>CP094635.1:5418350-5990663 GCA_023657505.1 Camelina hispida | reverse complement strand
TCTTAGCTAGTCAGGACTTCCTGCTGAGCGGCGACAGTCGCTTCGACATTAGTCATGTCACTTCCGTTTCTGTCATCTCGTGAGGTGGATTACTTTAGCCCTCCTTCTAGCGCCAATTGTTTGGGCAAATTAATCGATTCGTTTAAAGACTACGGAAACAAGAAACAGATGAGTTGTTGCTTTTATTAATCAAAGTCTCGAGCTTAAATACAAGAATTCAAGGCACAGCGAATCAATCTATAAACCCTGCGTTCTAGAGTTGAGTCGTGTGTCTTGTGTTTTAGGTCTCTTGCTTTGCTCTCGATGATCCCTTCTGTAGAAGTCGCTCCTTTTTATAGAGACATCTCCTTACCCTAATCCTTCGGATATCTTGGGTTTGCCGAGTCTATCTACATAAGGTCGGTCACGAGGCTCTTGGCCCACTAGCGAAGTCGATCATTAGACTCTTAGTCCATTAGCAGACCCAGTCACGTGACTTTTGGGCTATTGATAAAGTTCGTCGCGAGACTCTCGGCCTCGTGATAGTCACGATTATCGGCTTCATGACAGTTCGTCGCAAGACTCTCGGCCTCGTGACAGTTAGTCACGATTATCGGCTTCATGACAGTTCGTCGCGAGACTCCGGCCTCGTGACAGTTAGTCACGAGATTATCGGCTTCATGACAGTTAGTCACGAGATTCTTGGTCTCGTGACAGAGTCAGTCGCGAGATTCTTGGTCTCTTGACAGAGTGAGTCGCGAGATTCTTGGTCTCGTGACAGAGTCAGTCGAGATCTCGGTCTCTTGACAGAGTGAGTCAAGAGATCCTCGGTTCCTTGAACTAATCAAGAAGATTTTCCTTTATAAGATAAACTATATTTACGCTGACTTTATCCAGAAAAATATGCATTGACTAAATAAATTATATTTATTTATTTATGATGATAACATGCCCAACAGACATTATATCAAAGAGTCCACTAATTGGGATACACATATTTTGTTATTGTAAAAAATGTTTTAAAACGAGAGAAAGTTGCCATTTCCGCCGTCTGATACCAATATTGTCACTTAAGTATTATAACACCTTTTGGTCAAAATAATTTAAATGAAACTTTTGAGTTTCTTCAATTAACAATAAAATTAGATACACAAAAAGTTGGGGTTGGGTTTGTAGTGGACAGGAATATGTGCCTTCATGTTTAATGAAAATTGAAACCTAGTATTTTTTATAAAAATGATATAAGTCCATTATTTCATTTTTATAATATCTAGTCACACTAATTATCAAACTAAATTCTCGATGATCATATATATTTCTGTAGAGTTAAATAGTATTAATCTCAACCAAATAGTTTGTACAGTATTTAACTATATTTTATTCATAAATATATATGATCAATCTATATCACTGAATTCACTAAAAAGTTCAAATACTTCACATGCTGATACTACAACACTACAGAGTCCTAGTCTCTGTTTTTGTACGGCACAACACTACCATAGTCTTTTTTATTGTTGCCCCACTACAATCTTACCAGTTACCACATAGATAGATGTAAAGGGAGTGCTCATGTCTGAAGTTGTTATAGTGCAACGCATGAAAGGTCTACAAGGCCTATAAACTAAAACTAAATTTAATTAGTTGAAATGCTAATCATTGATATGACAATTGGTTTGCCTAACACATACTTATATACTTAACAATGTTTTTATAGGCATATATTATCCATTAATATATACTAGTAACAATTAGTATTGGAGGATTAGATGGGGCATGCAAATGCAAAGGTGTCTTAGTGTCATAATTACTAGATATATGTAGACATACGAATAATGGGCCAACACTGTCTTGAGCCACTCTTTGGCATAATGACCTTTCCACTACAAAATGACAAATGATATATTTAGTTCACATGATCGAAAGCTTATTAATCCGTTCAAGTAACTTTAAATGTGAATTTTTACTCAAAATAATCAGTTGAATTGCTATTAAATATTTTTTCCTCTTGTTACATTATCTAAATGTGACAATTGTAGACCAAAAATCAGAAAGAAGAAGAAGAAGTTCGTAAAACCTGTAATAACCAGTTTAAAAATTGATCTATAACATCGATCATGACAGTAATTACTGAAGTATAACACCATTTCAATTTTAATACTACATAGATTAATGTTGAAGCTAATGCAACCATATGATAAGAAAATATGTTTTGGGGAAAGATTCTAATACTAATATCTGATTTAAAAGTTGGCATCAAACTAAAGAAGATAATCTTAAAGAAGAAAAGAATATTGTTGCTCAAATCTAATACACACCAAACGATGTACATTACTACATTAGATCGAAGATTTATAAAAACTTATGTAAAACTAAAAATATACTAGTATATAACATTGAAAACTTGATTAAATCTATACCAAAAAGATAATGGAATGAAAAAGGTGATAACACTATTCCTAAGAAAAGCAATACAAAAAGCACATTCTATCATGAAGCGAGGCAACTTATGTTTACACAAAGAACAATGCGGTCAAGTTCCACTTTTCTTGGGTCATAATTAATTTCTTCTTTTCTCTTCAAAAAGCAAAAATATAATAATAACAAAAAAGTGATATATATATATATATATATATGATTCTAATAGAAATTAAAAAAGAGAAATAAAAAGCCGAAGCTAATCAACAAAGGAAACTTGGATTCTCTTAGGTAGACAAGTACCCATGAATCCATCTTCTTCCTCCTCGTATACCTCCTCCCCTTGGTCAATCATATCTATACCCCCCAAACATAGGTTAATTACACTTATGCCCTCTTTCCCGCCGTTTTTGACCGTTACTAAACCCGTTTGAAAAACCTCTTTCACCCATTCCTCAAACAAACCGTTTGCCAAAAAACCACACCCTTTGTAAAACCTCTCTATCAGCTCCGCATCGACTGTAAACCCGAATCTCTCTTCTCGTTGCCCTAGGATCTCCTCGCACGAATCTTTGATCTTCGTCACAAAGAACTTAGTTATATCTTCGTTTGACAAAACCGTGAAATCAAACCGGTTTTGGATCGAGTCTAGAAAACGTTCTTCAAACCCGCTTGAGATTTGAGTGGCCAGTTTAGCTTCTTCTTCGTCTTCTTCTTCATCTGCGTCAACTCTTAAGTTGAGGTCGAGAACATTGGATTCGAACTTCAACTGTCTTGAAAACTCTTTCTTCATGTTGCTTATATCGCAAGCAACATTGCTTTCCTCATCTTCTTCGATTCTTGGATTCTTCTTCTTCTTAATCATCGTCGGTGCAGCATCAGATTCAGGTTTCCTCTTGTGATTGACCAAACTTGAACTCGATTTGTTACACTTCAACACCATTGGTATGACAAATTGTTCATTCTCTACATATTCATCATCTTCTCTTGTCAAAAGGAAGATGAGTTGGCTCTTCTTTCCATGAAAACCATCCAAATCTCCAAACCGTCCAGCCTCAAAGCGATCTACAAGGAGCTTCATGAATTGAGCATCGGCTAAATCAACTCGCTCTATCAAAACAAGAACCTTCCCCTCCTTTAAAGCGTTCTCGAGCTCCCCACACGCTTCACTTGCCTTGGATGTTCTCAGATTGATCTTCAGCATATTTTCGAGTGATCCGAAGAGAGAAGTTGTCATTGTGATAGCCAATCTTCTTTTAGCAGTCACGTCGTTCCCCGAAACTAGGATCCAAGTATCACTCCTCTTACTCCTCTTAACAGATTCTTCCATGGCTTCAACGATTGAAGGAAGAACTTCTCTTTGCCATGGAATGTTCTCATGAAGCTTTTCCGATAATTTGCTCATAATGATCGCTTTCTCTGACTCTTCTTCATCCGAGTTCTCTGAATCAGATGGAAATGGAGAATGACCAAGTGCAAGAGTGATCTTGGTATCTACACCTTCACCATTGTTAGTGCTCTTGAATCCATCCAAACTTAATTCATCGTTTCTCTTAAGACCTTCTTGATGATTAGTTCCAAAACTAAACTCAATAGTACATGAGTTCTGTCGCCTGAATTTAGCAACCGAACTAGATGCACGTGAGTTTTGCTTCAGACCCGAGTCCACAAAAGAACCTTGTAAAACAGAGCGGCTCTGTTCTGCCTTCCAACCGTAGCCTTGAGTATTCATACCGGGTTTCTTGTGGTGAAGAGCTTGACAAAACCGGTTCCATTTCTTCCTTAGTCCATTCAATTCATCCTGAAACTTTAACCCACAAAAAGAAAAATGGTTTAAGTAACCCCAGAAACGTTGATAACAAAACAAAGACCATTCATTTATCAAAAAAAAAAAAAAAAATAGTACCTTTTGGTTAATGTTGTTGTTGTTGTCTCCATGAGGTTGCAGCCAAGGCGGTAAAATTTTATGCTGAGCTGATATAAAAGCTTTTGCTTCTTTTTCATAGTTAAAAGCACATTCTCCGCAGAAATTGAGTTTCTCTTCTTCCTCTTCTTCTCGTGCTCCTTCTTCTTCTTCTTCCTTAACTCTAAATGGCTTCATCTCCATCACTTGAGAAGCCATCTCAGAACTATGACCACTGAAGCATTACGAAAAGAAAAAGAAAAAAACATTAAGAAACTTAGTATTGATCATGAGTACTTAAGTTTGTGACTAATGTTTATTCTTTCTTTTTAAAAGAAAAAGAAACAATTGTGATTAATGAATTGAAAATAATTTATAAAAAGAGGTTAAAAACCTGGAAGCATGGAGGGTTAGTGAAAGGCCTCCTGAAGGAATAGAAACAGCTTGAAGAGCCCATTGAACATCAAGTGGAGGTTGCTTCATTTGACATCTCATGTATGTTTGGTAAGAAGCTGTCCCCAAAAGCCAAACTTTGGCTCCTGAGTTGCTATAATCATAAACCAATCTCCCTATCTCTTCCACTAGATGATCAGCCGCGCTGTAATTAGAAGAAGATGTGCTGTTACCACCGCTCCATACAGCCCAATCCAGATCTCCAAGACAAACAATGACACCTTTACCACCCCAAGATGTGAAAGAATCAATTTTTCTCTTCAGTTCCCTAACTTGTCCCTCTATATCCTCCTTCTTCATGAAATTCAAACCAACTTGAGAAAACTGAAACTTGATGAAATGGGTTTGCTTCAAATCTCTGGAACTTCTCCTCTCTCGATTCTTCCCATGAGTTTTGCAACCACTCCTTCTGTTAGAGACACAGAGTCTCCAACTATGACAGTGTTCCTCTTCTTGTTGTTCTTCTTTCCTAAAAGCACTTCGATGACGGGTTTGCGTCTTCTCTTACAGGAAAAGCTTGATCTGGAGTAAAGGTCTTTCCTTTAGGGAAATGAAAGAAAGGGTTTTGCTCAAAGGAGTGATGATTGGACAAATGCGCATGCCAGATTTTGCTAGGGTTAGGGCTTAAAGTCCCTCCTCCTCCTTGATTGTTTTCACTAGAAGAAGGAGAGCAAGGAGAAGAGAAGACACCAACAGAGGAAGAAGAGCCGTAGAAAACAGGGGAAACAACAGAGGAATCATCCTCTATGTTACTCTTCACGGAAACACTAGACAACCCAGCTTCTCTCATCACTCTACTCACACTAGGATCGTCAAGAATCGACACAACGAGCTGCTCGAGCTCGACTTTAACCGCTAAGAACGGCTGGTTCTGCTGGCTCTGCTGCTGCTCCACACACCCTCTCCTCTGATGTGCTTGTGCTCTCTTCAGAGCCGCGACGAGTGCGTTGGAGAGCGAAGGCTGGGTCTGAAACAGAGGGTTGGGGTTGGTGGGAAGCCTGTTGAGAGCAACATTGAAACAGAGCTCGAGAGCTCGACAATGGAGAGAAGGGTGAGCCATTTGGCGACCGAGGGCTGTGAAAGGATTTGACTTGACATGCCCTTCGGAAAAGGTTGGATCTCGACGAAGTTAAAAGTGTTGAAGCGACGTGAAGAGGAGTGACCTGAGAATGGCCTCTCCTTCTTGCTAAGGTTAGAGATTGCTTCAAAACTGAAGCAGCCTCTGGTGTTAGTGTCTGGTGCACGGTATAAGCCCCTGTACGCATCACAAAACCACCCACCTTAAAACCAAAACCCCTCTGAAGAATCTATCTCTCTTTGCTATGAGATTGAATCTTATATTTCTCTCTAACCAGTACGTAACAAAAGGTTAAGATTTTGAAGTTTCTGAAACCTTAAAAAGGAAGACAAAGTAACAGAGGAAGCAAACTTAGTTGATATAAAGATATGTTTAGTGTGAGAGAAGTATCGAAGAGATGAGGACAGAGCAAGTTATGAATTTATATTGTTGGGTTGGTTTCATACTTTCGATGTTGTTTATACTTTTTAGTATAAATTAAAAATCATTATTTACTTTTTTAATGGTTTGTTGTTTTTATAATAAATAATATTCTCCTTTTGCTTTCGTCTTTTGAATAGTAAGGCAGCTTTCTGAAGCTTTTTGAATTTCCCACTTCCTTCAAGCTTCGTTTCCTCCACAGGTTCATCAAGTTAAAATGTGTGTCGAACTATATTATATTTCATCTTTATACATATGATATAATGAGGAAGGCCGGCTTAATAATAGCTGAGGCCTGGTTTAATCTTTTAATGTTTCGTTACACTTTTTAATTTATACAATTATACCATAGACATTGAAATAACAATATGATATAATTTAGGGCACTCTAAAAGTTTTTTTTTGCTTCCGTTTATCAAAATCTTATTTTATAAAGTTTGATGTCAAAATTACTAACTAACGAGATCGTAACACGTATCAATTATATTAATTAGATATTGACACATGTCAAAAATTATTTTGTTGTAAACGTAGTAGGACAGCTAATTATATTTACAGAATTTTACATGTTTATATTTTAAAAATATATTTTTATAAACCAAAAAGGAAAATTAACAAAATTAATATATTTTTCATTGTAATAAAACATGTATATTAATCAATAAATAATGAATAACAAAGTTAGAAAGAATACATAATTTAACATAATTTAAGTCAGATCAAAATTGTATTAATCAATGTAATATAAATTTTTATTGTAAGTAAGCACACAAACCTTGAAAGAGTAATGAACTTAAAAAGAAAATTTTTTAATACATGATGTGTATTAGTATAGTTTTTTTTTTTAAGAATTTACTGCATGTAGTAATATGAGAAGCCTGAAAAAAAAATGAGTTTGTAGGAATAAATTTTTGGTTAATTGATGAAAATTGACAAACGTATTACTTATGAAATTGTGACATATAAAAGAATAATATTTAGGATATTTTTAGATTTCCAAAATTTTTGTGGATGTTAACTAATTTTGTTACTGATTATTTTTATCATTAAATTTAAATACTAACCAATATACATATAATCTCATATGATGCTCATGTTATTTATTTTTTTAATTAAAATTTTAACTCTAATCCATGAAGAAGTGAATTATGGTTTTAAGATGAAATAGATAGTTAAATGTGATTACTAAACTGAATGTGTAACGATGTAATTTATTCCAGATTTAAAAATTTTAAATATTAATATGTATCATTTCAAAAAAATCATTTAAGAATATTAGTAATATTTTTATGTTTGATTTTGTAATCTCAACACATAAGATAATTCGAAATAGATTATAATTTATAGGAATGAATCTTAAGTTATTTGATGAGAATGTCTCTCTATATCTTTATCTCTGTTTTTATTTTATAAATTTCACTCATTTAAAATTGATTATGACATGAGGTAAAATTAGTACTTATGAGATAACAACATAACAAATAAATTTTAAATAATGTTGATTCAGTTTTTTTGCGAATTATATTTTTATTTTTTATTTATATTTTCAATTCTTACTAAGATATAGGTTTGATATGATGTATTAATTGTGTTTGATATAAAATATTTAGTTCTATGCATAAAATGAAATGTATAATTAAACTTAAAATATGATTAATTATGATGATATAAATATTTAAATGGCACTCCCTGTCATATAAGAGTTTTTGGTATAAACACAAAGATTAATAAACAGTAAATATTATGTCATTTATAAAACTTCAACCAATAGAAAAATATACTGCATAGTTCAAATAGTCATAAATTGTTATATATTAATAAAAATTATACATAGAAATTTGAGAAATTATTATAAAATAGAGCAAAAGATGTCTTAAAACTTTTATATAATGGAACTGAGGGAATATTAAAATGAAATATGAAAGGTTCATATTCAATATTAAAATGTTCAAGATAAAATCTAAAAACATGTATATTACTATTTAATTATTCTCAATATTTAATTATTCTCAATATTACAAATACCACAAAACAGTTGATATTAACATCTTAGTACTTATCTATAACTATTTCACTGATTGTTTTCTCGTATTTGTTTTATTTCCCAGAACTTAGGCATGACGCCGGTTTAAAATTTATTTGCCTCAACAATATCCACATTTATTTGCTTTCTTGACGAAGTTGGCGACTTATATATCTTCTCAAAATTTTCCATCAATTATCTGATATTTGTAGTGATAATGGGAAAAGGAAATATATGAAGATTTGAAACCAGTGTCCTTCAATAGCTCTAGTAAATTTCATACGGCAGATAGATATTATATCTATACTCCAACACTCAATTCTTGTCATCAAACACAATAGTTTGAATAATCTAAGTTTTAGATAGGTTTCTTATTTACATAGCAGCGAAATGTCCAATATACATTTGAGCTTATCTATAGAAGAAATTTTGCTCCTCTGGACATGGCAGCGAAATGTCCAATATACATTTGAGCTTATTTATAGAAGACATTTTACTCCTCTGGTTCATACAAACAATGGCATCGTTCATACAATAGAATATATATGTGTATAATATTATCTATACAACAGAGACTCTTCTATAGATAATATATAACAATATATGTACAATAATATTGATATGCATGCATGGGTTTGCCTTGTGCATACGGATTTTGTGAGGATTAATCTCGATCCGGTTAAAACATATTTAGTTAGTCATATATGTAAGACGACTATAACAAGTTCTAATTATGTGAAATACATGTTTGGGCCGGTCATATAATATAGCAGCTAAGTGAGGACGTACATGTTTGATTGGTCTAGCCAAACGTACATGTTGTAATATTATTGCAAGTTATCTGTTCAGAAAATTATGTGATGACCACATTGAAATAGTGCTTTCTCATAATGAGAACGATCCGGCAATTGAATCTCTGGTCCATATTCTTTTAAATATTTTAAATTAAATTTTGGTAATATTTAAGGAGCCGTCATCACCAAGCTAATTAAACTTGAGAAAGAGAACAATCAAACTTTTCCAGAAAATATCAATGCTCAACCAAATGAGCTATCCAACGACATTAAATCTTAATATTTACTCTTTTGAGCTACTTAATAGTTGTTAATACATATAAAATAAGTTTTCTTTTTATGTAGGGAATAGTTTCATACAAAGGAACGAGTCATATTTAATCTTTTGTAGTCTCTCTCAAGTCTCAAATCTCGATCTTCCTAATACTATAGAACTCAAAGAGCATAACCACAAAGAAAAGCAAAAGTTATTAATAAAGAGACGTCAAAGTAAATTTGCAATATAGATAACCTTTTCTTTTTTGCAATATGTATAACAAACATAGAAATTATATAAAAAGGGAGGTGCGTCACTGTCTTTGAGGCTGATCTTTGAAGAGAGACAGAATTTCATTCTTCAAGTCTTCCAAAAAAGCAACAATCTGTCTCCTATCTTTCAATTTTCAAAGCACTACTCTCTCTCTCTCTATCTATTTATCTACCTATCTCTCTCTCTCTCCTTATATAATCCATAATGGAATCTTTCATAATTCAGTTAACCCTGTTAGGTTTTATTTGGTTAGAACATATCTGAGTATGGCAAGTCTCTACAATAATTGATAAAAGTTTGGCTTAAGATTTTCCCGGTCAAAGTTATAGCTCGTGAATCAAGAAGTGTAATGGACACTTTTTAGTGGGTTTTATAACATTACTATACATAAAGAAAATTCAAAACATTATATTTTTCAACTGAGTGGGTTTTCATTTCGTTTTATTTGTTTTTTTTTCCAATTATTTTAAAAAGATGTTAAGATTATGTGTGGTTTGCCAAATAAACTTATAGCTGTACTTACTTACCTAAACATTTTGTTGAAATGACAAATTTCACGATTTTAACGGAACTGCGACTTGTAGTACTTCTATATAACTTTTTTATTCACGACGTCGGAGAATGATTGAGTGTTTATTGCGACTCTGTATGAATGTGTGATTAAAAACCTATATATAATTGCAGAATCATTGTGCCATCATGGATTACCAATAAACACCGTAACATTTAGGAAACCCTAAGTAGTATTATTCGATTGCACATTTGCACGCATTTCCTTTGTAGATTTGATATGAAACTACTTCGGCTTAATAATTCATCTACTTTTTAATTTGCAATACACACATATATACATAGTATACTCAATAATCCAATATCTAATGCTAATAGAAAAGATTGGTGGTCCTCACTGGCGCGCCATTGCAATGGTGTCAGGATGAGAAAAAAACATTGCATGTTATGTAGAATTTCAAGCTTTATTGTGTGACGCAGTTAAGTTACCAAATACTTTTGATCATTCATGGTATTCGAATTATTGCCACCTTTTTTTTTTATCAGTAATCAATTATTTTTACACAACATGTATACGTATCTCTTAATCATTATGTCTGCTCCGTCTCCCATGCAAAGGCTGTACCTCACGTACCAAATCATCTAATCATGTTTAAAGTATTTCAAATGTTCAGTACACAATACTAATTATACAAACAGTTGAGTGCTTTTTCTTAGTGGTTTTTACAGATGTACGTAATACGCCCTCTTATTATAGTTCATCATTTTAATTTGTTACCATGCGATCGAGTCTTATACATATTTATGACTCAATTAAGACCAATGTTTTTAAAACCGGACCGGTAACTGAACCGGGAAAGCTTCTGGGTCATGAGTCAACATGGTTCGACCGGAGTCAACCGGGTTTATTGATTTTGATGATAATTTTATAAATAATAGGTATGAATAGGTTTTCTATTTTTTCAATGATTATAACTATGATATAATTGGATATGACAAATAAAATACTTCAATAATCATAATATTTTAAAAACCTTAAAAAGTAATAAACTCAAAGTGTAACCAGTACTAATAAAATATTTTAGAAATTCAAATTTAAAACAATAAGAGATAAGAGTGTAGAACATTCAATCTTCATTCTCTAAAAATCCTACTATTGCTAATTTGCTAAGAAGAAAACTAGAAAAAGTAATTAATTAAATTAATTGCACTCATTTTTACCAAAAAAAGTAGAATCCGGTTTTATCCGGTTCAATGGTTCACCGGTTTTTGGTTTTTTGGCGGGTTGATATGGTTTTTTACCGGTTCAATTTCTTTTGATTTTGATATTAAGTTATTAACCCAACCCGAACATATTGCCGGTTCGCGGGTTAACGTGGTTCGACCGTCGGTCCAGTCCTTGAAAACAATGACTAAGACATAGAATGAGTTACAAGTGGATTAGACCGATGAAGTGAAGTATCCTGACATTATATCGAGATGCTTGTTCGTTGTTGTTACTAGCTAGGCGAATATTTTATCCTGACATTCATATTTTATCGTAATTCAAATAGATGTTATTTAGAACGGTTATAATATGATCTTTCATAGCAAAACTTTAGATTAATAGTACGTCAGAATGTGTACAATCGATGAATTTATGTTGGTTGCTAATTTTGGTTGAAGCACTTTTTTTATGTTGAAGGCTGAAGCCAACAGGTTTCTTACGGTGGAGATATGAAATTTGGTGCCTAGAAAAATTATAAAACGAAATATCTAAAATTTGATGATTACATCTTAAATATATCTAGTGTAGTAACATTTTTTAAAAATTAAATGGTTAAACTAATTAGTAATACATTTTTAACGTTAGATTTCAGGTTGAGTTCCAAAACATGAATTTTTTTTTAATAATCGATTTAAAATCTATGCAAGAAAACGATATTAGAGAGACAAGTCGGGGACAAAAGAAAGGACCCAAAAAAAAAAAACCCCAAAGCAAATAAAAGAATAAAGAAGGAAGGTGTGAAGAGCTTTTGCCCCTGAAATCTAAGAGAATGTGATTAAAGTTACAGCTCAAGAAGAAGAACAAAAAAACAAATAAAAGCAAAAAGAAAAGGTTTTATGAAAAATGTAAAATAAAAGAGAGATTATAAAAGATGTATAATATGTCTGTAATAAGCTAGTAAGTACTTTCACTTTCTCGTTTTGCTTCATTTTGTATGACTATATACTGCATGCATAAAACGATGACGTATAAACTGATCATTGCTGCCACATTCTTTCTCCGATCTCTTAGTTTCTCTGATCCCAACGAGAATATTTCTCTTTATTGTTTTTCTTTTTTTTCTCCTTTATAAATCTTCTTTTTATGTGAATTTTAAAGATTTTTGTTTTTCAAAAGAAAGTAAATCTTCCAATGGTATAAAGGGTACAGCTTAGGGTTACTTTTATCAGATCGATTATCTTTTTTTTTCATAAATCATAACCTCCAGGTTAGATTAAAGAAATCAGATTTAAAGTCGAATAAAGAAAAGTTCAAAAATCAAATTAGTCTCATCATTATATTTTCATAACTTTAGGGCTATTGCATCGGATAAAGATAATTAGCTAGCTAGTTTGGATATATTATTATAAATACATGAGAAATGGTAATGTTCATAAATTACTTGGGCTTAAATAAAATTATTAAGGGCATACTCAAAGCCCACACACAAATAGTGTACGTTAGCAGATTTAAATCGACACATTGATTAACTGGTTCTAATTATGATTATTACGCTTTGTTTACCCCTAAGGATCTAATAAAGTGAAGTATTTTTGCTATCCACAGTTATGTATTTCTCACTTCATTAGTGAAGACATGTAAATAATTTGAACTTACAACTATAGGAGAATATTTCATTTTAGATGTATATAATAATTATGATTCTTTTCATAGAAAGGGAAGATTAAAGTGGCTATACGATATTACGATATGTAGTACAAATGTTCAACTATTGCAGTCAAAAAGCATTTTTAACCTTTTACATCTTTTATGGATAGTTTTCAGTATTTTTAAATTTAAAAAAGATGAAACTTTGGTTTCATATGATTCTTTTGATCATCTCTAGCGTCGTATCCAAAACTAAAGATCATATATATCTTTACTTTTGTTTTCTTTGGGAACATTAACTTTAGTTTCTATATTTATTAGTGATCAACTTCGCAATATATATATATATATGTATCATGCATGTATGTAAATTTATGTCTCAATCTTAATTAGAAACTTGAGATAACTGAATGTTGCAGAAGGAATGCGTATACAGTGAAAACTTACTACACTTGCTAAGATTAGACAAAAAAAAAAAAATTATTGTACAACATGTACAATATTTAGTTAATCGTAAAATTTATTGCTAGTCGAAGTTTGTTAACAAGATTGGACAAAAAAAATTAGATGTGTCGACAAATATAGCAATGTCTGAATTATTATAGTGAAAAAATATATCATAATTGGTACTTCATTAAATGCCTAATATTTAATATCAAATTTCTTTATTAAAGAGGATAACTGAAAGCGTAACCGAGAAATGAAACAAATCATTGGAGAGGATCGGTCAAAGAGGAATAATTAAGCTCTTTCTTTTTAACACATTTTATTGTCATTCACTTTTGTATTTGTCTTTTGTTGGGTACAGTTGAACGAATGTTTCTTTACTTCTATCACAAGACAAATAAATAATTCAATACGTTTATAAGTGTTTTTAATGTTTTTTTTTTCATTTGTCGACTAGAAAAAAATATCATAGTTAGTATTTACTTTACTCCAAAATTTATAGGTAAGGGTATATGTATGATTTTTTTTTTTTTTTCCTTTTGTTAAAAAGTATATGAATTACTATTAGGAAACTTCATTTGTTATAGAATTAGAAGTTACATGTTATATTATGATGATGGTATTTCTTCAGTTCTATTCTTGTTGTCCAAATTAATGAATAGTATAATATTATGTAAGATATTGAGTCTCTGAGTTTTTATGTGAAAACTAATGAAGAGGCTAGAATAGAAGTTTTATAACTCTAAACTAAGTTAAAGTGAAGAAACTTAAGAGATATCACAGAAATGGTAATACAGTTAAGCTAAGTTTCATACTCATTTTTCATAATCTTCACTAGTCACCCGATTGCAAAAAGAATTGATTTCGTCAGCGAAAATCTAGATAATGTAAGTTAATAAATTTATAAGAGTAATTGACTGATAAGAAAAGGAAGTACTTATATTCGATCTTAGCTTATGCTTTAATCGTCGTTCTAATAGACTTCTCTCCAATGAATCAAGTAATCATATAAATTCACTTTTTATGATATATCATGAAATATATAAACCTCAAACAATATCGGTAGTTGAGTCCACCTAAAAACTTCTAGCAAACTTACATCTTATCCTTTGTGTTTTAAATGGTTCCACTCTTGCAAAGCCTGACATATAATACGTTATGGCTTATGAACATCATGGTTGTAGGGTTGTAGCCATAAGTTCCTTCGTGTCATTGATGGCTTTAAAACTTCATGAAAGCCACCAATTATTATTTGAATATCAGAGAGATATATGTTTTAACATTTTCAAAAACTGTATTGTATGCATAGGAGCTTTAAGCGATTTAACATTCGATCATGTTACTTGAATGACCATTTGATATTATATTTTCTAGGTTGTGGGCCAATATCATGCACAATATTTTCTTAAATACAGTCAAACACTCAACACTAACTACGGATTCAACCGGGCTAAACCATAATGCATAATTCTCTGGGCCAATACGTGCCTACTCAAGCCCGATATGCTTCTTGTAGATTTGAAACAAAAATAATGAAATAGTTAATTTGACTTACCTCGATCTGTCTATATGTTTTTCGTTTTGTTTACTGGCTGTATTTAGGTCGTAAAAGTTGGATAACCAAAGTCTATAGGGTAGAAATCGTAACGTAACGTAAATTCCAAAGAAAAAAAATAATAATAAATCGTATCGTAAGATTGGAACGAATTTGAACTACTCGTATCCTAGCTAACGTGAACGCGGGTGTTGTTTCTAGTCTACTACACTGCACATATCAGATTTAAAAATTAATTTCTTAGATATTACACGTAATTATGTAAGAAAAATGACTAATTATATTTCTAGCTCCAACCTCCAAGTAGATGTTTCCTTCTAGAAACTACTTCTTACTATATTATAAGAAACGAAAAAGTTAGAAGTGGAATCTATGTTCATTGTTCAATTTATAAACCAAAATATATAATAAGAATCCGACAATATTGGGAATGTTTAGTTGTCATATTTCAACCTAATAACATCAACAGGATCTCATATATTTTGCAAGGTGAGTCATCCAGATTTTTGAATCGTTCACAGGTAATAACTTTCAGCCTAATATTTTATATTATCCAACATCTAAATAAATAAAAACTAAATTTAATGCACATTAAGTGTGTGAATTCTTAACCATATATATAGGTCCAAAAACATATAAAGTCATGTCACGTATAATCTCTTCCATACACGTGGTAACACATAAGTATGTTAATATATATATTTTTTTTAGCCAACGAATATTTTTATAATTATCTTTGATCACCAGGATCATGTTGGGCCACGGCCACCCATGCAACGACTTTAATAATGTATGTAAACAAAATTATAAGGAAGTAGGAACTAAACACTGTTCTGCTCATCATACATTTAAATACAACTCTTCCCCACACAACTTTATCACGAGTGTGATTGTAATCGAGTCACATATGATCTCATCATGAATTGCAAGATTCGATAGTTTTCTCCAATTTGTTTCTATCATTCAGTTTTTCGGATCTCTCTAGTCGTCCATATATAATAAAGTCCCGAAAATATATAATCACGGCATATGGAACAGTAAAATGACTATACATTTTATAGTATCTGCCGTCCACTGCGTTTAAAAGAGTACTACGTACGACTCGAATTTGTGTTTAACAAAATATATAAGTGTGTAGAGTTATATTCACACTGAAACAACTTTGATTTAAAATATAAAAAAAATAACCCAAAATCAGTACGACGAGTCAGCTCAAATGATAAACGGGTTAAACATTTTTGTCGTTGGACGTCAAATCAATAGGATTTAGTTGAGTATTGGGACATGTACGTATTTGTGCTCATCTACTTCACATGAAAATAGAATAATAGATACATTCTCCAAATTACTACAGTGTAATTCTTTTTCTTAATATGAAAAAAACTCCAAAACATTTTACCTCAGATTTTTTTTTGTCTTTTTCTAAATTTGAAAATTTTATTTTTCCTATACGTCATCCAAATTTTGGGCAACGATCTATTTTCAAATTTAGTTGACACCATTTAACAATCGATATTTCTTCAGTTACACACTAGCTATAATAAATTTGCACATGCAATTCGAAGAAATGGTTTCTCATCTGACATCTATGCTTTTATGATATATATGATTCTTATATATATATATACCTTAGATTTTGGATGATGCCCACATTATTTTGATTTTATGGATCACATTTTACGTATATTGGTTGATTAATAAGTCCATGGTTATAGCTTTATTTGTTAAAAGCATCTTATGCAAGTAAGTGATTTCATAGCATTTTATACGGAGGATATGGAGTTTTATAAATATATAGACACTCACAAATCACACAAGAAAGCATCCCCAAGACCAGAGATAATTGACTTTAACATAGATTTGCTGCATTCAATTCAAGGGACATTAAAGAATCTATTGGGTCCTATTGGGTTATTTTCAATAAAATTTAGCAAAAAAAGTTGACAATCAACCTAATCATCACCATTATTGGCCATAATCATTACGTACGCATACACATAACCATGATACCTATGTTTTAATATTTGAATTCCTATCTCTTATTTTTAAACACATCGTTTTCTAACGTTCGAATCCGGATCCTAACAAATTAGAAAATTAATAGGTATAAATATCTATGTATTGATACTCTACTCTAACCTAACAAAAATACGAAAGTGGAACCGTAAACACCCTTAATTCAGTAGTATACCCAGATGAATGAGAATGAATAAATATGACTACTAAGTATATATAAGATAATTTAGATTTCCTTATCTTAATTGGACAAAAGAAAATCAGATTTTGATTGAACGGTCAAGATTGGATCAGTAGTTTAAGATCTTACAATATCCCACGTGCCTAAAAACTCTTTGTCAGACTCTTTTTTTTGTTGTCTATAAAATGATCCATCGGCCCACTCTTATTTTGATAGTACACTAAATAGAAAGACACAATACCAAAAAAGAAAGAAAGAACAAACAAGAAGCGAAAAAACAAAACCTTCCATTTCAAGAAAGAATCGTTTTTGTGTGTCTGAAAATGGACGATCTGGAACAAGAGTACAAGAATTACTGGGAAACCACAATGTTCTTCCAGAATCAAGAACTCGAGTTTGACAGGTACTTCCAGAATCTTGTAAACTTTTTTATTTATTTTTCTTCTTAATTTGTTTTTTAGTTGGTAGCTAATGTAATCAGATTGTTTTCAAATTGTGTAAACTCTAGTTGGCCAATGGAGGAAGCGTTTTCAGGTTCGGGCGAGTCTAGTTCGCCGGACGGAGCAGCAACGTCGCCGGCTTCTTCTAAGAACGTTGTCTCTGAGAGGAACAGACGGCAAAAGCTTAATCAGAGACTCTTCGCTCTCCGATCAGTCGTCCCCAATATTACCAAGGTCTGATTCATTCCATTTAATGCTTTCTCTTATTAATTTAATCAACTGTCTCTTTTATTTAATTTTTAGTCTAAATAATTTAATAAAATAAAAAGTTTCGTCACCAGCTAAAAAATAGTTTTGGTCAACAAAAATTAAATAATCGAATAAAATTTGTTTCTCTTCTTTCTTTTGAAAGGATATAAAACTATACAATCTGGTTAAACAAAATCCAACCAACATTAAATAAATAGGCAAACCAAATTTTTTGATACTCTAAAACCCATATCAAACCATCATATACTTTAAAATGTATTTTGGTCCCCTGATTAGCCTAATAGCGTATCACTGTGTACGTGTGTAGATGATTTGATTAGATTTGGATTTAATTAAAATATATTCATGTTTATGTATTATATTCTTTTAGTTGGACAAGGCATCTGTCATCAAAGATTCAATAGATTATATGCAAGAACTTATTGAACAAGAGAAGAGGCTTGAAGCAGAGATCAGAGAGCTTGAATCACGATCAATACTACTAGAAAATCCAATGAAAGATTACGATTGCGTCAATAATTTTTCGGAAAATCAGCTGCAAAATTTCCCGGACAGTAATGTCATGAGATCAAAGAAGTTCAAGCAAACCGATTACAGCACTAGAGTACAATACTCCCGATCGAAGTTCTTGAGGTAAGTAGTATAATGCATTTTTTTTTTTTGGTTGTACATTTCAAAATACATTTCTTTGGGGGTAAAGTTAAATTATTCCATATTCCAAATGTTTATTTATAAAAAATGAAAAACAGCTGAAGGTGACATGGATGGGAGAAAAGACAGTAGTGGTATGCATAACATGTAGCAAGAAGAGAGAGACAATGTTGCAGCTTTGTAAAGTGTTGGAGTCTTTAAATCTCAACATTCTCACTACTAACTTCTCTTCCTTCTCCTCTCGTCTCTCGACTACTCTCTTCCTCCAGGTCACACTCTCGATCTTCTTTCTCATATTTTTACTTTACAGTTAGATTAAATCTTATTTGGTAATACTGGCCATACTAGTACAACTACAAACTACAAGATTCTATGTGCATTTGGTTGAAACTCATTTTGCACTGATCGAGCCAAATCATAAAATGATATTGAAAAGATATGCTAACATAGTTGAGAGGATTTTGTCTAATAATCAATTCTAGAACGATATGTTAATTGTAATAAGGTAGTATAAGATTACTAGTTTTGAGGCACTTGTCGGACTATAAATCACACCAACTAAAAATATTTCTCTGCTTATTCTGTCGCAACTATTCAGACTTTTATTTATAATCTGATATATATATATATATATATATATATATATATATATATATTTGGTGATTTTGGAGAAAAATGGTCGCCTGACGGCACGTAGACAAATCTCTTACTAGGTGTACATAAATTAAGTAATATGAATAAAAAGCATATTACTAAATGCTTTTAGTAAAGTGGATTGTTCTTTTTTTGGATTTTTGGTTAAAGAAAATAGGTTACCCTTATTCATCATACAATAGTACCAAAATGTAATTTAAAGTTTCAAACTATTTTATCGAAAATCACTATCAAATTCAAAAGGGCAAACCTTTAGATGGACCCAATTAATTACTACTTTTCTCCCACTTGTCTCCATTTAGTGGACCTTAATTCACATTACACCTTAAGTATAATTTGTCTTTGTATATAATAGTATTATCCTAATCAAATCAATTAAAAGCTCCAATTATTGAGGTGGCCTCGAGCCCATCACATATTTTTTTTTGAATTTCGCCTTGACTTTTTTTGTTTGATGGGAGTTAGATTCTCTGAAAAAGTTAAATGTCATACTCCATAAAACAATAGACTAATTTTAATTACTACATTTGCGTTGTGAAATCTTTAAATCTTAAGTGTCTCGTGTCGCATAAAGCGTCGTCTAAACATACAGCAAGCAGCACAACAGAAACGTGGCTAATTATATTAACATCACGCGCTTCATTTCAACGTTGTCTCTTTCTCATTCACTCGTTTTTAGCACGTGACTTTTTCCCACACCAACACTATACCTTATTACATCAATTCTTTATAAATTAACAATAGTATATGCTGGCTAAACTAATTTAGTTAGCAAATTTTATTTGTGTCACGTTTAGCCGGCCTTTACTATTGTTATGCTAATAGTTTGGTACATATATACATAGACGGTTTTCATAGTAGTCCCTAATAAACCCTTTTCATATTAGAATTCGTTAAACAGTTAGTATTTGTGTTATAGTTTTACAATATCTCTATGTTTTTTCTTATCATTCAAATACTAGGGGACTTTGGTTCGGAAAATCTAATTACCGAATGCTTTATAAGTTTCGTGATCTAACAGTCTATTTTGTTTTACTTAATTAGAGTATATGCATGCCGTGTAGGTTGGAAAAAGTTCAACTACAACATACTGTATATTGATGTTTCTTGTCTAACAAAAGAATATTGTTTAGTATATCGTTTTACAGCCCACCTTTATAACATTTCCTTAAACACAAAATAATATAATCAGACGCTAAAGATACAGTAAGGTAATAGACCAATTGGTGGAGTCATGGAGAGTTGGTGAAACCTTACTCCAATCATTTTAACAAAATATACACAAAGTCGATCATTTCATTTTCAAACCTGTCTTTATCGGTCTTATTATACAAAAGTTATGACTTTACCCTCCAATCTAATTTCCACAGGAAATAATTATATTACTTATGCATGCTTTGTCATATATAAACAAATTAATTTATCGGTTCTAGTTTTTCTTTAACCATTTTTTTGTCCAATTAAACTCAAATATGTGAGTTAGATATACTCATGTATGAATAACTTTGTATTTAATAATGGTCAATCGCTGAATTTGCAGGCGGATGAAGAAGAAAGCAGTGCAGTAGAGGCCAAGATACAAATGGCAATTGCAGCTTATAATGATCCAAATTATCTTATCAACTTCTAAATTACTTTTCTTTTTTTACTTAATACGTTTTATGCAATATATGTGAAGAGGTACATTGTTGTAAGGGTTGATTTATTTTCTGAGCTACAAAACGTCTGATGGTATCATATTAAATTTAAATAATATATGCAAGTTCCTTTATGAAAACTCAAAATTATAAATCTAAAATAAATCCCATTTGAATTAAGATGACAATCCAACCCGAGCAGTTGGATTCAAAAGTACATAAAGGAAAAAGGCTAAAAAGCAAATAAGGACTTTTTATAAGATTTTGTATATGTTTTTGTCTTTGATTGATGAACAGAAACCAAATGCATATTGTAAGTTGTAAATAAAGCTAGATATGCCATTTGTAAAGTTAGGCAACAAATGTTTAGTAACTCATAAAAGTGACAGTAGGCTTGATAAGGGGAGATACGTTCAGGCAATTACAGATTCTAAACATGCAGTAATACTTTCTTACCGCTAGTGTTACTTACTACTCATTTTAAACCGACATCTTCCTTTTTCTGTGACATTGCTAAAACTTAAAACTATGGTTACCATCTACCAATCATACTCAAAAAAACCTAAAATCTTTCAAATTTCTTATATTCTAAACCTCAAAATAAAAGCCAAAGTTATTCGAAAAATAGAGTAAAAAAAGTTACAGAAAAAAAGAAGAAGAAATGTATTAAAACACAGCTAAAAATTTCTATTTAAAAGTCCCAGATTTTATTTTTCCTGGGATTTTTCTGTAATTTAAATGACACATACAAACTGAATATTACAAAAGCTACATTAGGTATTCTTCAGACCTAAGTTCCAAAAGAATCTAACAGCACCAAAACTTCTGCAAAGGATTCTTTTTTTTTTTGTTTTTGTTTTCAATTGTTTTCCTTTTTCTCCATGATCTCTACTATTGGAACATACACTACTGAGTCTTCTTCAGATAAAGAAGAAGAACACTTGCCTAACTTTTTCCGGCCTTTAGGTGTTTTAAATCTCTCAAGTCTCTGAGTCACGTCCAGTAACTTGTTTTTTGTCCTACAAAGCATCTCCATCACTGCTTCGTATTCTTCCTCTTCCGTACTTTTGCTCTCTGTCTCCTCCTCCTCTTCAACTGTCTTTAAGCTCATTTCGCTGCTTAGCTCTTCATGTGGCTGAACACAATAAGAACAAATGACTTTAACAATCCATAGTATTCCAAAACTACTGGTCAAGGCAAGTTCATGGAAGCAGACCTTAATTGTGGTTTTGTTCTTTTTTTTTTTTTTTTTTTTTTTAAGAAATGTTGCATAAACTCATTAAGCCGAAATAGTTAATTTATATCTTACCTCTTCTGTCGTCTTACTCTCTGTCTCTTTCTCCTCTACAGCCGTCTTTAAGCTCATTTCGATGCTTAGCTCTTCATGCGGCTGAACACAATAAGAAAAATTACTTTACAAATCTAGTATTGTTCAAAACCAAGTAGATATGTTCTTATAAACTTATTTTGGAAAAAATGGTTAGTTTCTATCTTACCACTAGAGCGAAAGAAGAGTCGTTCTGTTCCAGATACTGTTGCATTTCATCTGTGGGTGCAGGAACCGAGACATTGGCCTCTTGAGTTTCCTCCTGGTTGTTATTGCAGGGAGAGTGAATTTTCTGATTGGTAGCTAGATCATCAAATCCGGGTGGGAAAGTCTCGTCCAAAGTATCTTGAACTTCATTTGTATCGTTCTCCATGACTGCTTCTGGCTCAGAGTCTCCACCAGAGACTGTCTTCAAATCCTCAGGAATCTCCGGGTTGTTATTACAGGGAGAGTGGATTTTCTGATTGGTAGCTAAATCATCAAATCCGGGTGGGAAAGTCTCGTCCAAAGTATCTTGAACTTCATTTGTATCGTTCTCCATGACTGCTTCTGGTCCAGAGTCTCCAGAGTCTCCACCAGAGACTGTCTTCACATCCTCAGGAATCTCCGGGTTGTTCTTACAGGGAGAAATAGTTTTCTGGTTGGTAGCTAAATCATTAAATCCGGGTGGAACAGTCTCGTCCAAAGTATTTTGAGCTTGCTTTGTATCTGTGTTGTTCTTCATGACTGCTTCTGGTTCAGAGTCTCTTCCAGAGACCGTCTTAGAATGCTCAGGTTGTTTCTCGCTCTCCATCTATCATATAAAAAGAAGGACTTCATTGTAGTCTCTTAAGGAATCCAGATAATATTCATATGTGAGAATGAAGCAAGTAACTGCGAGAGTTTGTAACGAGTTATTTACCTTCCTATTCCTCAGTGCCATATACCGTGTATTTTTAAACCATTTGCTGACCTGAAAAAAAAATTAAATTTAAGCACATGGAGAACCAAACGTTCCTTAGCTCTTTGAATGAGCCTTATAACCTTATATAACCTTCCAGTAATATAAGAAACACTCGCAAGCCTGGTACATGTTTACCTTCTCCGGATCAAGACTCAGCTCTTTTGAAAGCCTATCCCTCACATCCTTTGAAGGAAGCTCATTCTCTGCAAACGCTATACGTAGCTTCTGGTACATTTATGCAAACAATTTCAAACTTAGTAATGGGATTTTTCTCTTCTTTTTACACATATAAAAGATACTAAAGCCGGGAAGAAGCAATTTCAGACCTCAACTGCAGCTTTTGGGAGTCTGAACATCGGCCTTCGACCTCCTTTATTTTCCACAGAGACAGAATCTCTCTTACGCTGTTCTGGTATTTGTACAGCATCTTGATTTTTCTTACTGCTTTCACACATATTTACAAGCTCGCTTGTTACATCAGATTCCTTTCTTCTCTTCCTTCTGTCGTTCGGACCCCAGTCCTCATCTTCACTACCTTGCTCTTGCAACCCTGCATCCTTTCCAAACATTTCCTGACAAATAAAATAAAACCCAAAAATTCACCAACCAAAACAATCATCAATAACAAAAAAATAGCAGATCAACATCGAAAGGATTTTTAAAATCCATGGATGTACTCACATAATACAACTTTGTATAGTCAACAGTTCTTCGCTGTCTTGGCCCACATACAGCTTCTTCATTACTTGTTTCGCATTGTTCCACCATATTGTTAAATCCATGGCCTTCCCATGATCCTGTTGAAAGTGCTACACCATCAGAAGATAAGCTAGTAGAACTGCTTTCTCCATCGTTATCACCACCACCACCACCACTAACATTGCTGCTGCTTCCTCCAACGTTTTCCCTCATTTCAGGGTCATAGTCATCATCCTTAGAGTCATCTGAAGGCCAATCCGCTTCGTTGTTAACTGTAGCTTCAGATCCAATAGGAAGACTAGCTTCTTCTTTGAAGATATCCTTATCCATAGAAAAAAGGGTAAGAGCTTCAAAATCACAAGTGTAAAGCAGAGTTCTGATAGTGAATTGTCTCTATCTTGCGTTCAACCCAACTGACGGACTCTAGTACTTGCCAAAGTTTTACCTGCCAGTTGCTATCCGCAGGGAAATGAGTTCCAATCTGCGCATTCATTGTGTCGATGATTTCCATCTTGCAATCACACAATTTGCAAAACCAGCCCTGATCTCCGGGAGGTACTGTTAAGATTATTGAAAGCAATATGATTTTAGGAAAAAAAGATCAGGTGGAGAAGCAACACTGTATAAACTCTCTAAGACAATATATATGAATATGTAATAGATAGCCAAAGCATACTGCTTTCTGTTTCCAAAGGAGGGTCAAGGCACTTCTGGTGAAATGCTCGATTACACGTTCCATCACAAAGTATTATATCATTGTCCAGAAAAGCTTCTCGAGAATTGCATTCTGCACAAAATATCTGCAGAAGGTAAAAACCCATCAGGCAATTCTCCAGTGTAATTTTCAGTATCACCAATAAAGATATGAGTTAGAGAATAGAGATTTGTAGTTACATGGTCATGATGAATAGATCCATCTAGAGCTATCACTTTATCTTCCATGCTTCCCACAGAACTAAGCAAATCCAGCTGGCGAATGGCGTCACGTAGTCCAAGCTTGCAGTTTAAGATCTCTTTTCGGGCTCTCTCAAGCTCCTTGTCTGGTCTTATCTTTTCTCGGCTGAAAAAACAAGGAAATACAAGAGAGTCAAACCACATAATTGTTTGCAACTTAATAAGGCCACGATTGTTTCTTCGCTTTTGCATGTAAACGCAAACGCAAATGCTCAGTTCGTTCTTATACAATCGAGGCCTAAGGAAAACATAGGAGAATTCACATTCAATTTGGAAACAGAAAAAGGTTAAAAACGCAAACAAATCTGTGGACCGAACTATTGACAGCTATAAACTTGATAAAACTCGTTTGTAACGCATACTTAATTATTCTATTTGGTAATATATCCGAGGCAATAGTAAAACTGAAAAAAGTTTTTCCATATAACAGACACTGAGTCAATAGAGAAGAAATTCAAATTTTGTACCTCTGACCTTTCCAACCTTCAGTTGCGTATGCATCGATAAGATTCTGCTGCATCTTCATCTTAATAAGCAAATACCTCGTTCTCCTCTGCAACCGTAAAGAATCATCTACCTCAACTTTGTTATCCTTTTGCTGTCTCTTACTCTTCCTCTTCCTTGTTTTCTTACCTTTCTCCTCCTCCTCCTCCTCCTCCTCCTCACAATGTACCCTTCCTCGAGTACACTTCTTGTTTCTTGATTTTACACATATTTCTTCTTCGTTTTTGCGCTTATTAGGCTTAGGATTTCTCTTATTTGATGTTTCTTTACCTTTCTTTGCAAGTGATGAAAGCAAAGTAGACCCAATTCTCTCAACCGAAACACACGCCTTTTCGGTTTCGCGCCTAATTCTCCCCTTTGTTTCACTCTCCTCCATATCAAGAGTTCCCCTCAATCAAAGAAGACTTATATACTTCCTCTTAGCAGATCATTTCATATAAGATGTTCTTACCCTAAAATATTCAACACCCTTTCCCAAATCAGTTTCCCTCACAAACACACAAACCCAATTTGAGATCAAAATCAAATCATATGACTCCTAATTTATCCATTTAATTGAGTGAAAAGGACTGGAACAAGTCTTATACGAATTAAGAAACAACACACAGGTATACACATTAAAGACCACTACTAAATGCAGACATGTTTTTTGACTTTTAATTGCAAAAAATTGCAGATTTCTGATTAAAGCTGACACTTTTATACAAGACAACTAAACAGATCCAACATTACACTAATCAAACACACAACACTAATCTCTTCAATCATGCTCATGACCCAATACATAACTCAAAAAAGAATTCAAAGGGTCAATTCTGAAACTAAATCAGAGCAAAGGAATCGTAACTTTGATTAATCGGAAGAACCAAACAAAAAGCCTAAGTCTTTACACAGAAGAAAGCAAACAAAACCTGGAAGAGAGTAAGGAGATGGGTATGAGGAATTGGGGAAGGATGAAGCCAAAGTGAAGATCTTTACGACAAGGGTAATGGGGGAGATACTATAATTTTGCGGATTGAGTCACCGGCGGCGAGTTGAAAGGGTGCTTTCAACGGTCGGGTGTTTACGTCACTCTCCGGTCCTCTCCTTTGGTACTTTACTTTGGCAATGGTAATGCTCATTTGCTCACAACAACTCTAATTTATTTTCATTTTGAGTCCCTGTATTTAGACACCTTGTTTTCAATTCCTATTCAGGTTTTAGATATTACATTTTTATGCTAAATTAAAAAAAATGCAAGTTTTCCTTTTCGGTTGCGAATATTGAAATTCATTTCCTTTTTTAGTTTATTCTTATGTTTGACTCAGCCCATAACAATTGGACTTCTTATATTTATTTGACGCAGCCCAGTTTAAGCCCATTATGAAATAAATAAGACAATTGATTTTTAATAGGGTTTCAGTAAAAATGAATGAGTGCGTCTAATATTTTGTTGGATATGGAGATAGGAAATAGCGAGTATAGATTAATTTTTAGATAACAATTTGGATAAGAATCAACTTTCAAATAAGTATCCCTTTATAATAAAATGGAAGTACAACATTGTTTTGGTAGAATTTATAATTTTAATAAATGGTTACAATAGGCTATATATAGATTATAAATTAATCAATATATTAATTGTAACAAATAAAATCTTAATTGTAACAGAAAATCTTAAACGGGTTATTCCAAATTGATAGTTCATGGATATTTCAAACTTTATTTCCGGAAGATCACATATATGGTTCCAAATATCTAGAATCACAATATGACCAATTTATTTTCCACATATTTTATTGATAAAACACATCAATAAAAAATTATTAAAGGGATAAAAATATACTTTCAATCATTAAAAAAAGAATCAAATCTCGCTAATTTAATAAGATTAATTGTGATCTTCGTGATTGTATTCAGAAATTAAAAATTAAACCTTAATGCTAGATTAGGACCGTGCTAGAGCACGAGTTGAAATTTCTTTTATTTATATTAAAATTTTAGAATAAATATAATTTATATGATTGATTTTAAAAAATTTTAAGACGCTAATCTACCATTAATCGTGATTTTCAGAATCGTATTTTATTCTAAAATTATAATATAAATAAAATGAATTTCAAGCCGTGCTAACCAAACCTACGAAAAAAAACTCAAAACTCTCTCAGGCACTAACATCGAGGTCTCTACTCCGCAAACTTTCTCCGACGCCGGTGTAGGTTCTGCTCACCGGCGTCGGGATCTCTTGTCTCTCTACTTTCTTCTAGTTAGTCTTTCTTTCGTTTATTTAAGCTTTTCCCCGTTTTTAGTCTTGTTCCAAACCCCCCTGGCCTCCTTAGATCCCGGCGAATCTCCGATAGACAGTGACAAAGGGCGACGGTGGCTTCCGGTTAACCCCCGCACCTTTTCTCTGATTGCTTCAACCGGTTTAACAGATCCACAAATATCCGACATGCACAACCTCCGATTGGGATGTCGTTTCACCCCTGGAAAAGCCTCTATTGAGGCACCAAGCTTATCAGGCGATTCGGTGGAGACGTTGGAGGCACACGACGTTCCCTTTTCCATGTCAAGAACTCATCCCTCCAAAACTGAACTGTCGATGTGGATTCTCGATCCAGCCCCCTATAACAACTCTGGCTTGCTTATGCTGAAGGTTTGTTCACCGGAGATGCTCAGGCTCGTGCATATCTATTCACCCTCTCCGTACAACCGCCGCTGCTCGTTCAATCTCGCTAGGTCAACCATCAAGAGCTTCGGTCTGCTTTTGGTGGGCCTTTTCCTTATTGTCGGCCCATTAACCTTTCAGCAGTCTAAGCCCATGAGCACAAAACCCAGGTCAAACTTTTCTAAATATTTTCTAAGCCCACTTTCATTATCTCTTCGTTATTTGGGTGGTAAGGACAGAAGCTTCCTCATACATCGTTTATCGATAACTTTGATGTGGGTCTATGAATGTCAATTGCAATCCCTGGTACAAAGCAACCCGTCATATATCAATCTTCATCTCAGCGATTGGCTATTGGGAATTCTGCCTTTGTCTTCAAACAACACCAATGGAGGGAGGAATATCGGCATTATGACTCCGCCTACGGAGCGGTGGTTACCGGTTCCTAAACCCCATGTCTCCATATCCCGTGATATCTGAGCCTAAGCATGTACAATCTACCAACTTCAGGGATATCTTCCACACAATGGTTGGTCCAGCTCTAAACATCTCTAAGCCCAGGTACGAGAATTTATTTCTCTTGTTGACGCCCAATTTTAGCCAATGGTGTGGTCAAGTTTACGAACTCTGTGGATTCCATTTGAGTAGTAAAGCATCATTGTTGCTGTGGCGTCTCTCTCATTCCTTGAGAACCTTGGTTATAATATCCCTTTCGGTTTTGACCCATGAATCCTATTGCTTGATGTTCTTTGGTAATTGGATACTATCTCCATTTTGTCCGAGTTTAGTTTACGACTTTGGTTTGATCAAGGTCAATCTCTACTCTATGGCAACTCTACCAAACATCTTTAAGCCCCAGAGCTCCATAACCTTGCTCGAAAACTTGTCAAGCTACCACTTTGTGTAGGCTTCCTCAAACCGGAGAGAAGTTCAGCTTTGACCCCTTTATTAACGCCAACCAGTCTGATGACAGTGGCAATCTCCTCATCCGTTGGCTTGTCCATGGAAGAGCTATCGACAATCTTGATCTCACATGTACCAAAACTCCTTCAAAAATTTGGCTCAAAGCTCTCAAGAACCTATTGCCGATTAATCCTATCTTTTCTTTGTTTCTATGTTGTTTTTGGCATTGGGGAATGCCTCCTTATCTTGTATTCTAAGCTTTGTAAGAACCTTGCCTTTTGATTAATGAATGCAAGTTGTTTGACAAAAAAAAAAAAAAAAAAAAAAAAAGAATTTCAAGCCGTGCTCGAGCACGGGTACTAATCTAGTTTTTTTTAATAAAAGGGAAGTACACATCATAGTTTTTGTAGATTTTATATTTTAAATAAATAATTAAAAATGATTATAAATAGGTTATAGATAGATTATAGATTAATTCATATATTTATATTAATGGTTACACGACTTACACCTAAATATTAGGGATATTCTAAATTGATAATTGATATATTAATGGTAACAAATAAAATCATGGATATTCTAAACTGTATTTTTGGAAGATTTTAGTCCTATATCACGTTGTTTCCAAAGATCTTTAAACAACGTTAACCAAAGATAAAACTACGTAATTGATAGATTGATTGGTTACAAGTTAAATAGTGGGTTACAAGATAGATTACGAAATAAAATTTAACGAGTGTTATAGCACGGATACTTATACAGAATCATTAGCAATATAAAACTTACAAAATATGTGTTTTCTTTCAAGCCATCATATTTAGCATATGATTTTATTGCATAATGTTTTATCTAAAAAAACTTTTAAAAACAATCATATAAATTAGATTTTATATAAAAAATACAACATAAATAAAATGAATTTCAATCCGTGCTCTAGCACGGGTCTTAATCTAGTGTCTTGTTATTTGGATTATTTTTCAAGAATTTAAAGTTTTTATGGAGTTTTTAAATGATTGTAGAAGTTAACTATTTAAACAAACAGGTAATACCTAATAAGCTAATACTAATCCCAAACGACTGATATTTATGTAAACAAGAAAACATATATTGAATGGGAAGATTTGGAATGAGTAACTGATGAATTGGGAAACCTGACCCTGAATGGAAACTGTGGTCGGGTTACTGTGGTCGGCCAAAAAGCTAGTTTCTTGTTTATATTTTTAAAAACTGTTTGGAAAAAAACAAGTTGGGTCGGTTTGTGTCGGTTTGGTTCATATAGAATTGAATATATCGTCCGCCTGGCTAGCCAAACTAGTCAAGTCAATGTAGACGGTGAATACCTAACTTCCAAACTCTTAAACTGAACCAGGTGTGGACTATAAGTTCAGGATTAACCGCTATGAGCCTATCGTGTTAACGTTCATATCCAAAAACCAACTTTTACTATCACAGTGAAAATATTATAAAAGATTAGGAATTTGATTTTACTGCATATTTTATGCACTGTTGTTTAATAAATATATCAACTAATCAACATATGGACCACATGAGTGGAACTGAGACAAGAACAAAAGCTCGCCCATAATTTTTTTTTTCACATTGTTGTTGTTATTCACATTAAGTTTTAAATAATCACCGACTTTAAATTTTGTGGCGTTGAGCTTGTTGATTGCAAGAAAACAAATCTATAATTTATGTGTCTCTATACTAAATGGCATGCATTATATTACTCGGAATTGCCATCTTATTGACATGTGGGGTTAAATGTACTGTATTATTCTCTTTTGATATGGGAGGGGTCGTAAGATTACATGAAAGTCATGTTGCATGCTTTGCTAAATTATTGTTATCCCTTCAAATCTAAATGATGGGCTATAGAGACAAATCGAGAATAGATTGTCTGCTAATGAAGTAACATTTCAAAATTATAATAATTAATTTCGTTGATTATCTTTTAAGACTGTTTTACTTACATATGGTGTGACAGTCTGATCTAACTCTACCGAAATTAGTTTCATTTTTACATTCCCCTTCAGTTGGCAATGGTTTTCTCTAAACTTTTGAAAATGTACATGTAGCTAGGCTGTAGATTTTGTAATCCTGACAAAATTTATGTAAGCTTGTCACTGATCTTAAACTTATGGTCATTGTATATATCTAAACATACTAATTAATTGTTTGTAATTGCTTCCAGTTAGCTACAACCAAAACTTTGATTATAAACAAAGATGAGTACACTAGGGAATTGCTAATTTGTGGTTAGTGTGTTGTTTTCGCCTATACGTCGGATAATGTTATATAATCACTATGCGTGCTAATTCCAGTTGTCACCTCTAAATTTATAATAAAATAAGTCATATGATTGCGATTGTAAACATAGATGTAGAGTTTTTTTCTTCTCGACTATGAAAATTAATTGTTGGTTAATAAATTTACCTTATCTTAAATTTGAACTGTGGACTAATTCATTTGGAAATTTTTGTGAAGAAGAAACATGAAAATAAAAGGTTTTATGAGTTTTGGATTATATCGAAAATTTAAGATAAACAAGTTATTGGCGGTGAAAGAAGGAAAGTGATGTTGTATTATACTGTTCTTTTTGTCCATCGGAGAAAATGGAGGTGATGCAGAGAAATCCACGTGGAAGATTCTATGTGGCGTAGAAGATTACGAACGACGTTGTACAATAATATAATATACAATAGTTGTATTTATAAATGGGAAAAAATCAAATTGAGGACCGACTCTTACCAACAACTATATATGTTGGCTCTTTTTGGATGCATTCTAATAACACCAATCATCCCTTCATGCACTGCTGCCTGAAGATAATATGACTTTTGGCGTCCACGAAAAAGGTGTTATTCTCTCAGAATAATTTCTGTACAGGAAAACTATAAAAATTAAATTATTAATAAGAACTATTTTGGTGCTTGGTCGCGTTTTAACGTTTTCTACAAGTATAAACGTAGTATATTGATAAAGACTACTACTTTAAAAGGTCCACACATAGAAAAATTCAGTCATCGGGTCGAGTTTCATAAGACTCGTGTTTGGGGAATGATTTAAAAGTTTTAAAAGAACATTTAAGGTAAAATGCGATTCATATAGGACTTATTTAGAGACTGATATCACGACATATATTATTTTGTTTTCATCAGGCAGTTACATGCAAATTGGTCTGCCTAACCATCTGAAAACTTCGAAAAATCATTGTCTACTAGATGTGTTAAACGTTAACCAGTTCTTGTCGAATCAGTCTCACTTTATAGAACTAGCTAGACAATATAGTCGTTGTGTCATTAATGTCATCCATATTCAAAATATGATATTATTTTTTTTTTGGTCATCTGATAATATTATAAATTTGAAAAGATACATTGTGAATTACAACTTATGCCTGGAAAACAAAGATTTCCCGAGTCTACACCAAAAGAGGGAAACTAAGCCGGCGAACAAGAAGTTCCCGGAAACTAAGCCGGCGGAAAAGAAAATTCCCCGGAAGCAAAAGAAACAGCGAAAACTAGAAGTGCAAAGCGATAATATCAAGACCAAAATCGAAAGAGGACGACTCCTAAACTTAAAAGCGTATAACTAGGCAAACCTTAAAAAAGATAGCACCAAAAGAACAGAGAGATTCTTCTCATGAATCACTGCGAATGCGATTTAAAACGAATGCCCACGGCCAATTCGTAGATAACATCTACTTCCTCCTATCACAATGAGAGCCACTCTCGAGAACAAGGACAACATAATCCGGCAAGTAAAGAGCACTCGTAGAAGATCATAGAGCCTCGAACACACTTCCGATGCGACGACGACGACTGATACGCCTCCGACGTCTGACTAGAGTCCGCCAAGCTAACTGATCTACACAGATCACGAAAGCAGAGACAAGGAGCAAAGAAAAACTTCTTGAAAAAACACCAATCACGAAACGAGACTGACGAAGGATCAAGCTAGTTAACATACACCGTGAATACCAAGGAGAAGACATCACTTTGAACTTTGAAGACTACCACAACCAAGCACTTAAACACGAAACTTCGCTAAGAAAGAAGTCGACCCGGAGCACAAGCTGACACGAAGAGACAAAGAAAGGGAGGAAAGGCTAAGGTTGTACGGAACTGAAGAAGATCCACAACCAAACCACAACTGCAGCTTAGAAACGAAGATAAGAACAAGAGCAACTACAACATCCAAGGCAGGAACAAGTAAACCACAATGGCATTTATTCTTCAAAACCAACCGTTGATCTATAATCCGGCATCATCATCTTTACTTGTAATCAGAGACCTTCCGGATAAGACTGCTCTAACCGCTTCCTCAACTCAAACACTAAGTCTGAACATGAAACAACCACAATACTCCCCAATCGAAGGCCATCACCACTGCGACTAACACTAAACACCTAAACCAAGCTAAGAGACGGAGGAGAAAGATGGGAGAAATAGCTTACTCAAACAGAAGACCACAAGAGCCCATGGCCACGAACGAGAAACACCAAAGGAGACTTCTCATGAAACCGTTGGGGAGGAAGAGCAACACTCCAAAGAACGCCGACCAAGCCTCACCGTGAAGACCATCTAAAGTTGAGGTCATTAACATCCCCATCAAACTACCAGATCTAACCGATGCGAATCAAAAGACAACAAATAAACGAAACAGAGGCCCTCTCACAGTTACGGCGAAGAGCGCCGGTCACCGGAGAGGGCAAACGGAGATCTGAATTTTTGGGCGACGGCTAGGGCGAACTGCTTTGGGAGAAGGCCTTTTTCCTTTTGATTTTTCCACGAAAACTTGATTTTTTATTTCAAACTAATAATACATACATAACCCACGCATCGCGTGGGCTACTTTCTAGTATAGTTATATACTAGGGTTGTTATTTGTTTTACTTATTTAATTTTGGCTATCAATAAGTACATACATTAATATCATATTTTGAATATGATATTAATGTATGTACTTATTGATAGCCAAAATTAAATAAGTAAAACAAATAACAACCCTAGTATATAACTATACTAGAAAGTAGCCCACGCGATGCGTGGGTTATGTATGTATTATTAGTTTGAAATAAAAAATCAAGTTTTTATTCAATTGCATATGAAATATACATGTAATTGTTAATATGTTTTGAAAATTAATTTTCATAATATTACGGTTTAACTATAAAATTTTAATATATAAATGTTATATGATGCTTCATAAAAGAGTCATTTTTGAGATAGAGAAAAAAGTTAAACTACAAAGAATTGTTGAAAATATTTAGACAATATGTTACTATAAGAATAGGACCATTGTTTTAGTTACCGCAAAATCAATTTAATTTGGTTTTTTTGTTAAGTAATTAAGAGAAATTATATTTATTTACATTTTTGTCTTTTGGAATAAAAACTGATAAGTAGTCTAAAAAGAAAATTGTAAGACCTTACTATATAATTACTTTGATAGATAATTTAATGTTGTTCTATATATTAATTTTACTTTCATATCTAAAAGTAATACTTAACAACAAATAATTTTAAAATACCCTCTCTTGTAATCCATTTTTCAATAATATCCTTATATATATGTATATACAAAATAAGTGAATTCTAAACCCTAAACTTCAAATACTAAACATTATCTCTCCATCGCTCTTGAATGAACTTGTGTCAACTTTTTTTTGTTTTGTGAATGATCTCGTAAATAAAAAATTTAACTTTTATAAATTTTATACTATGGAGTATTGATGTACCATTTTTCTATTGTTTGCTTTTTTTACGACTCACCTCTGTATAATTAACTTTTATTTTGCTTGGTCCAAATGTTTGAAGTGCCTTTGATATGCCTCCATCTTCATGGATAGTGATTCTCCACAATCCAGTCTGGCCAATATTGTAATACGAAACAAAATCCCTTTCATCCAACAAAATGAAAATGTTGCCACAAATCATAATCCGGCCTTCTTTCCATTTATCATTGAAAATTTTAAATAGTACATTAGTTTAAAAGTTATGTGGGACTGTATTAAATGGTTATATTGGACAATACTCCCTCTGTTCCTAATTAATCCATATTTTAGGATTTTCAAACATATTAGAAACTGACTTTAGTTGCATTATTTTTTTCGATTAACAAATTTTAATCAATAATATTCAGTTTCTTTTTTGAAGTTTACAATTTGTCATTAATTACTTATTAAAAATATATAGAAAACCTAGAATTCGTTTTTTTTTGTGCAACATTTTTTCTCTCTAAAAAATGGAATATTAAGGATTGGATGGAGTAGATTTTAGTGAGGAAAACATATTGTTTAATGGGACAAAATTATTTTACAAAATATACCTTGTCAATGCATCTATGTAACTATTCTACCAAAAATAAAATGTGTATACGTAACTATAAAAGTTGGAAGAGACTTGACCATGTTTTTCACTCTTCTTCTCATCTATAAAACACAGAACACATGACATATATCTTGATTATGGAGAAAAAGAGTAAATATATTTTGATTAATTATAAGGACCCCATGCTAGACATCAAACCTCTGTTTGATCATCGAGGATTGGAGAAGAGTACCATCATATCAAGAAACTTGACGATCTGTTTTCCTCTTGCAGCGATGATGATAAGTTAGAACAGATCTAGAATTTGAGAGTAAATTTAAGTCCAAGTATTTTAGTAATTGTCTACCTATGGCTATGTAGATGTTACTCTTAGGTTCATAATATTTTATTGACAGTTACAAATATTTTATTGACAATTACAAATATTTTATCTAAATTTAATAGGATTTAAGTGGAACTGACTAACTTTATTGCCTACTCAATTAATGAAAGAAAACATTATATGATTTTAAAATGTGTAATAATTAAGGTTTATAAAATTACATAAAAGCATAATCATAATCATGTATATAAACTATTTCATTTCTCATCCAAGATATGGTTTGATCATCGAGGATTGGAGAAGAGTACCATCATATCAAGAAACTTGACGATCTATTTTCCTCTTGCAGCGATGATGATAAGTTAGAACAGATCTAGAATTTGAGAGTAAATTTAAGTCCAAGTATTTTAGTAATTGTCTACCTATGGCTATGTAGATGTTACTCTTAGGTTCAAAATATTTTATTGACAGTTACAAATATTTTATTGACAATTACAAATATTTTATCTAAATTTAATAGGATTTAAGTGGAACTGACTAACTTTATTGCCTACTCAATTAATGAAAGAAAACATTATATGATTTTAAAATGTGTAATAATTAAGGTTTATAAAATTATATAAAAGCATAATCATAATCATGTATATAAACTATTTCATTTCTCATCCAAAATATGGTTTTTATTATGATATTTTCTTTTATTATAAAATAGTGTGCATTTTTTTCACTTTAATTTAAAGGATGAAAGTCAAATTAAATAAAATGTGTAAAACAAATGTATTAATTATCAGTTATTTATTGGTAAATATTATAGAATATTAAATTTTGTATCAAATATATAATATGAGATTTTATTATATAACAATTTGATTTTGTTTGACAAAAGAACTTAAGATATAAAAGTGGATTTAAAAATATATGTCAATTGTACCAATTGGATAAGAGAAGTATGATTATTTGGAATTGAAAATGATATAAATTTGTTGAAAAAAATATAAATAAAAGATGACATGTGTCACTAAAAGAGAATGCCAAATGTCATAATGTGAATAAGAGTTTAAAAAAACCTTCTCATATTATATTATATAAGATATAAGATATAAGATATAAGATATAGAGTAGTATATATGTAGTACAATCCGTTGTTTTAATTAGGTCACGTGAATACAAATAGTGTATTCCACACTTTACTACTACTAACGTATATATAATTCTATCTACATTGACACGTAATGGAGACGTGTCGTAAAGGCTTACTTGGCTATATATGACTTTTGGCAACTTGCAAAGTTGCAATGATACTCGTTGTTAATGCCGCCACATCTGAAATTCTTGGGAAAATTCTACGAATATACCTTTTAATACCCATATTTTACATTTTCTCACAAATTTAATCAGAACCATAAAATTACAAAAATTTAAGAATTTGTAATTAAGGCCATGCAAATCAATCATTTTTTTCTTCGTCTTCGACTCTTCGTCAATGGAAATTAATCCATTACTTGATTATATATTTAGACATAACTATAACGTCAAGATTATGGCTACTCACTGTTGGAACCGTTGCCTTAATTGTGTAACCTGTTTTGCTTAGATAAGGATATCGATCGATGAGCAACATATTCATAAGCTACTTTGATAATGGCAACACAATTCGCATAGTATCTTTACAAAACATGATGGGCATTTAAACCGTGTAGATTCTATAATCTTGACTAAGAAACTAGAAAATTTACTAGGCAGATCTTAAGAACAAAAATCAAATTACTTTCCAAATTATATTGTTTTAAAAAAAAAAAGGTAACTATGCTATTCTTCCCTTGGACTTATATTAGCTCTTACGTAATTGACCACCATAAAAAGTGATTAAAAGTCGAGTGATCGTTGGGTAAAAAACATAGTCATATATAGAAAGAAATCAAGAATGAACATATTCGTATAACAATAATTGAAAAGCGTATTTACGTGGTAAAATCAAACGGTAATAGTGATAATAATTAATACTCTTGGATCTTTCATCAACAGTCATTTTTATCGTATAAGGAAACAAATACAGAAATACTATAATAATTAATATTGGATCTGTGCTAAAGAACGAGTTAATATTTCTTTTATTTATTTTGTAATTTTTATTTAAAATGTTATATATATAATTGTTTTATTTATTTATTTTTTCTCATATACTATGCCATGAAATCATATGTTGAATATAACTTATGTAAATAGCATCTATTTTATAAAATCTGTTCTAGTAAATCTAGATTTTGATCCGTTGTACACCGCTGTTTAAGTTATTGGATAAAAAAAATTAATTTATGTTTTATTTGATTTGATTTGTTTAGTGTTTTAAATTATATATTAAATTTTTGATTATTAATTATATGACTTAACCAGTTAACCTACACTATACCACATATTAATTATTTTGTTACTGTATTAATTAATTAATCAATTTAATTAGATATGTTTATTAATTTAATATTCATATTGTTAACAAAATAATAAGATAATATTTTATCTATGTAGCACCAAATTAATGATATTTTAAGTTTCTATTAATACCTACTCAAACATGTCCAGCCATATAACCATTTGTGTTATATTTTAATTCGTTATACACCGCAGAAAAAATTACATAAAAATCTAAATATATTATTAAAATTTATAATGTTTTAATAAAGTTTCTTTTTTTAGAAATTGAACTACTTTTAATATTTGAACTTCTTATAAAGTTTAATAATATATTAAATATTATTAAAACATTTTAAATTTATAAATATTAATAATCTTTAAAGTTTTTAAAAAGTTCACAAAATAATAAGATAATATTTTACCCGTGTAACACCAAATTAGTGACATTTTAATTTTTTATTAATATCAATTCAGACATGTCTTACCATATAACATGTCATATGATATTTTAATTTATTGTACACCGAAGAAAAAACTTCACTAAAGTTTAAATATATTATTAAAATTTAAAATATTTGAATAAATTTTATTATTTTAGAACTACTTATAATATTTGAACTTCTTATAAAATTTAAATATTATTTATATCTTAAACATTTTATAAAAAATAAATGTTTTAATAATTGAAATACTAATAATCTTTAAAAAATTTAAAAAGTTTTAAAAAAAAAAAAACTATAATAAAATGCATAATTTTTTTAATTTCAATGCATAATAATAATTCAAAGTTTATATCCAAATCATATAAGGAAAAAAATACTATAATAATAAGTCAAGTCAATAATAAAAAAACAGCAACAAAGGAAAAGAAAAAAAAAAGAGAGAGGTATATTTGAGCTGGTGCTGCTTCATCATCATCGTCTTCATTCACCACTTTGCCCTCCGACAGGTCACCACCTTTTAGTTTTGCTTTTCTCACGAAACAAAACAAACTTCCTATTTTCTTCTTCCTTCTTCTGTGAAAAACAAAATTTTAAAAACACATCTTTAATCTCTTCCTCTTTGGATTCGGAGAGAGAGAGAACAAAAAAAAAAAAAAAAGAAAGAGAGAATTGAGAATTGATTCTCTCTCTCCTATTTTATTGTGTTCCGATCTGATCGGACTTTTTTTTACATTCTTTTATCATTTTAATTTTTTTTCCAATTCTTACAGTTCTGGTGTCAACGGAGAAATTTCCCCGGTGGTGGCAGCTTAAAGTTTTGATTTTTATCCTTCACTTCTTGTTTCACGAAGAAGAAGAAGAATAATTTCTTCGTTGATTCCAATTTTGTGATACGGGTAATTAAGAAAAAAAAAAGAGGCTTATGGTTCCATCAGAGATTGAAACTCTGGGAGATGAATCTGATCATCGTTTCGCCAATCTAAGAGGCGTACGTTGGCGTCTCAATCTCGGTGTTCTTCCCTTTCATTCTTCTTCTTCCATTGATGACCTTCGCAAAGCTACCGCCGAATCTCGCAGACGGTATGTATGTTACATAGCTTAAGCTTTTCACCCATTGCATTGTGTTGCCAAAAGTTTCCTAATTTGGAAATTAAGGAGCTTCTTCTTCTGGGTTTCGCAAGGGATCTCTAATGGCTTTTTGTTGTGTCTATGTAGATATGCTGCTTTAAGGAGACGTCTCTTGATTGATCCACATTTGTCTAAACATGTTAGGAATTCCCCTGATCTCTCTATCGACAACCCCTTATCTCAAAACCCAGGTAGCTTTGGATAGAATAAGTCTTTTTGCTTACTTGTCTATATAGTTTTTGCTGAGATTATTTGGTGTCCATTTGTAATGGCAGACAGTACATGGAGTCGGTTCTTTCGTAACGCGGAGCTAGAGAAAACTTTGGATCAAGATTTATCAAGGTTATATCCAGAGCACTGGACATACTTTCAAGCTCCTGGATGTCAAGGAATGTTAAGACGTATTCTACTCTTGTGGTGTCTTAAACATCCCGAGTATGGTTATCGACAAGGTACATATACAAACATATTGAAAATAGTGTAGCTTTTGTAATGTATGATCTGACATTTGTGATGGTTCTTTTCCAGGAATGCATGAGCTTTTGGCGCCACTGCTTTATGTACTTCATGTTGATGTAGATCGTCTCTCTGAAGTGCGTAAAAGTTATGAAGATCATTTCACAGACAGATTCGATGGTTTATCTTTTGAAGAAAGAGATGTTACTTACAACTTTGATTTCAAAAAGTTTCTGGAGGATTTCACGGATGATGAGATTGGTGGTATTCAGGGAAGCTCAAAGAAGATAAAGAGTCTAGATGAGCTTGATCCCGAGATCCAGTCTATTGTGAGGTTAAGTGATGCTTATGGAGCCGAAGGTGAACTCGGGATTGTCTTGTCTGAGAAATTCATGGAGCATGATGCTTACTGCATGTTTGATGCTCTTATGAATGGAGCTCATGGTTGTGTTGCTATGGCTGGTTTCTTCGCTTACTCTCCAGCTACTGGATCACACACGGGTTTACCTCCTGTTCTTGAAGCGTGCACTGCGTTTTACCATCTTTTGTCCTTCGTTGATTCGTCTCTGCATAGCCATTTGGTTGAACTCGGAGTTGAACCTCAGTACTTTGGGCTTCGTTGGTTACGTGTTTTGTTTGGAAGAGAGTTTTTGCTTCAGGATCTATTGATAGTGTGGGATGAGATATTCTCAGCAGATAATACAACGAGAACAGATGAGGATAACAATACAAACCAGAGCTACAAGATCTTTGATTCTCCTCGGGGAGCTCTGATCTCAGGGATGGCTGTTTCGATGATATTATGTTTAAGATCATCACTGCTAGCTACTGAAAACGCAGCTTCTTGTCTCCAGAGACTATTGAATTTCCCAGAGAAGATTGATGTGAGGAAAATTATAGAGAAAGCTAAGTCATTACAAACTTTGGCTTTGGATGATGATGTAAGATCATCAGCTCTATCGATAAACGATGGCTTTGATCAGAGCGTAAGTCCTGCAGTACCGGCTCGAACTAATAGCTTTCCTTCAGGATCCACTTCTCCTAAATCTCCACTGATAATTGCACCACAAAGTTATTGGGAGGAGAAATGGAGAGTTCTACACCAAGCCGCGGAGGAAGAGAAACAGAGTCCTTCAGTACAGAAGAAGAAGCCTTGGTTCAGGGTGAAAAGACTTTTCAGAACAGAGTCTGAGCCAACTCATAACGCCAAGTCATCAAATGGGAAAAGTGAAGTCAAGGTATCATCAGCTGCGCGTAACTTGCTTGAAGATTTTAATCGGCAGCTCGTTTCTGAACCTGAGGAAGCTAATCCGATAGACGTTGTGAACAATGAAGATAGCTCAATTCGAGAAACGGATGAAATAAACACGGATTTCGAAACTGCTGGTGAAGAGAGTATAGCAATAGAGGAGAATTCATCTGATGTTTCCTCAGATCCGAACAGTCCTCTCAGAGACTCAAACTACATTGAGAATGATTCGGATAGCAGTAACGAGTCAGATTTGTTTCCTAGTGAAACAGTTAAAGATCAAGAAACAAGGGTAGTAGATTCACCTCTTTCCATTTCTTCTCAACCGAGCATGGAGTTTCCAGTAACTCAGTCTAAAGATCAAGAAACAGACGTAGTAGATTCGCCTCTTCCCGTTTCTTCTGAACCGAGCATCGAGTTTCCAGTAACTCAGTCTCATGAAGAAGAGGACTCTGCAGATAAGTCTGTGGCCATTACTAAGGAGCGTAGTAAGGTTTTACCGGGAAAATTCCAGTGGTTTTGGAAGTTTGGACGCAATCTCGCTGCTGAGGAGACAAGATCTAATAGTGGTGAAAGTAGTAAGAGCAATTTGGTTTGCTCTTCCGAGTCACCTTCTCTTCCACATGCCTCATCATCGAGCAGCAAAGGAGATACAGACCAGAAAGTGATGACTACTCTGAAGAACCTTGGCAACTCCATGCTTGAACATATTCAGGTAATTCACTCTCGTTCTGTTTCTCTAGGTCTTTTATTTACTATGCTGAAAGTAGTGAATCAAACGTCTGATGATTCTTGACTATAAATGTTTCAGGTGATCGAGTCGGTTTTCCAGCAAGAACGAGGTCAGGTTCAGGCAGGATTAATAGAGAACTTATCTAAAACCAATTTGGTCGAAAAAGGACAAATCACAGCTATGACTGCTCTCAAGGAGCTTCGGAAAATCAGTAATCTTTTGTTGGAAATGTGATAGACCCTTTGATTCTTCTTGTTCGGCTCTGTGTATATATACAGTCTACTCTTCTTTTTGTAAAGTATTGTTATTTAGAGCACGAAATATAAATAAAGGAATCATTTTTCTTATCAGCGTATTCTTCAACTCTGCAGACTTTGCTGTCGAAAAAAAGAAGTTTTGGTTTTGTATGGTGATGTATATGATGTTATCAACAAAGATGCATAACTTCTGAATTCCTGTTCTTTGAACAATAGAGAAATAAGCATAAAATTGCTGCTCACATACATTAGTTTTGAAGTCTTAAGGTAAAATTTTCTAGTACTTACACATGCGATCGAGAAGACTAAAGTAGAACACAACATTTCCTTTTCCGAGTTGAAGAAGATGGAGAGTATGCAGAAAAAAGAAAGTCTAATCTATGTTGTGAAAACCAGGGAGTAGTGAAGTTATGAAGCCAAAAACTATCATTTGAATCTCTTTCACTATTCCCCACCATTGATTCCCTTGGTTCCCTGCATCAACGTTTTCATTTTCATTTGCTCGGTTCCCGTTATCAGCTTGATTCTCTTGTCCCTCTGAGCAAAAAAATAGAAACAAATAGCTTCAGCATATCTTGTTTTCGTGATGGCTTCAGTTTAACCCCATGACAGAGAGATATAGCAAGCAAAATACCTGGAACTGCATCTTCATTTAGTGGCACTGCAGCTGCGGGTTCATTATCAGCTCTCGCAGCAGGTCTATGAGGTCGAGGTGGTGGTACTGCTGCTCTATGCATGCCTTGTGAAAGCCATCGCACAAATGGTGCGAGAGCTCCAGTTTGGTATCTGTCAATATTTCAACACCAGACAGAGGTTACCTTTTTTTGTTAACAAACTCCAAAAAGAAGGTTCTCAATACTTGTCTAATGAATCTTTAACACAGGCCAATTTAACACATTTAAGCATAGATTGGTTGTCATACTCAAGCTTCATAGACCTTTAAAGAGTGAAAGTAAACCAGATTCTCGAGACTTACAAGTAAATTATGGTAGCGAAAATCACAAGAACAGCAAGCCTTTGTCTTGATCCATCTTGGTTGAACAAAAAGATGACAGCAGCAAGCTTGAGTATGAGAAACAAATCAAGCTGAAACGCAATCTGAAACCTTCTTTCCACAACATGCCTCTGATGTGCAGCAGGTTGCTGCTGTTGCTGACCCTGCCCGGCTTGCGCTTGATTCTCACCCCCAGTCTCACCCTCATTACTTGGTCTAGTACTAAACAACAACAAAAAAACACCCATCAACCCCACAAGATTCAATATAAAACCTATACTTTTCTACACATTAACTCATCTTAAGCCAAAACCATCAGTAATTAACAATGATTCACACAACTCCTTAATTCTTCTAGCTATAAAGACCGTGGGAGATTGAAAAGAATTACTAACGTGGGAACATTGTAAGTGAGAGGGATAAGATAATTTGAAGGAAGACCAGGGACATGTCCTCCAAATTGATGCACAGGAACAGCATAGATCCCAGCTCCACGGTTCATTTGTTCCTCATACTGACCAGGATTCAACCCGGGAACAAGACCCGGATAAAAACCGGGTACATTGGAGGAGAATCACCATTGGGATAAGCACGAAACCCAGAAGAAGACGCTGGATCCTGTATAACAAAAACACCCAGAAACCAAATCACGAAGCCAAAATAAAAAATTCGCAAACCCTTGAATGATCTAGAGAAAAGGGGGAAACTTTATACTGTTCTATCACTAATCTAATAATCAAAAGACACCAGATAACATCAACGGAGACGACGAATCAAACTAGGCAAATCAAAACGATCGAAGTCGAAAGAGAAGATATAAGTGACAGACCTGAGTTTTGATCCCAGCAGCATCTTCTTTGTCAGCAGAAGGTTGATGTAACGCTGGTGAAGAAGAAGACACCTTTTCGGGTTCTTCCGCCATTTTCTCAAAAAGGATTAAACTTTAACGCAGAAGCTCTCTTGCTCTGTTTTGAATCCGCGAATTTGTTCGTTCGTTCTTCTCCTTCGTTTGATAATTTTTTCCCGATTGGGAGAGGAGGTGAAAAATGCTCTGCTTCTTCGTCAGCTTCTCCAATTAGATTTCGACACGTCACCAATGCTTGTGACATTATTAATTTATTTAGTTTCGAATTTATGGTAAATTGCATAAAACATCCTTGATTCTTTACAAAAAACGCAATTTTGTACAAACTAATAAAATGATGCTGAAAAACTGCTCCATCCAAAAATTGAATAAATAAATCAAAGTTTTATGTTCTTTAACCCTTCAAAAAACAAATTTCCTGTCTTCAAATATAATAAATCAAATAAGAAACCTGACGCTTGTTCTAAAGCTCCACCAAAAAAAAAAATTACTTTTATCAAGTCATGAGCGTACAATGCCATTAAATAATACTAGGGACTAATCTTAGAGCAAGTGCAACGGCGTTCTCACGGGCCGTCCCCCATTATTTTTGGATTTAAATTTAAATCAAAAAGGCCCATTATCTAAGGGACGCTTCTTATTTTGGGACGTTTTTCGTCCGTCGACTTTGCCACGTGCTCTATTCTGATTGGGTGTGAAAAAAATTTCGAGAGACAAAATTTGTTCTGACTTCTTTCTTTTCTCTCGACGGCGATTAGTACAAACGCGATGCACATCCTCATCGATCGATCGATCCGCACTTAACCCTAAATTTGTTCATCATCGATCGATTCTACTGCAAAAAGGTACATCTTTTTCACTTCCTTCTCCGCACTTAACCCTAAATTTACTTGCTTTTTGTTTCCTGGGTCGTCTCTCGTTGCGATTCGTATACATCTTGCTTCAATTGATACTCTAGTTTGCTAAACCTGGCGCCATCATTGTCCCTCAACGTGGCACTAAGGTAACAACACTTGAGAATTTCTAGTTTCTGATTCGCTTCTAATTTCACCGTAGCTCTGCTCTCAAGCTCTGGTTTAAGATTTTGTTTCTCGAATTTTCTGGGTTTTGCTTGTGTTGAGGATGGAATTGTTTCGTTTGAGGAGATTGATTCGTGAATTGATGTTCCAAAATTCAAAATTCTCAGAATTTGGAAGAAGATCTTGACCTCTTATTTCAGATTCTGTTAGTTCTAGGTTATGCTTATGTAATATAGGATGAAACAAATTTGATTGAGAAGATTGATTCATGGATGGTTGTAGAAGCTCTGTAGCTTTTATCCAGGTTGTGCTTGTCTTCAGGATGGAAACAATTTGTTTGAGGAGATTGATTTTATAAATGATGTTCTAAAAGACCAATTTGAACATGTGCTGTAAAGGTGTCTCCGGAAGCTGTGATCATTAAGAAGACTGGACTGTAAAGATGTCTGCTGTGCTCGCCACTTGCTTCTTTGTTCTTAGACATCGAGTTAGGCACCGGCGTATAATGTCTCTTAGTGGCAGTGACTTCCCTCGTATGGCTAAAAACTTGCTGAGACGTATGCCTATTACAATATTTAACGGTGTTTGCGACGAAGCGTCTACTTCTATTTCTTGTGCTATATGCATTGAGGATTATCGCATTGGTGACAAGTTAAGGGTCCTGCCTTGCAATTACAGTAAGTGTTTTGAGACTCACTTTGAAGTATAAAGAATTCATGCGTAATCTTTTCTTAAACGGTGGTTGTTGTTGTTGTTGTTTGTCTTGGGCAGAGTTTCATGTTGGATGTGTAGACTTGTGGCTTGGCCAAAGGAGATCCTTTTGCCCTGTTTGTAAACGTGATGCAAGAAGCAACAGCATTGATATGCCTGCGTCAGAGCACACACCTTTGCTTTCTCCTAGCGTGACTCCAACCTCATCGTTTCTCTTATCATCACCCTCCACAACCCCGTTACAGTCAGCTTATGAGCTACCAATATCTATCAGAGTAGACCCTTCTTCACCATCCACCTCAATGCAGCCACACACAGTCCCTATGTATCTCTCTCACTCTCGCTCCCACACAAGCTTCCTGTTCTATGAATTTGCACAGTTAAAGTAACTTTGTAACTTTGTAATTTTTTTAATGTTTTCATGTTAATGTTATATGTTTTCAAAATATTATTATTTTATTTAGGGGACCAAAATCAAATAGACAGCAATGCTTATATTGAAAATAAGAACCTTTCAAAATAATAATAATAAATTTGAAGGACCAAAAACCAGGGGACACCAATGCCCATGGTCTTAGATAGATACTATCCAAGAATAAGATCATACATAAGGCTTGAACAAAAAAGAAGAAGAAGGAGATAAAGTTAAATGCAAAGCCCAAAAAAAAAAACTAGTAACACACCGTTGGTAGAAACATTGGACTCTCTACATGATCCAAAAAGACTTTAGCACGATGGTCATTCCCAAGTCCTTCAATCACAACTTTTCTGGCATGGTTTACCTTGAAATCGTAACAAATAAAAGAGAACGGTTTAGGGTTCTTATAATAAAACGGTACAAATATAAGCTCGCCGGTACGGAGTGCACCCCGGAACGTAAACCATTCATCATCCCCAACTAAGTTTGTCCAAGAAGGAACCAATAGAGAACATTTTGACCATTCTTGGTTACTGAAATCCTTGAGAACCCACAGGTCAAGTGTACCTCTACATATGGAACCATCCGTTAAAGCTATCTTTCCACCGTAGTTCACCAGTTTACTAAAACGTCTATCAGGTAACTCAATAACATTAAAGTCTTCAGACATCAGATTGAAGCTTATTAGAGAAAAGAATCGTATATCGACCTTAGCTAAATAATACACAACCCCATTTATGCATATTCTTCCTTTATTTACAAAGGAAGAACCACCTAGACGATGGCCATGCTTACATTCAATCATTCTCCATTCTTGGTTAGCTCCTAGAGTGAGAACTTGATGCTCCTCCGTCTCAATATTTTCTAAGAATTTAGCGCTGAAATGAACACGTGGAACATACCGATTTGTCATGCACAACACTTTGTATAGATCGTTAACTGGATCATATCCAAAAAAAAGATGATATGAATTTTTTATAGTTTTGACACTGGGCAAAGCTACGAATTGACCAGTGCTTGGATTTCCAATCAACGCTTTAGTACCATTATAACAGCATATCAAGCCGCGGACGGGTGGAGAAAAGTAATACTGTGAATCGGGTTTCGGAGTAAGAGTTACCCTATCCCTATGATGATGATCATCAGAAGACAACAGATCCTCCAGGGATCGGGAGACAAAGAAGTGCATGTCCAGACGGTTGACTGCGAAAAGAAGACGAGGCCGAGTAATAGAGTGATTCAGGTACAACTCGGTGAAATCTTTGTCGCGGATGGTAGATGACCAGTATCTAGAAACGAAGCTGAGGTTGACTATGGATTTGGCCGGCGATTTTAGGAGAATCTCTAGTATCAGTTCCGGAGGTATATTCGAAAACAGATCGATTGCTTCGCTTTTGTCTCGACGTTTTTTAGACCTAGTAAGACAATGTCGATTTTTCTTTCTCACCTTACCCATGGCGAGTTTCGGTGTTCTGCTCACTGTTTTTTTCTTTTTCTTTTTTACTCTTGGTTGTGTTAAACCCTAATCGCCCATATATTTTTCGCAACTCTAAACCCTAATATCAGTCTTAACATTACATAAAAATAAAAAGCCCTAATATCAATTTTTTATTCAAGTTACACATAAGGTCCCAGGTCCCCCCCCCCCACAACCACAATTAATGAAAGTAATATGTCGTCACCACCATAACGAAAACGGACAAGCCATTCGATGGATAACTATGGAAAACGAAAAGATGAAGGATGCGAGATTGATCGTTCGCCTTCTCCTTCGTCATATACATAACTATCGTCATCGAGTGTCCAAAGAGCAGCGTAAGGATGCGAGATGATCGTTCCTCTTCTCCTTCGTCAGCTCGTCGTCCAATTAAATTCCAACACGTCACCAATAGTTGGAATTCTCGTAATTGCATAGAATCGTAATTGCATAGAAGAAAGATGCTTAATTTTTTCAAAAAGCATATAATTTTGGCCTACAAAATAAATGTATACTCAAATTAGAACAGTGCCTAGGATTATATAGGCCGGAAATGCTGTTTTAAAAAAATGCCTTGATTTTATTTAAAAATAAAATAATAACTAATCGAGAATAAAACAAGCACCCAAATCTTAATTCTAAAACATAACTTTTTTTTCCTTCTTCATACTCTTTGGAGGCATTTTGCTGAAATTTAAAAGTCAAAACACAAGTTACATAATGTGATCCATTGCTATTAAGATTTTCAAAACCCAAATCAAATCTCTTTATAGTTTATGAAAAAGAAAACTATAATATTATAAAAAACATACTTGTCTGATTGTTGATGGCAGTCAAACCAAGAGAGAAGAAAACATACTTGTCTGATTGTTAATGTTGTGATCGACTGATCGGAGAAGTGAGAACAATGGGTCTTTTTCTCGAGTTTTCTAGAACCATCGTTGTTTCTCTTATTCCTTTTACCACATAAAATTATTTTTATTAGGTCTAACTATAGGGCTTATTTGAGAAAATTAAGGCCTTTAATTTTTTTCTAAAAAATCGGACCGGGAGCGAATGTTTCTTTTGTTTACACATAGCCACGGCTAGTCTCAAAAACTTATCCAACATAAGCGAATTGTATTCTCTAATTCTTAAACAAAAAAAAAAAAAGATATTAATGCAAGCAACACCAAAAAAAACTAGTCATGATCATCTCATTAACTGATCACTTTTGGGATAAAAACTGGACTCTCTACATGATTCAAAAAGACTTCGATATGATCAAAGTCATCCCCAAGTCCTTCCATCACAACCTTTCTGGCATGGTTGTCCTTGAGATCGTAACAAATAATAAAGAAGGGAGGATGGGAAGGAATCGGTACAAATATAAGCTCGCCGGTACTAAGTGTACCACCGAACATAAGACAATGATCAATGCCAACTAATTTTTCCCAAGAAGGAACCAATAGAGAAACTTTTGACCATTCTTGGTTGCTGGCATCTTTCAGAATCCACAGGTCTAGTTCACCATTACAGGAGCGATTCGATAAAGCTATCTTTCCACCATAGTTCGCCGGATTAAGATACTGACTACTATATTTCATATCCTCAGGGAACTGATCAATAACACTATAGTCGTCAGATCTCAGATTGAAGCTTATGAGATAATGAGGTTGTCTATCGTCGTCGTCGGACCGAGTTAAATAATACACAACCCCGTCCATGCATATTCCTTTACTTGAATCAAAATATCCAGCTGCACGATGCTTGCATTCAATCATTCTCCATTCTTGTTTAGCTCCCAGAGTGAAAACTTGATGCTCAACCGACCCAATAACTCTTTTAAATTTATCGAAAGGAACAATATATGTCATGCACAAGACTTTGTATAGATCGTTAACTGGATCATATCCAAAGAAAAGATGAAACCAATTGTTACTAGTTCTAACTCTGGGCAAAGCTTCAAATTGACCAGTGCTAGGATTTCCAATCAACACTTGAGTACCATCAGAACAGCATATCAAGCCGCGGACGGGTTCAGAAAACTCAATCCATGAATCGGGTTTCAGAGGAAGAGTTGTCCTATGATGATGATCAGAAGACGGATCCTCCAGGGATCGGGAGTGAAAGAAGTGCATGCCCAGACGGTTGACTGCTAAAAGAAGACGAGGCCAAGTAAATGATCGAGTCAGGTACAACTCGGTGAAATCTTTGTCGCGGATAATAGATGACCAGTGTTTAGAAACGAAGCTGAGGTTGACTATAGATTTGGCCGGCAATTTTAGGAGAATCTCAAGTATCAGTTCCGGAGGAATATTCGAAAACAGATCTTCTGGATTTTTATTAGACCTAGTAGTAAGATCTTCTGGATTTTTATTCCTCACCTTACCCATTGGGAATTTCAGTTCTGCTCACTGCTTTATTCTTTTTCACCCTTGGTTGGGTTAAACCCTAATTGTCCTTGTACTTTTTTTTGCAAAGTCGAAACCCTAATATCAAGAATAAACATAAGCCGGATTAATCTCCAATAACTTTTTTTACAGTTGATGAATTATTAGTCGGATACAATACAAATTACTACAAGACAAAGCTGAAGCCGAGGTTTGGATCGTAGTCGTAGAACCTGCAGAGGAAGTTGAGTTTGAGCAATTTGTTCTCGCCTTCCGAGATTCAAGAGTTTATGGAGCGGCCAAAAACATTGGGTTATAAATAATGAAAGCTACAATTATATTTATGCACGTGAAGACTAGAGGAGAATATTGTAAAATTTTTGGTTTTTGGCCTGCCTACCTACCTCAAAGTCCTTGTGCTACAAGATTCCTCTGTTATTCCTTTTCTTATAACTCGATTTTTCTTTTATCTTTTTCCTTTAATTAATATGTTGGGTATTACTTCTCTATACATTATGCGGTTTATTTTCTACTTAATAAATAAATGTTCTAATCAATAATAAAACCAAACGATTTACAAAAGAAAAAGTCAAGAACAAAGGTAATTGACAAACCCCTTTTAAACCAATGTAAAGTAGTACTCAAACTATAGAAAAGAAACAAAGTGGAGAAGCGAATTAGAGAGTGACTATAAAACGCCGTCGCCACCACCATAACGAGAGAAGTTAAACGGAGAAGCCATTCGATGGATAACTATGGAAGGAGAGACGAAAAGATCTGGCTCGGAGATGAGAACGCCATCGAGTGTAAAATCGGAAGCTGAATTGTTGGTAACTACGATAGAGTGTCCAAAGAGAAGCGTAGGGATGCGAGAGAAAGGCTTCATGAGACTTATGACGGAGAAGTCAAGCCATTGTGGAACGATATGGTAAGAAGCTACGAGTGGTGATGTGGCGTTGATACCTTCCACGGATGTTTTAGGGAGGAAGAGAGTGGAAGTGAGGACTGGACCATTGATCTCGTCGTTAGTGTTGAGGAACGCTCCGCTCCAATCTTCGAAAGAGCCGCTTGAGATCATTGCGTCTATAATTTTGGTTGCGATTTGGTTTTGCTCCGGCGTGAGAGTGGGAAGTGAAGTGGAGGATGTAGTGGTGATGATGTTGATGATCATAAAGATGAGAACTAGTTGTTTGGTGGTTTCCATGGAAGAATAATAAGAGAGCCCTCAAAATTTCTTAAGTCAAGAAAAGATGAGGAATGAAAAATATTTTTGCAGTGTCGGATAGTAATGTATAAATAAGAGGATAATTAATTAATAATGTGGGAGAAGTAGTTGAATCATGTAAAATTAGTTTTGTACTTGGTAGTGGTTGGACGGTGCAAAATCTGTAAAATATTTTCAAGTGGATTTAACATGAGTGATGCATGGCTGATTATGATTTTTCTACAAATTGAGATTTTTACAAAATATAGCAATAAATATATATATGAATATGATGATAATACTAGCATACAAAATACAAAAAGATATACTTAATAAATTTGGAGGATTATGTTTCACGAAATCCATATCGTGGTGGGAATTGTAAAAAAGAATCACAAAGAGACTAATTTGTTTTAAATCAAAGTCGGACTAGGATCTGAAAAACAGTTATAAAAGAGCTTCGTGTCTTATTAAACCTTTCTTGTTTTACACGATAACCAAAAAAAAAAAAAAACACACACTGAAATCTGAATTAAGGAGATCAATCAATCAACCAGAAAAGTGTTCCTTGTGAAATTTCTGTAAGGAGAGGATGTCCAGTTACGCCGGTCGGCCGCACAATAAAAGGCAGAAGAAGGAGAAGGAGACGTCTCTGTCTCTGTCTAGGTTATCGTTGGTACCACACGATGTTGCTCTGAACTGCTTGTCTCGTCTCTCGAGATTTGACAGAGCGGTCTTGTCTGTGACCTCCAAGAGCCTCCGCTCTCTCATGGTTTCGCCTGATCTCTACCTCACGCGTGAGCTTATGGGTTATAGTTCCGACGAGTACTGGTATGTTTGCTTAAGCATACCTCCTTACTCAACTCCACGCTGGTTCATCCTCCGCCGTACTCGTGGAGATGATGACAACAACAACAAGTCTGTGAATCGTAGGCTAAGACCGATCCCATCCTACCCTTATCAGCCTCCGGAATCATCCTCTTTCGTGGTGTTAGGTTATGGGATCTATGTGATCGGTGGAATCATACACGGAAACCCCACTTCTGATGTCTTGCTCCTCGATTGTCTCTCTCACTCGTGGCGCCGCATCCGGTCCATGAGAGTAGCTCGCGCTTCCGCAGCGGCGAACGTGGTAGACGGGAAGATTTACGTGTTTGGAGGCTGCAAAGAGGTTGAATCCTCCAACTGGGCAGAGGTTTTCGATCCAAAGACACAAACTTGGGACACCTTGCCGTTACCTGAGGATCCGGAGATACGAAGGAACACAAGTAGGATGGACAAAAGTGTGGTTATGGAAGACAAAGTTTATGCGGTGGACGAGGATGACCAAACCATCTATTACCTGCCACGTGAAGGTATATGGAGAAGAGGTAATCGAGATTCTAAGCGGGGAAACAGAAGAGACTGGTGTGCTGTAGGGGGGCTCTTGTACTGTACTGGTACTCGCGGGAGTTTAATGTGGTGTGAGCCAGATGAGTTGGATTGGAAGAAGGTAATGGGTTTGGATGTTTATCACTGGTGTAGATTTGGTTTAAATGGGAAATTGTGTGTTGAGAACGTTAATACCGCGTGGAAGCTTTACTGGACCGATTTTGGTTTCAGCAGAGTGACCAGCAACTCTCGTGGGAATATTGTGGTCTTCTGGAAGGTGTATCTCCCTAGAATCGAGGAGAAGAGATATCCTAGTCTTCATCACAAATTTCTTATCAATGGTACTAAGAGGTTGGAGCTTTGGTGCGCTGAGATTTCCTTAAAGAGAAACCCTGAAGGCGAGGTTTGGGGGACAATTGAGTGGGCCGATCTTGTCTCCAAACTTGATCCTCACTCATACAACGTTAAGGTTTTGTGTTCTGTTTCTCTCAATGTCTGAAACTTATATGCTTCCAAATTTCTTATATCATCTCATCTTGATCTCATTGCATGTATAATTTCTTTTCAGGTGTTCTTTTCAGGTTTTCTTTTGGTCCATCTTCTCATTGCATGTATTGTACTCCTTCACATAGTTGAATTTCCATAAGAAACTCATCTGTCCTTTTGTTTCTCTAACTGGAGGAGGATTGAGGAACATCATCATTACTTTTTCAGGTATACAAGTTTCATACAGCCTGTAACAGCTTCGAAGCTTTACAATGACGTAGGTTCTTCTGCTTTCTGCTATGTGCTCTTATTCACAAGAATTTTCAGATTAACTCAAGTTTTTTCCATCTATTTGGCAGGTTAAGGCTCATAAAGATCTTGCTCACTTTGAAACTGCTTAATTATGTTGTCAAGCTGCATAGTGTAGCAAAACTTTCTCCTTCCCAACCTGTGAGTCTCTCTCTATCTTCAGCATTGTCTAGTAGCTTAAGGAGTTATCTTTGAATACATACAGACTATATGCAAGTCTTGCGATCTAATAGACTAATATAAAGATAAAACTCGGGTATCTTACTAAAGCCATCGTAGTTCCCATACATGAAACGAGTTCTGACAAGATACTTGAAACCTTTCCCTTGTTGAGGCCTTATGTCGTAACAGTTTCTCTTACCTTCAGGCTTCAGGGAAGCTTCTTACGTTTTGAAACTGTCTTTCGAGAGAAGGTGTTTTCAAGGTCAGAAACTATGCTCTTGCTCATTCCTGACACAACAAAACTTAAACCTGAAACATATTTCAGGTCTGTTTTCTCATCATTAAAACCATAATCATCTAGTATGGAGGAAAATTATGATCCATCATTATGCAACTTTATAGCCATGTAAAACAATGAAAATGTGAGATAGAAACAGAGTCTTTACCTGTACAAACAGTAAAATAAGTTGTACTTCCAGAGCCATAGTGTGCATGATGTTGAACTCCATGTTAACTTCTAACTTTTTATTGTAGAAACAAATGAAGAAAGTATCACCGGAGATAAATAACTTCATTCTAGTACAACATTGTTCAATCAGGAAAATTTGTAGAAGAGAAAGAAGAAAATTAAAATATGATATTGCTCATCTACAGTTTGTCAGTGTTTTGAAAAGAGATGATTATACATTCATTCAAAAAAAAAAAAAAAAAAAAAAAGAAAGAGATAATACATTAGAAACCGTGCGTGTATGCGATTTTGCTAGCTTATTTCATCAATCACCCATCATCATACAGAAGATCTGCTCTATTCACCAGACACCACAAGATCAAAGCAGGAAACATTGCCTCATTCGGCATGTTCTTCTTAACTAGCAAACTGCTGTATAAACCTGGAAACATAACCTTAAATTAGGCTTATGATTATATTCGCCAATCATCCTTTTGACCTTCTTTTTCTCAACATTGTGTCGCATACCTTTGCTGCATCTACATTATCTCTAACATTATGAACTCTAATGATATTGGCACCTCCTAAAATGCCTGCAGTAACAGTTGCAACAGTTGCAGCATCTCTGTCAGTGGCCTCAGGACGTCCACATATATCTCCCAAAAATCTCTTCCTTGAAGGTCCTATGAGTATAGGCGCATGAGACACTGCTATACTTCTCTTAGCCATCTCTTCTCGGATTTTAGGCAGATCCATAATAATATCTAGATTATGATCTACACTCTTGGAAAACCCAATCCCTGGATCAATCATAACCCTCCAAGCAGGAATCCCAGAGAGTTCTGCATCTCTTACTCTCAAGTAGAGTTCAGAAGCAACATCCTTGCAGACATCATTGTACTGCAAATTCTCTTTGTTCTGCATAGTACATGGATCTCCTCTCATGTGCATGGCCATATAAGGAACCCCTGATTCTGCAACAACCTTATGCATATTCGGGTCTAAGCTTCCAGCAGATACATCATTTAGAATGTCAGCTCCATTGCTTATTGCTTCTAAAGCAACCTCGGAGTTGAAAGTATCCACCGATATGAGCTTTTCTTCCATCTCTGGCATACCACGGACAGCCTCTAAAACTGGTAGTAGTCTATCTAACTCTTCTTGACTAGATATTCTCGAGGCCTTTGGTCTTGTAGACTGTGCTCCAATATCAATTATATCTGCACCCTCAGAGATCATAGAGCGAACCCGAGAAACTGCAGAATCTATAGATTGAAAGTGCCCTCCATCACTAAAGCTGTCAGGAGTAATATTAAGTATACCCATCACATGAGTTCTGTTAGAAAAGTCCCAAAGTTTATCTCCAATTGGTAAAACCCTTTGTATACCATCTTTTCCAATCTGTGACTCGCCACCTAGTCTCTCCCACGCTCGAAAAATACCACCGGGATGTGAAGTGAGTGAATGCCAATGCGCAACAGAATCATTATCAACAGCTGATCCAAGTAAATCAACCAAAGGTGCCAACACAAATGACCTTTCCCAGAGTCTCTCATGAGGTATGATCAGTTTATCAGAACATATCCTCATCTTCCCGTAGAACAATATGTCCAAATCAAGTGGTCTTGGTCCATACCGTATACCATCCACACGTCCCATGTCTCTCTCAATTGTCTTGAGAACACTCAATAGCTCATGAGGTCCAAGCTTGGTGACACCTCTCACTGCAGCATTGAGAAACCTGGGTTGATCAGTCACATGAACAGGAGCCGTCTCGTACAAACAACTGTGCCTCGTTACACTAATGCCACCACGCTTCATCAATCTCAAAGCCTCTCTGAAATTACTCATCCGGTTTCCAATGTTACTCCCCAAAGCAATCACAACTTCATGCTCAGTTGATTGAACTTCCACAGTTGTTGAGAAAGCTGAGTTACATAACGCTGCGATAACAAAGTAACAAAATCACACATCTTTAGAAACTTTTCTAAATGGCAAACCCAAATCAGCAGAGGAATAAAAAATTGAGTCTTTCACATGCTTCCAACGAAGAAGTAGCTGAGACTTTGATTCCCGAAGCAATAGTGACGAAAAATCAAAACTTTTTTATGGACAATGACGGGAAGAGAGAAGCTGAATAGCTCAATGAGAGATACCTGAAGGAGTCAGTAAACGCGAGCCAAGAGGAGACACGAGGGAGAGAGACTTCGACGAATAGTATCGGTGGAAGCAGACGCGACTCGGAGCCACAGCCACGATCACCGCCGGAGGCGGTGATGAGAAGCGACGGAGAAGGGATCTTCCGGTGTGGAGTAAGGTTTGTGACAGCAAACGAGCCATTATTGGAGAGAGAAAGTCAAAGATGCAATGTAATGATTGTGCTGAGCTGATCACTGAGGAAGATGATGAAGGTGAAACGGGTACCAACTGGGATCCGAAAATCTGACTCGGATTAGACCCGACCCGTATATGCAAATGCAATAACCGGAAAATAACATAATTAGCGGTTTTCGATCCGGTTTTATTGTTTCTAACCGAATTAGAAACAGTATCGAACAATCAATAATCAAAAAAACCAACGAGAAATAACATACAATTAGCGGTCAATTGTATTGGAATTGCACCGAATTTAAATCAGAGCAAAATCAACCCAAATTTTTGGGTTTTATACAAACATTAATCCAAAGATATCGAAATCAAACCAAACCGGATTAGATAACCGAATCAAACCATTTTGTGTGACATTTTTGCCCTTGTGTGTTGTTGTTTTTAGCTTCGAAAAGTCCATTTGCTCGATCCCCAATTCGTGGATTAGGGTAAAAAGGAACCATTTTTGTTCTCGTCGCTGAAACAACAAATCTCAGATCGAAGAAGGAAGAAAAGGATCCAATCCAATGGCGTTGAGAAGGGTTTACAGTGAAATCAAAGGGAAGAAGGTGACAGAGCTACCAGGCTATTTCAAATCGACGTTTTCGATGGAGACCGTGAAGACCTCTGTGAGGAGAGGACTCGATAACTACAACGACAAATACATTCAGACCAGCTCCGTCGAGCCTCTCCTTCACGTCTGCTTCGGAGGTATGGCTTTCTCTTACCTCGTCGCTCTCCCTAATGAGCGTCGCCATCTTGAGCACCAGCAGCATGCTAAGGAGCACGGTGGTCATTGATCTCAGAGGGAATCGTTTCGATCTCGAGATGGTTTTTAGGTATTTTTGCGATTCGATCCTTTTGGTTTTATTCCAAATTTTGGATTTTGTGAATTGGGATTTGGTTATATGATTTGTGGTTTTGCATATTTGAACGTTCCATCAAAAGTCAAATTTGCCATCTTTTGTTTCATTGTAAAGGATTCATCTTTAGTTCTTATAAGAGTTTGATGAATAACAAAAGTTGTGGACTTTTTTCTAATCTGGAAATGGGTTTAATCTGTTTCAGATGTCTCTTTGATTTCAAAAATGGTTTGGTTGAGATGTGTAGTTTGGTGGCGACAGTGTGACTATGTTTAGCTTTAATCAAATGTAGGCTCTCTTTGGCAGTTGGAGTATCATATCACATTGATGATACTCATTCTTCTTTGGGGGTTGAATGGTTGAATTATACATGTGAAGTTTTCTATATAGATGTCATGAGGCATCAGTGTCTTAGTTTCTGATGTATGGTGCTTGTGTCTAATGTAATGTATCATATCACATTGATTCTCATTGTTCTTTGGGGGTTGATGGTTGAATTATATACATGTGAAGTTCTCTACGTAAATGTCATGAAGCATCATCAGTGCCTTAGTTTCTAATGTATGGTGCTTGTGTCTAATGTAATGTATCATATCACATTGATTCTCATTGTTCTTTGGGGTTGATGGTTGAATTATACATGTGAAGTATATAAATGTCATGAAGCATCATCAGCAGTGTGTCTCAGTTTCTAATGTATGGTGCTTGTGTTTATGAATGCAGGGATTGCTGTGAGATCTTTCTGCGATGGTGACGACTCAAGATTATGTGTGTCTTATTATTGTTTTGTTTACTTGAAATTTCCCCTGGATATTGTTGACCTAAAGGAAAAGCCTTTGTTTTGAATTTCACTCGATCCATAGTCAATAATTGAAACATCATGATATGATATCCATGAATAATGAAAGAGTGTTTTTGTTTCCGGTGAAGCTGTGGATTCAGCATATGTTTTATCATATATTTGATTGATTCGGTCTATACTTTGATCAAAAACAGAAACATAATACCGTTCAAACATGTGTTTTTTTTTTTGCTGTAAAAATCTTGATCGTTCTATGCTCATTTGTCATTTCCTTCAAATCAAAGTCTACTGCTTTCTTGTTGTGGGGTCGTTCATTCACATCGAACACTTGTATTTTTGTCATTTATATATGATCAATTATAGATTTCTATCAATACAAATTGGCAAAGAATGTAGAGATTCTTATCTTTTATATCCAACAAATGAGAGTTGAATCATCTCCAGTAGAGTAACAGTGACAATGTGACACTTTCTTACCTGTCATTATTGGGCCAAAACAAAACAAGACGTCCACAAATTAAAACTAAAACCACATCCAAATCCGGATGGGCCAACTTTTTACTTTGCTTGCTGGCTGCTGATATGCATGAATTCGTGGTCGACATTATCTTTACAAAAAGATGTGCTTCACATGCCTCTCGTTCCGAGGATTTAATTTATACTTGGAAACAGTAAAATGTTGGTTGACATGAGGAAGCTATATATAGGATAACAGAATACGTCAATACATGAACATGATTATGATTATGATAGAGGTGCACTTGTGTAATCAATCATTGGACGTATCGATTTAGTAATTTTACTGAAGTTGTTTCATACTCAAAACACGTTTAGTCGAAATCACCTTTGGGAGTATTATAGTGATATCTTCACGGGATAGCCAAGACGTCTTTTCATTTCTCATCATGATACTAGATGAAAGAACGTATAGCTAACTGATAGTAGATGGCATCACAATAGTGACTGAGATAACTCGGACTTAACATATTACATATACTCCTTTTACTGCAATCAAATTTATAAATAATCTCACATTAAAGAAAATGAGTTACTCTATTCTTTAATTAGGGAAGTCATTTCAAGAAGACAAGAAACAAAAGTCGTTTATGAATTTCATCAAAATAAAACCTTAACAACCCAACAAGAAATATAAGAAGGAACATGATAGAAGATGAATGTTCTATAGCTGAACCTATCATTAATGATACTTCATACTCAGTTAGGTTGCAAGAGCCTATATACAAATAAATAAAGGGCCATTTAATAATGTGTGTGTATATATATAGATGACATAAATACTAAATTCAATAGCATTTTTGTCGCTACACCTAAAATTTAATAAATACTTAGGATAAAAAAAAATGATTTGTTACATAGACTCACGAAAAGTAAGTTGTCACGATTTCGCACATAACGAATTCTGTCCCTTTTGACCGAAAGACAAAATTTAAAGTAACTTTTTAAAAAATGATCAACAACAAAGGATTCTCCATAATCAGTGGGCAAGTAAAACAAAGAATTACCTCTTTCAGAACAGTTTCTGTCTATAATGTTTGTTTCTTTGGCAGTACCAAACCAGATGTAACTTTCATGTCGTTGCTATTGTGTATTCCACAGTGTAGGACTCATTTTATTCTCATGAGAATAGTTCTACTCGAAAATGAAACATGCATGACTCATTTTTCTTTTATAAAATGATGGAGGAAATTCATATAAAACCCACAACCTAAAACGTCTATAGTAATATATATTTTTCTTTTGTTACATCTCTCTGTACACTTGCTAACGCCAATCCATAGCAAGTTCGGGTTAAAGTGGTGGCATGACTACTGAGGATATACATAGACTCTTGATGTATTGATACAAATATATAAGTTATAATGTCACAAAGAAATAGGAACATAAATAATTTTATAACTTTTGGGGGAGGTTAATTTTGGTTGGTGTAAGAGGAATCAAAATTTTGGACAAGAAGAAGCGTCACATGACACATGATGTGTTTCGACTAAACGACATATCACCTGGGAACAATCCTTCACATGTGCCTTTCGATGCTAACTTTAAACGAACACATACCTCCAACTCCAATTACTTAACTATACGTTACAAAATATCTTTTTTATTCATTCTCTCAACTGTGACTATTTTGTTTTCACTGCAGCTAATGTCATAATTAAATCTCGCGTGTTCACAATAGTTTTTAAATGTAACTAGAAGTTTTGAGTAACGAAGTATCACATCCATTCAACACATTTTTTTTTTTTTTTTTTTTAAACCCCATATTATCGAAAATGACTCTTTTCGAGAGAGAGCTATACGAGCTTAGGAAAACTAAAATTTTGTTTCATGTTTATCGGCATAGATATTATCCTCTCAATATATCTAATACTAAAATTAGCAATCTATCTCTGAAATGAATAAAATCCTTCAATTCTGATGAAAATATCGCCAATCCTCGATATTAGACGTCATTCTTAGGAGCAATCCGTAGCAAAAGAGATTTATTCCAACGCTAATAAGCTCCATAGCCCAAATAAGGGTATCTAGCTGTATGTAATGGGGATAAGCGCGATCCTAAATTCTATCACTGATACACAATCCCATGCCCACTATCCATCTCTGTGTACCAAGATCCATCTATAAGTGTAGATTCTTGAGGAATATCGAAGGTATGCACTACAGTGCTAAATCTCTTATTTGCTCTTTCCAAACTTCTTTTGGATAATTTTTCCAGTGTATCTTGAGATTCGGAGATATTTTCAAACACTTTATCCATTCAACCCATTAGCAGCTAAACTATAGAAAAACACATACTGGAGAAGCATATTAGGATGATTCAATAAAATTTTACGTGTGGAAATGCAAAATAATATATATATATATATGTATATTAATGGAGAAAGCATTAATTTCTTACTTTGACCAATGACATATATGTCATGATACCTGTGATAAATTTGAGCAGAAGAATTTTGGAATTGGAGCCAGGTAAAATGTATTTTTTACGGTTTCATCACTTTCATAAGTTGTTCAAAACTCATACCATACTGTGTATCAATATAAATTTTGCAAGACGCACCATGAAAGATTTAGAGGATTATCTTACAATGTACTACAGTACCATATATCTTCATAATTACTCTAAAACAAAAAAATGGTGAGTTGTGTAATCCAAAAAAAAGAAACACCAATCAAGTGGTAAATTACTGTGTTCATAATGCTTTTTGAAGGGGAAGCCGCGTTTTATGATTGAAACATGGATTCTAATCAAACATCATTGCTCTCTTAATAATACTTTAGAATTAGGTCCCCCTCAAAGATTATGAAATTAATATTATGAAAACTTTTTAAATTAGTTGTAATACTTTTTCCTTTACCTTTCATCACAATTTAGTCAACTATCTTTTCTCTCCCTCCTTGGACTTTTCACGTATTCTTATTTCTTCTACCTCTTTTTGCGTATTTCTACCAAAATTATTTCCCAATTCGTCAAAACACACAAAAGTTACATAGGAATACTACTAATCACATTATTTATCTATTTAATTTATCATTATTATTATGATTATTCTTTTACATTTTAACATACTAATTAACGTGAAAAGAATTGTGGAATAAAATTACTCAATACAGACTCACTTTAATTAGCTAGTACTATAATAATACACTAACCTCGTATTTTGTGTGGTAAACACCCTAAATCTTTCAAAAGTAATTTAAAAGATTACTAGTATTAAAAACATAAATCTTGTAAAAAGTTACATATGTGTGAGAGTCTCCATTATCCACGGTTCATTGTCGCCTTAACAATGTTTTAAAAGGAGTAATTAGAATAAAGATTAACGAATTAAGAAAAAGAACAAAAACCCTAATAAATCTCTAAAGTCTAAAGTCCACACACTCTCTCTCTTCGTCTCTCATCACTTAAAACTTGTCACTTACACTTCATCAATCTCTCATTTATCTCTCTGTTTTTTCTCATTCATTCTTTTGCAAGATCTCTTTTTTTCTCTTCCCAACAAAAAAAAAAACGAAACTTGAGAATCAAAGTTTCTCTTTTTATCAATCCGTTCAGATTGAACAAATCTATCTGCACATTTTTAATTTATGTGGTGAGTAATCAATCTCATCGTCTCCTTCTCAAATTTGCTTTTGCTTTTTTTTTTTGCCTTCTTGATTCGTTTCGTGAATCCAAGTAAGTTTTACCCTTTTTTGCTTTTTGGCTTTATTCCATTCAAGTTTCAAGTTTTGAGGATCCTCTTTTTTTATGTAAATGTATTGGTTTGTTGTTTCTGGGTTTGTTATATTTGCTTATTCCTTGCTTGGATGATTTGTGAAAGTGTGTTAATTCTTCTTTATCTGTTTATAATTTTTTCAAGATTTGTTTATTTATTTATTTGTCTTTCTCTGTCTCACTGATTGCTCAGTAACAGTTGCTACTGTAGTCTCTTTCAAACAGTTGATTTTGTCCAGAGAAGGTTGGTTTACCAATCTACAGTGAGATTGAAGTATCCCAAGCTTTTATGTTGGTTGTTAGTTTGGGACTGACCTTGTAAAACCTTTGAGCTTTTTAGCCTCAGAGAAGATTTGATTTTGAGTTGTCAGATTTAGAAAGTTTAGTCTCTTATCACCCTGAAAGAGAAGGTAACTGATCATTGTTGTTTTAGAATTTGTATGTGGTGGTTTGTGATTGTTGCTGTTTATAGATATTGTTTTGTTTTTCTTTCCCAGGGATGCTAATACTTCTCATTGGATTTTGATGCTGCAGAGTAGTCTATAGCGAAATCAAGGCGGTGCTTCTTTTGGTGAGAAGCAAGATGGATGTCTGGTGTAAAGTTCTTGTCTTTTTCACATGTTTCTTCTCTGTCACAGCAGAGATTTACATTGTGACTATGGAAGGAGAACCAATCATCAGTTACAAAGGTGGTGATAATGGCTTTGAAGCGACTGCTGTAGAATCTGATGAGAAAATTGATACTACAAGGTACTTTTGTGTTTTCTCTTCTTCACAATCTTATTAACAGCTGAGTTTGTTACCAAAGGCTTTATTTGGTTTAACAATTACAATCTAGAGAAGTGCTATATATGAGAAGTGCTATCTAGTAAGGATTTTGTGAATTCTTTGATTTTTGTGGCTTTGATTAGACTTGTCATTGGTTGATGTATGTCACAATGCTAGAGTAACACTCTGTTGTCTTCTTTTTTTTGGCAGTGAATTGGTGACATCGTACGCCCGTCACCTTGAGAGGAAACATGATATGCTTCTTGGAATGCTCTTTGAGGAAGGATCATACAAAAAGCTTTACAGCTATAAACACCTTATAAATGGATTTGCAGCTCATGTTTCTCCTGATCAGGTGAACTCCGATTTGAGACAGTCTCTACTGATTTCTTTTCAATGTTTAATTTATAGCTCCTTACACTGTTCCACTATATTAGTAGGCGGAAATGCTTCGTCGCGCGCCTGGTGTGAAGTCAGTGGACAGAGACTGGAAAGTGAGGAAACTAACCACACATACACCACAGTTTTTGGGATTACCAACTGATGTCTGGCCAACTGGTGGGGGTTATGATAGAGCAGGAGAAGATATTGTTATTGGCTTTATTGACTCAGGGATTTTTCCGCATCACCCAAGTTTTGCTTCTCACCACACATCAGTACCTTATGGCCCTCATCCTAGTTACAAAGGGAAATGCGAAGAAGATCCTCATACTAGGAAGAGTTTCTGCAACGGGAAGATCATAGGAGCACAGCATTTTGCTGAAGCCGCTAAAGCAGCTGGTGCTTTTAATCCGGATATTGACTATGCTTCGCCAATGGATGGGGATGGACATGGAAGGTTTGTTTTTTTTTATTATGTGTAGCAATATACAACATTGAATTTTATGAAAAGCTTCTTAGTTTTTAAAATGGGAATTAGTTTTAGGATAGGGTTAAGAAGAAGCCGTACATTCACAGAATATGATTAATTCACGTTTCACACTCACATTACTTAGAACTGCTTATTCCTCTGTATTTTGATTCGTATGCTTCTTTTTGATCTAACGAAAAAATTGGCCTTTCAGTCACACAGCAGCTATTGCCGCTGGGAATAATGGTATACCAGTGAGGATGCACGGCTATGAGTTTGGAAAAGCAAGTGGGATGGCTCCTCGTGCAAGGTAGATAGATAATCAATCCAGAAATTGGTGGCTTTCAAGATATTTCTGTTCCTTTCTTCTAAATTAAATGCTATATTGTTTCAGGATTGCTGTTTACAAAGCCCTCTACCGGCTTTTTGGAGGCTTTGTGGCTGATGTGGTTGCTGCCATTGACCAGGTGAGCAAAAATGATTTCTTCGTTCTGTTTTGAGAACTTCATAAGTGCAATAATCTATTGAACTGCTAACTTCCATGAATCTCTAATATATAATACTGGTCAAGAGGTTTTTACAAATTTCATGATATAAACATGTATGCTTCTCTGAGCAGGCTGTTCATGACGGAGTAGATATTTTGAGTCTCTCGGTTGGTCCAAACAGTCCTCCAGCTACTACGAAGACAACATTCTTAAATCCATTTGATGCTACACTTCTTGGGGCTGTAAAAGCTGGTGTTTTTGTTGCTCAAGCTGCTGGAAACGGAGGTCCCTTTCCGAAAACTCTGGTTTCATACAGCCCTTGGATAACTACTGTGGCTGCTGCAATTGATGATCGCAGATACAAAAATCATCTGACCCTTGGAAATGGAAAAATGCTGGCAGGGATGGGATTATCCCGTAAGTTTTGTCCTTTCTCAGTTAGTTCATTCTGCATTTCTTTTATATCGTTTTTTTTTTTGATGAATAATTATGTGTTTGTGCAGCTTCTACTCGACCTCATCGTTCGTACAAGATGGTCTCTGCAAATGATGTTCTGCTTGGTTCTTCTGGTATGAAATACAATCCGTCGGATTGTCAGAAGCCAGAAGTTTTGAACAAAAAATTGGTAGAAGGGAACATTCTGCTTTGTGGATATTCTTTCAACTTTGTTGCTGGTTCTGCTTCCATCAAGAAAGTTGCTGAAACTGCCAAGCATCTAGGCGCTGCTGGTTTCGTTCTTGTTGTCGAAAATGTTTCTCCAGGAACAAAGTTGGATCCTGTTCCTTCTTGCATTCCGGGGATTCTGATTACAGATGTCTCTAAGTCAATGGTAATATAGTTTCGTTGCGTTCACTATACAGTTATTCCCTTCCTCATCTTTTCCTCAACTTATAATGCCATTTTTTTCTTCTCTAGGATTTGATTGATTACTACAATGTCTCGACGTCGAGAGATTGGATGGGAAGGGTAAAGGACTTTAAAGCTGAAGGAAGCATCGGAGACGGGTTGGAACCCATTCTTCACAAATCCGCACCTGAAGTAGCTCTGTTCTCAGCTCGAGGACCCAACACTAAAGATTTCAGCTTTCAAGATGCTGATCTTCTGAAACCAGACATTCTTGCTCCAGGCTCTTTAATATGGTCTGCTTGGTCTGAAAATGGAACAGACGAGGCTAATTATGTTGGTAAGCTAATCCTCAAATTCGTGACAGAATTTATGCTTAACTACTCTATAGCAAGAATCTAAATGTTTAGGTTTTGGACTATTGAGCAGGCGAAGGATTTGCACTAATTTCTGGCACAAGCATGGCTGCACCACACATTGCGGGTATAGCTGCTCTGGTGAAACAGAAGCATCCTCTATGGAGTCCAGCTGCCATCAAATCAGCTTTGATGACGACTTCAACGGTCATAGATCGAGCAGGAAGGCCTCTCCAAGCACAGCAATATTCTGAAACAGAGACAATAACGCTAGTTAAAGCAACTCCATTTGATTATGGAAGTGGTCATGTCAATCCAAGCGCTGCTCTAGACCCTGGTCTCATCTTTGATGCAGGTAATTCTCTTTACTCAGTTATGACATAACGCACTGTTTTCTTTATTTCCTCTTCAATCTCTCTGGTAAAAAGGACACTCGTTGGTTTTATTCGGTTCGTTTATAGCCATACCCTTTATGATTGATTGGATTTTTCTTGAAGGTTATGAGGACTATATAGGGTTCATGTGCACCACACCTGGTATCGATGCTCACGAGATAACAAACTTCACAAACACTCCCTGCAATTTCAAAATGGTTCATCCTTCAAACTTCAACACGCCATCCATAGCCATCTCTCATCTCGTGAGAACACAAACCGTGACAAGAAGAGTAACAAATGTTGCAGAAGAAGAAGAAACATACACTATCTCATCGAGGATGGAGCCAGCAATCGCCATAGAAGTGAGTCCTCCTGCAATGACAGTAAGAGCGGGCGCTTCTAGAACCTTCTCGGTGACTCTAACAGTGAGATCAGTGACCGGAGCTTACAGCTTCGGAGAGGTTACATTGAAAGGAAGCCGAGGGCACAAAGTGACTCTCCCAGTGGTTGCTATGGGACAAAAGAGATGAAGACAAAATATGAGATTTTGTAATATTATTATTGTTATTATTTTTGTAATATGCAGTAATAATAAGGTAGTTTTGTGTCTTGAGTAAAAAAGAATAACACAGTTTGTATAATTAGTTTATTTTTGTTTGTCTTTTTAAAAACTCAATATATGAGATTATAATAGTAATATGATTAAATGATATACATATTTATGTTAACTACCAATATTGTTATTAAACATTGAAATGTTAAGAATCAAGAAGCTCACAATCAGTCCTCTGGAAATAAACATTCATGGTTCGAAGATCATAACCAACATTATAACTCTGTTGAGCCATGGCACCAATAACGCTCATATCATCAAAGGAGTTCATATTCATAGCCAAGCAAAATCTGTCTCCACTGTCACTGCTAACGAACAAGCTCTCAACGTCTAACGCCAGCTCAGCGCCGCCGGCGAAATGGAACGTGACGACGGGAAAGCCGTAGAGATCAAGTTTAAGATTCCCTTCGTAGCAAGGATTGGTGTACTGCTCCCAACCTTTAACGCGCCTCAGAACTTCTCCTAGGAAAAAATCGATTTCTTCAGTGAGAGTTTCGTAAGCTTCCCTGGCTAGAATCGTTGGTGAGCAGCCTGTGTCGATGACCGTGCCTCCTTGGGAGCCAGATCTCTTGAAAACGCCGGGTTCGATATCGAGAAGTTTATCTCCTAAAGAGATTCCTTGGAGGTCAAGGTAGTAAGGTCTTGGAATATATGTAAAGGCGTTGGATCGCCTTCGATGTTGGCGCCATTTCCGAGGATTAAATTGTTGTGAGGGTAAGTTGGATCGCTTACGCTACCAAAGCAGTATGAGAATCTAGAGCCGAAATTGCGGGTTACTATAGAGAATGTACCGGGACCTAAACCAAGCACGCCGCTGTATTGAGTGAAACCAGAGTTTTCTTGTCCACAGCCGAAAACAATGTTTGGTTTAGATATTAAACCGTCGTCAGATGTTTGAAATGTGAGTTTTTCTTCAGCCAAAACGCCTCTGGTGTTAGAATAGTCGCGGTAGCGTAAGTGATATCGGCAGTTTCCAGTCTTTTCGTCGCGAAAGATTTGGGGCATGGCGTGTGGTGCGGATTGACAGGAAGCATTACGGTAAGTTGAAGATCTTGAAGGGTGGAAAAAGGGAATGGTTTGAGGGTAGCATTTGCAGGGAAGACATTGGACCCAAGTTAGGTCACTACCTGTGTCTATGAGTAAGAGTTGCGGGACCGGTGGATGGCCGATAGAAATATTTGCAAGGAATGCTGCTGGATTTGAAATAGGAGTAACATGTGAGACGATATCCACTGTCTCCGTGGTCCTCAAGTTATCTAGGCGAGAAGAGGGAATTGACTTGGGATGCAGGTAACTGGCTTTTGTTTTGGGTAGTTCTTGGGTTCTGATTGATTTTGTGTGTAATAGCCTTAGCGTAAGCCCGGGGTGCGAGGTGCATTGCTTTGGGTACACGAGAGCGAAGAGAGTGGTCAGAAGGGTAGCACGAATACGTAATGTTAGAGAGATGGTCATTTGATAAATCACAAAATGTGGTTTTACTTCCAATCCTTTTAATGTGAGTCGAAAGAACAATATATATGACATTGAATCTTTGTGTGAACTTTTATTTTTTCGTTTGTAAGGTTACTTTCTTGCATGATTCATTGATTTTACTAACATAACTTCAAGTCTTTAACACATACAATCTGATTATATTCTAGGCAAAAAAAAAAAAAAAATCACGTCCATATATTCAAATATATATGTTTTCAACAAAAAGAGTACCCCGATCATGTATCAGCTTTGTTTTTTCTTTCTAGATATATTTTCAGAGAAGAGTAATCAACGAATCACGATCATGAATATCACATTGGGATTTTTGTAAACTAAGCAAACAATTCTTGCCATCAGTTCCTCTTTAAACCTCAGCACTTCATGCTCACTACTGTAACTAAGAAGACGTGGAGATTCCTTACTTTGCACCTATAACTTTTAAAAAGAATATATATTTTTATTCATCTTCTTGTTCTCAAACTATTATTATTCACCCCCTGACCAAATTTATTCCGCATGTCTATAGTCTTATCCCATCTTAAAGGAGAGTAGGGGCAGATTAGGTTTTTTTTTTTTTTTTTTTTAATTTTAGGCTGAGCTATAATTCACACATTATCTATCTCATACCTACGAAACTTATTAAAAATTAAGATACACAATAATAAAGTTTTATTGAATATCACGTTGCCATCAACAACTCGACTACTCACATAATGACTAAAAAGCTTGGAAAAACAAAAACCAAAAAGAAGAAGTACCAGACATAATTTGGAGACCAAAACACATTTCGAAAACCTGACATAATTATAAAAAAACAAATCCTATATATCAATTTGGTGACATATAGGTATAGACGCTTAGTATTGATGTAAGCATAATATGCTGATTCGGCATTCTCCTTCATTGCGTCACCATAATATGATTTGGTATTCTCGTTGATTGGTTCAACATAACATGCCAACCTGGTATCCTCGTTGGTTGGACGATATTCCTCAATCTGGTCATCATGATTTATAACTATTTGGACTTGTTCACCAGTGATGAATGTCCCACCTATACGAGCCTGTGAAGTTCCCACAAAAAGCAAGACGAGGAAGACGATGAAAAAGAAACCGAATTTTCCCAATCGAGTGGACATTGTTGAAGATGAGGGTTTGTTTTTATGAGATAGAAATCCCATGTGTACTTTTTCTAATATATATATGTTGTAACTTCCTTTTTCTACTATATATATATATATATATATATATATATACTCTTTTGTGGATTAACAATTGGACTGAATCCCTTAAACCCTAATGAAATCGAAATAGGAAAAAAACAAAAAAAGGTTATGATGACTAAAATTGTCACGCAAGGAATTAGAAAAAGGCTCAAAATTAAAAGCTTATTGATACATATTCCTCCATTCCTTTCGGATACCAACATATCTTCAAACACAAGTTAATAAATTACATATATAATTTCAACAAAAAGAGGAATAAGATCATGGATACACGTGTTTACTCTGGATTCAAATATATACAATATATGTTTTCAACAAGAAGAGGAACACGAACGAAAAAGTAACACGATCATGGATTTACTTTGATTTTCTCAAAGATTATAATATAAACGTATCACGATCATGAATGCTCTTTGTGTGTTAACTTCTTTCTCGTGTGCAAGGTTTATTTTCTTGCATGATTCATTGTTTTTATTAGTTTCTACGAATTCATAACTTCAACACATACCAACTAATCTGATGATCATATTTTAGGCAACAAGATTTCGTTCATGTATCTCACGAAAAGAGTACTATACGATCATGATTGGATTAACTTCTTCTTCTTTTTCATCGTTTTATTTCTTCTAAATTTTCAAAGAAAAGTATACCAACATATCACGATCAAGGATATCACATAGGTTTTAGTAAACTAAACAAACAATTCTTGCCAGTAGTTCCTCTTCCCACCTCAACACTTAATGCTCACTTAAAGAAATGTAAAGATTCTTTTGCACCTAAAACTCTTACTGGTATATGTTATTGCATCTTCTTTAAGGGTCCTAGCTACTTTGTTTTAAACTTATTAACAGTCTCTTCGTTACTTATATATCCATTGCATGCGTATGTTAAGTGTTTTACGTAAACCAAAAAATGGCGATTTTCTTTGCAACCCCTCTCTTCTATGATCTCATCATCCTCTGTTTCTCTACCTCTGTAGTTCTCTTGTCAGCATCACCAACCCTTGTTCTCAATCTCGTCCACTCCAACCAAATGCATTCTTCCCAAGAACCACCATATGTCTCCCGTACCGAGGAAGCCTCCCTTGCACGTCTAGAGTACTCGAAAGCCAAGGCAACTGGAGATATCATCGCACACCTTTCCCCTAACGTCCCTATCATCCCACAAGCTTTCTTGGTCAACATATCAATAGGTAGCCCACCAGTAACGCAACTTCTCCACATGGACACAGGCAGTGATCTTCTATGGCTACAATGTCAACCTTGCATCAATTGTTATGACCAGAGTCTTCCTATTTTCGATCCTTCTAGATCTTACACTCACCGCAACCAATCTTGCAGAACATCTGAATACTCCATGCCTAGCTTAAGATTCAATTCAAATACCAGATCATGCGAGTACTCCATGAGATACATGGATGATACAGGGAGCAAAGGCATACTAGCTAAAGATACTCTGGTGTTTAATACAATCTACGATGAGTCTTCATCAGCTTCTTTACCTAACGTAGTTTTTGGTTGTGGCCATGACAATTACGGTGATCCACTAGTAGGAACCGGTATTCTCGGTTTAGGATATGGTGAATACTCGTTGGTTCGTAGATTCGGTACAAAATTCTCATACTGCTTTGGAAGCTTAGACGATCCTTCTTACCCTCATAATGTTTTAGTCCTAGGAGATGATGGTGCTAATATTTTGGGAGACACAACACCCTTAGAGATCGAAAATGGTTTCTATTACGTTACAATCGAAGCGATCAGCATGGATGGAACCATGCTCCCGATCAACCCGGGGGTATTCCAACGTAATTACCAGACCGGTTTAGGCGGTACAATAATTGACACGGGAAATTCATTAACAAGCTTAGTTAAAGAAGCTTATGAGCCACTGAAGAACAAAATTGAAGAAGTATTTGATGGAAGGTTTACGACAGCAAATGTGAATCAAGAAGGCATATTTAAAGTGGAGTGCTACAATGGAGACTATGAGCGAGATTTGGTGGAGTCCGGATTCCCGACTGTAACGTTTCATTTATTAGATGGTGCAGAGTTGTCATTAGATGTGAAGAGTGTATTCATGAAGGTTGCACCAAATCTTTTTTGCTTAGCCGTGACCCCGAGCCCTGGTAATATGAACAGCATTGGTGCGACGGCTCAACAAAATTATAACATAGGGTATGATCTCGAAGCAAAGAAGATTTCTTTTGAAAGAATTGATTGTGGAGTCCTGTTTGATTACTGATTTACAAATTAATATCATCTATGTTCAATTAATTATTTTTATTTAATTAAATAATCATGAAAATATTGTGCAAAATCCTGCAGATTTAATTTTTCATAATATCGTCAATTTCATTGTTTATGTGAAAATAATATATGATTGTTAGTTGTTAGATTTTCAATGTTTCTGTGTGGTCATCTGTCTCAAAGAAGAGTAGTTGCATGCGGATTAGAGTTTTTATGTTAATGTATTAAGCAATAAATTCATATCGATCGTAAGAGTTACCTTATACGACCGGTTTTACTGAAGAAAAAACAAATTACGTGGTGAACATGTCGATTTAATTAAAAAAATTGTATAGTACGAATCAAAACAAATCTCAAGTATCAGACATATTTAGAAATCCTAGAAGAACATTTGCTTGTGATGCAAAAGAAAACCCTAAAACATAAATCGGTAAAGAATAAAGAGAAAATAGCAAAGCAAAAGGACATCAATCCTCCATTGCCAATTGGTGCCGAATGTGTTTAGACGCTTGGTATGCAAGTAAGCCTAGTATGCCGATTTGGCATTATCTTTGACTAGGTCACCAAAATATGCTAACTTGTCATCCTCTTTGAGTGAGTCATATTCCTCAATTTGGTTATGATTTATTTGAATTTGTTCAGGAATGGTGATGCATGGCTGAAGATTGCGAGCCTCTAAAGCTCCCACAAAAAGAGATTAGGGTCAATTAGGACTTCTTTTTCTGAGACAGAAAGCACAAGGTTGCGTGTTTATCTATATTGAGCAAAAAAAGTTATTACAAAGTCCTATTTCAGTTGTGATACCAATCTTTTACCAACAAAAAGAAATTGTGATACTAAATTACTATATATTGTTATTAATAGAAATACATGATAGTTTGTTGCAATTGATAGATAGACTTCTTTACAAGTTCAAAAACTTTTTTACTAAAATATTTTGGTTTGGGATATATATCCGTGGCCATGCTTAGTAGTTTACTATACAAACAAAGACAATGTTGGTCAGTCTGAATTTTTTATTTATGATGTTTGTGGTCAAAACCAAAGAACATATATATACGTGCAAAGAAACTCTATAAACCTGTATAACTTTTGTTTGTTCAACATTCTGAACACAAAACAAAATCGATCCAAAAGAAAGAAAAAGTACAACCAGTCTAAAATTCTCCTTTTTACAACAGTAAAAAAGTAACAAATGAGATATATAGCCAAAAAAAACAGAGTAATGAAGAATAAAACCAACGTGTATCCTTCCAATCAAATGAATCATATTATGAGAAGAGATCTCATAACTCCTAAAGCTTCTAGACTTGTAGTGTTACAGCTTCAAAGGCAATTTGGATTCATGTGGGTGGGGAATCGAACATTGGTCAAAGAATGTGAGTGTGTATAGAAGAAAATAACCTTTTAATCACAAATTCCAAGTGACCGATCTTGTGTAATTTGAGAAGAGATCCAAGAGTTTATCAAGTGTATCCGGGTGAAATTTTCTTCCAAACAAGTAGCAAGGTCTTTTGATTCCGTTCCATATACAAGGCATCCATATTTCTTCACCCTATATTAGCCAAATGAAAGGTGTTTGTTTTGTATAAAATTTATGACAAAAGATCAGAGGTGAAAATATGATAGAAAAACTGGTTTTATAAGAGCGTACGTACCATCCCAACACTTGTGACATGTACAACTGAGTCAGTAGACTGCAGATGTAAAAAACAGAATTTAAGACTTAGTCTTATTCTTAATCAAAGCTATGGAAGAAACTGATGCATAGTGGGTAGTGTTTGGTTACCGTGAGGTTGGTTAGTAACTCGAGTGTGATATCCTCAGGCATATATGTTTTGGGATGCCACTTTCTTTCAGACCAGTCAACTTGTGTTACAGTCCAGTTAGAAATGCCAGTGGGATCGAGCATCTGCAATCAAGATATACAAGAGATGAAGAGAGAATAGGAGATTTTCTTCTTAGTTCATCAGCTATGCAGTTTTCATGGAAATGAGTTCTTACATGAAAGAATGTTGGCAGATAGTGTTCATCAGCTATGCAGTTTTTGTTGTTCTCTATGCCTGGCTGAAGAAAACAAAATGTAGGCCTTGTTATTCAGCGAATGGTTTATTTCCATAGATGTTCTGCCTTTTGTAAGGTACACTATATAACATCCATTTTAGGGGTTTTGCTGATACTCACCCCGCAGTAATCCCGGAATTTAGAGTAGTAAAGACTGTCTGCCATAGTTGCTACAGCGTGTTGTCGCTTCATGGTGAACCACTGCATGACAAAGTAAATTTCGGATCATAAATATGAATGCCGGACTTAACAAACAGTTGTTGGTCTGTTACTAGTCCCTAAGAGGATATACAAGAACTGAAACAGAACGAATTCCTTATATTCTTAAGCGTTTGTTATTCAATGCATTATGACTAGATCAAAGAAAACTGTTTACCTGTGCACCCTTTCGAAAATACTTCTTTGGAATTTCAGGCAACATGTGATTCATATGCCTGCCTGATCCATGTTGACCTGGATCGTCAAAGCTGAAGAGTCCAAGATAATCATACTTGCAAGAGTTAAAAGAAGTTGGGAAGAAGAGTGAATCTGTCAATCTGATGAAAACATGACTTTTACCAGTCAACATAGCTGACATTGCTGTACATGAGGTAATTGTACATATATTCAAAACTTCGAAGCGGTATACAACTGCAAAACCCAGAAAACACTCAAAAAGTGTTAGGCAAAATTCAGAGTGATCATCAATGAGAAGGGAAGCAAGAAAATCAACAAAATCACCTATCAGAGAGTAAAACAAATTGCTGGTTTGAAGGATCTCTAAGAGCATTAGCTAACAACCGTCTCTCTGCATCAACCATTGATATTCTTCCCCACACCACCTACACATATATAGTTTTCTCATCTTAATGGATCGTAAAAGAATATGAAATCTACAAAGATACGCATCAGAAAAGGATAAAAAAAAGGTAGACAAACCTCATCACTACGAATTTCGCGGTTGACAAAGTAACTACTGTAGTGAACTGGCCTTTCCTTTGATGCATGGATATAAACAGAGAACTTCCCTTCATGTCCCTAATAGGAGGGAACAAAATCTAAAACCATCAGCCAAAAACATACTATAGCTCAATAAGGATCCCTAGTCAAGTTATTTTTACCTGGAAAAATCTGTCCCATAACCTCTCAAAAGGCAATGTACCAGGAGTTAAGAACATGAAAGCAATCTTAGAGTTCTTTCTAATAACAGGAGGCGAACTCAAAATCTCTCTAATGACAACGCGAGCTGCAATCTCATCATCCGAATACTCCCTCAGAGAAGGTGGAAGCCAATCAGCTAAAGCTTTACATCCTCTTGACGAAATCATATAATTACAAGCACGTTTACTATGATGAGGATACATGTAAGCAACGATAAAGAACATGCTGATCAGAGATAACACCATAATGATCCATACTCGTCTTCTCCCAGGAGGAGGAGCACGGGGGTATCTAGCTCCAGGCAAAGATGCCATATCAGTTAAGTTCCCTACACTCCACCTTTTAACTGCCTTCATCTCATCAAAAAAAAACCTTTTAAAATTACAGAAGAGACTACAACTAGATGGCTTGTGATAACCTGGAAAATAATGAATATTCAAAGAATCAAAGATTAGTCCAACAACCAATTAAGTTGAAGCTATCCCACCAAAACCAGAGGAAAAGTCAAACCAGCTACACAGTTCCTAAAGAAAGCTAATTCGAAAGACACGTTACACTGTTTACACGCATTGATTCGAGTCAACGAGATCATAGAACATAGAAGAAACGAAACGAAATCGAAACCATTAGAGTTTTGTTCAATTTCGAAATTGTGAGTCATATTCGGAAACACATTACGATCTCTTCCTAAACCAATCGAATCCGCCACCAAAAAAAAAAAAATCGAAATCGAAATCAAAATCAAAATGTAACAAGGAGAGAAAACAATGTGAAGGAAGAAGAACCTGAAATTTTTTACAAAGGGAAGCAGATCCAGAGTATATATCTACGAAATAGGAATCGACGTCGTCGTCTTCTCCTGTCAAAGATCTCTCCAGAGGCAACTCTGTAGAGCTATTCGTATAAACGTATATATATATATATATACACACGTATCGTCCTTTTTCGTATTATGTTTCTGTGTATTATGATGTTAAAAAAAAAACGTCTCTTGACAGTTTCAGAAATTTTTCCTTCTCTCCGATTCGTTTCTTGTTTCTTCCTTCAATGTTCTCTGATCTCTGTGTTATTTCTCTCTCTCTCTCTCGCGCGCGGTTGTGAAAGAGCTTCAGAGAGACGAAGACGAAGAAGGAGACACAAATTTGGGTTCGAAACAGGGGGAAGCAAATTGTTTTTTTCTTTTTTTTTTAGGAGGAAGTGAGAGCAGAGATTATTAATATTATTATTTTAATAAATTTATACATTGGCGGAGAAAATATAAATATGAAAACCGTATGATTATGAATGACGTGTAATTTTATTACTGGCCAGATGAGATGAGAGAGAGAGAGAGTTGCGTGTCTTTTTTTTTCCCATGATTTTTGGACCATTGTGGCCCGCTAGCTTAATTACAAAGGTTAAGTTTAACATCGACGGTTTAAAAAATAACTATGCATTATATTTTTTTTTGTTTTGATAATCACTATGCATTCAAATTTAATAGATACTCGTTTTTTTTTTAACCGGTTTTAATAGATAGTTTATTCATAATTTAGAGTAATGATGTGGATTTAAACACTGTTAGAAACGTTTAACATGAAGATTAATTAACTTAAAAAAAAAAAGATTAATTAACTTTTGGGTAAGAAAAAAAAAAACCTTTTAGGAATATATTACTATTAAATGTGCTATAACTTATAGATTAATTTTTTTATTAATCATAATTATTGAAGATTAAAACTTAAAATCTGCATCTACCACTTGCATCGCACGTTTTTACAAACTTTCTCATCCCATGCAAATGTCCTGGCTTCCTTTGGATTTATTTGGTTGGGACATTAATTAAAAAAAAAAAAAAAAAAAAAAAAGACAGAATATATATATGGTCCGTTGAATCTTAGACCAGAATTAAGAAGTCGATTTTGCCCTTGATACTCTTGTTTAATATTATTGTCTAAATCAAAAGTTTAACGAAGTCATTAAGTCGTTGGCCAGCCAATCTAGTTTGTCTTATGATTGTTTGATTTGATCTGTGATCTTAAAACTAATACTCCATGTAATCTTAAAATTATTCTAATTTGGTCATATTGATCGGAATTAAGTATTATCCACTTTTAATTAGCTCATACATATATATACAAGTATATTATCATTCATATATGTTGACACTTTCAAAAAAATTTATATGAAGACTTGTTTGTTTGAAAATTACTTCTGACTTCTTGCATTAGATCAGTCCAATTGGATCAAAATTATGTGTGTTATTATTTTAATATCAATAGTTTGGAGGAACCTTCTTCCGCCAGACACCGATTCAAGGGTAGATTCCAATTATATATATACCACAAAGAATAGTAGTATATGAAAATATTGAGCAACTTGACATAAACGTCATGTGATATCTTAGCCAGACATGCATGATTTTTATTCTATTGTCCAAACAAATGATCAACGTTGTCTAAGTCCATGCATCGCATGCACCTCAGTTCCTACTAATTAACTACATTTTCCTTCTTCTTGACAGTTGATTTTTTTTTTTTTTTTTTTTTTCATTTGTTCGAACAGACTTTAATTCGATTATAATCGCCCGCTAGCAAGAACAATTCAAGAAAAACTCAGGGTGTTGTTATTAAATTTTTATATATATAATCTTTCTCATGATTAAAAGAATAAAATGGTTCATTTGTATATACATATTTACCAAGATATGTGTAAGAAATATGTAAAGGATGATTCTTATTGAGTTCTTGACCAGAGTATTTATACAAGGAGAATTCGCTAGGGTACTTGTACAACAATGAATATGCAAATATACGACTTTACATAAGAGGAAGATCTAATAGCGATAATCATCATTTGTGATTGATATGGCAATCACTGTGATTGATTCTCTACACGCCCCCTCAAGATGGAGGGGCTCGGCGTAACTCCAATCTTGTTGACGAAGGTGAGGAAAGGACGTCGAGAGAGAGGCTTGGTGAGAGCATCAGCGAGTTGTTGTTTGGTGGTGACATGAACCACTCGAAGAGCACCTGATTGTACTTGTTGTCGAACAAAATGATAATCTACAGCAATATGCTTCATACGAGAGTGAAAAACTGGATTAGCACAGAGATAGGTAGCACCAATATTGTCACAATAGATAGTAGGGGTAGAGGAGAGGTGAATCCCAAGTTCATGTAACAATGAACAGATCCACTGTAACTCAGAAGAGGTGCTCGCGACAGATCGATACTCGGCCTCGGTTGATGAACGTGTAACTCCCTTTTGCTTTTAGATGACCAACACAGGAGAATAACCAAGATACGTGATATAACCGTTTGTAGAAACATAATCGACTGAATCACCTGCCCAATCCGCATCCAGTATGCATGTAAAGAGAGGAGATTGTTGCGTTTTAGAAAAATACCATGAGTCGTAGTCCCTTTGAGATACCGTAACAATCGTTTTGCTTGCCAATGAAGGTCAGTGGGCGAGTGCATAAACTGTGATAAGCGATTAACAACAAACGAGATGTCGGGACGAGTAAAAGCAAGGTATTGAAAACTGCCTACCACACTGCGATATTCGAGGGATCAACGAGAGGAGTGCCGAGGTGATCGTCAGTTTCGGGATGTGGCCATGGGTGTATGCACTGGTTTCGCTCAAGCATATGAGTTCGAGCAAGGAGATCTAAGATATACTTCCGTTGGTTGAGATGGACCTAGGAACCCGAATAGCTTCGACCCCCAAAAATAATGCAGGTCCTCATGATCCTTAACCGAGAATCGCTGGCAAGCTCCTTAAGTGTCATATTGAGAAGAGCGACATCATTCCCTGTCACTAAAATGTCATCGACGTAGATAAGCATGTAGAGAATTGATTTGCCCTTACGCAAAATGAACAAAGAAGTATCTGCAATTGAATTGATAAACCCGACTGTGAGAAGATAGTTGCGAAGCTCGAGATACCACGCACGAGGAGCCTGTTTAAGGCCATAGATTGCTTTTCGTAACTTGCAAACATAGTCGGTCTATCAGCATCAACAAACCCCGGTGGTTGAGTCATATATACCTCCTCCCGTAGGGTACCTGAAGAAAAGCATTATTGACATCAAGTTGTCTGATAGGCCAGTCGCAACCGACAGCTACATCTAGAACAATGCGGATTGTGGTAGATTTGACAACAGGACTAAAAGTCTCCTCATAATCAAGACCGGGTTGTTGATTGTACCCTTTGGCAACAAGACGTGCTTTGTATCGATTAATGGTGCCATCAGGATTATATTTCTTAGTGAAGACCCATCGACAACCCACAATCGAGACATTTGGAGGAGGTGGTGGAACAAGATCCCATGTGTGTTGACCAAGTTGAGCATTGATTTCTGTTGATGCAGCTCGCGTCCACCGTTCATCTTTTAAGGCTTGTATAATAGTGCGTGGCTCAAAATCTCGGGAGGAAGCAAGTGTAGACGTGAGAATATATTTCTTATTCGGTTGAACAATACCAGTCTTTGCTCTGGTGGTCATCGGATGAGCATTAGCAAGGACAGGTTGGTGTTGTGGTGGTGGAGCTGAGGCGGAAGACGACGATGTTGGAGATTGAGAATTAGCGGAGGTAGCGGTTTGTGTTGTGGTGTGGGACGAGTGAGAATTGGTCGAGTGGGATAAATTGCCGGTTTGGGTTGTGTGTTGAGATGATGGAGAGCGAGAGGAGAGGTTATCGTTTTCAGTTGGGGTCGTATTGAAAGAAAAGGGTTCATGGGTCGAAGGTGTATGATGGACTGGACTATTTGGTGTTGAATGTTGCTGGGCCGTGGGTCTCGGCCCATTTTCTGTTGGAGCAGTGGGCTCAGACGGAAAAATAGAAGAAGAAGACGAAGAAGTCGAGTTCGAAGAACATACCTGAGTAGAGGAAGAAGACGACGGATCCGGCGACGGAGAGGAGGCAGAGTGAAGGTCTGAGCTTGGAGGCGATGACCCCAACTGCGAGGGCAAAACCCGACTTGGAATTGGAGTTATAACCGGCGGAATTGTGATTTCCGAAGACGACACGGTGGCGGAGGGAGATGTGATAAGTTGTGCGAACGGAAACGAGTCTTCCACAAAAGTCACATGACGAGAAACATACAAACGACCCGAGGCGAGATGGAGGCAATGATATGCACTCTGCGTGAGTGAGTAGCCAAGGAAGACACAAGGTAGAGAACGGTGGTCAAGCTTGTGACTAGCATAAGGACGAAGCCACGGATAACATTGGCATCCAAAACCCGCAGCTTGTCATAATTCGGTGACGACCCAAAAGCTTGCTGAACGGTGAACTCAGCGACGAACCGGTGTTGGCAGGCGATTTATGAGATATACAGCCGTCGCAAAAGCATAAGTCCAGTAAGTATTTGGCATCGAAGATGTAGACAAAAGAGTGAGGCCTGTCTCAACAATGTGACGATGTTTCCTCTCTGAGAGACCGTTATGTTCAGGAGTATGAGGTGGTGTCGTGAGATGCGAGATACCATGAGTCGTCAGTCTCGTAAAGCAATAAACTCACCGCCGTTGTCAGAATATAATGTGCCAATCCGCGTCTGAAAACGGTTCTCCACCAGAGATTTGAAGGCAATGAAAGTTGGTTTGACATGTGATTTGAGTTTGAGTGGGTATAGCCAAGTATATCTAGTAAAGTGATCCACAATGACAAGGTAGTATTTAAAGTGATCAATGGAGAGAATAGGAGAACTCCAAACATCAGTAAAAAGAAATTCAAGTGGTCTTGTAGAAGTAATGGTAGAGTTTGAAAAAGGTTGTTTGTGAGTTTTATTGAGTAAGCAATCAGAACAAGAGTTCTTTTGAGAAGCACAAGAAGAAACAGAAAGCGAAAATTGAGAAACAACTTTATTCAATATCGATGAAGAAGGATGACCCAACCGAGAATGCCAAGAAGAAAGTGGAGCTTTGGAAACAGAGAGTGCAACAGCCGGAGACGCAGTCATAGGCCACTCATATAACTCATTCTTGGTTTTGCCTTGCAGAAGGGGACCCCGTGCTGAGATCCTTCACCTGAAAATGAGCAGGGAAAAATTCAACGGATACTTGATTAGCATTACACAGCCGATACACAGAAACAAGATTCTTTTTGATATTAGGAACACATAGCACTTTATGTATTTCTAAAATACGAGATGGAGATGGAAGCAAGAGGGAACCAGTATGAGTAATTGCAGTGTTAGAGCCGTCTGCAATCACAACACCATCACCACCATGATAAGGCTGATGAAGTGCAAGGTTTTGGAGATCGGAGGTGATGTGATGAGTGGCGCCACTGTCAAGGATCCATTGGTTTGCATTGAGCGGAGCACCAGCGGCAAGATTGGCGCGTGGCTGCCATGGCGAGGGTTGGAGGTGGACTGGGTTGTTAGCTGTTGAAACTGAGGGCACCGACGAGCACTGTGACCTTGTGTTCCACAAATCTGACATTTACCAAGATATGGACGAGAACCACGGTTATTCGGTGAAATTGTGCAGGCGGAGGAGAGTACTGGGAGGACCCGTGCGGTGTGTTGGAGCGGGACGAGGCTGGGAACGATGATTGTGCTGACGCCGAGCCGCATTCGCAGAGGCAGGAACCGGAGACAAGTATGCTGAGGTGGCTGCCGAAGCTTGGATTCATGATTGATGAGGCGTTCATGTAGGTATGTGATTGACGGAGGTGTATCACGTCCTTCGACCTGATCAATCACTGGTCTGTACTCCTCAGGAAGACCATCTAGAATCATTTCGATCTGATCTTCAAGATCCTCTGGTTTGCCGAGAATGGCCAGTTGATCAAACCTGGTGACAAGACCTTGAAGGTAAACCTCAATCGTTTTATCACCTTTGGTCCAGTGTTTGAGCTGGGTCTTCAACTGACGGATGTGACCACGGCTGGGATTGGCATAGGTGGATGCCAAAGTGGTCCAGACTTCATGCGCAGTCACGGCACGAGCGACAATAGGTTGTTGAGACAACGAAATCGCTCCAAGCAAAGCACTGTAAATGAGACGATCCTGGCGGGACCAGATCTGAAACGCCGGATTCGTCGTAACGACATCAGCAACGGTGGTGGTGGTGGGTGGAGCGGCGGTGGAACCATCAAGATGTCCCACAAAACCATAGCCATCAAGGAGGGCATGGACTTGGAGACTCCACATGAGATAGTTGGAGGGAGTAAGTTTAGGAACATTACTCATATTGATGTTGATAAAGGTGTGAGCATTAGCAACAATGGAGTCGAGACGAGCAGCAGACTCATTAGGAGAAGAGCTCATGTTAAGAGAAACTTGAAAAAAAAAAAAAAAAAAAAAAAAAGAAAGAAATTTTTGTTTTTGTTTTTTTTTTTTATATTAGATCGTTGCTCTTGATACCATGTAAGAAATATGTAAAGGATGATTCTTATTGAGTTCTTGACCAGAGTATTTATACAAGGAGAATTCGCTAGGGTACTTGTACAACAATGAATATGCAAATATACGACTTTACATAAGAGGAAGATCTAATAGCGATAATCATCATTTGTGATTGATATGGCAATCACTGTGATTGATTCTCTACAATATGTTCGTTATTGACGAACGACAAATTGATATCTTTTCGATTCCGATTGAGTTAAAACCAAACGACTTTGAAATTTTATACCTTCTTTTTTTTTTTTTTTTTTTTGTCACTCATGAAATATTATACCTCTGAGCCAACTATTGGGTGGACCTATATATATAAAGTTATAAACCAAGTCAATCTGTCTTAATATACCAAAGTCAAGTAAAAATCATCAATGGATCGGAGTGCCACTTTCCGGTAGTAATCATCCTCAGTTGCCGTTAGTGTGATATAGCCATGGCCCATGATATATATCCGACATAAGTAACCCACTTCGAACTGATCGAGATTGATAAGATCAACGTTACGTTAAATCATCCTCACACACACCATCTGCAATTGAAGAAAATTAGGGACTTCAATGAGACTTGATTCATTAACACCTAAGAACTGCTGCAGTAGAAGAGAACACCTGGCTAGCGTTGGGGATATATCAAAATGTAACACCTGACTAATGTAATTTACATTTTGATAGTGTAAATTTGTCAAAGTTCAACTTAATTTTGTAAATTATTTGTGTTTTCACGTTTCAAAACTTACTAGTAGCTAATAATTTACAATAGTTCATATCGTAATTAGCTTAAATGTTAGAGCTCATTTTATTTAATTAGTTTATGTGTTACTCCAGTTTATAAAGAAATATTTTTTTCATAATCCTTGACTAATAGTAGATAATATTCTTAAAAATATCAGATTAAACTATTTTAAAAATAATTTAAATTAAAAAATTTAATTTTTTTATTATGGTATATAAAATTATATAATTCAACAAAAAAAAATAGAGGAAGATTTTGTGAAAGATTGGTTTTTATTGTTTTTGTCAATATACTTTATTTCTTTAATTAAGTTATATTATTCTTTGGAATATCCTCTTTAAGAGAGTATTTATTGCTAATATTAATAATAATGCTGGTAAAGTAATTATATTAATCCTTAAATTTCGGTTGACTAACGCAGTCAACCCATATAACATATTTTGTAATCAACTAATGAGTCAAATAATATTTATAATTTTATAACCTATAATTATTATATTGCCTCTTAAGAAAGAAGTTATGTACTACTAAAATATTTTAATAGGATAAAAGTACAGTCAAGTGATTTTGTTCAAAATTATAATGATAAAATAACTATATTTCTTAAACTTGATTACCCAATAATTCTATAAATCTCCCTTCGGCAGTCTCCCAGTTTTTTCAAGTCTATCAACAATATTCCCTATACTTGCTAAAAGTTTAATTTAAGAGAAGAAAAATGACCAAGACAACTTCTTCACTTTTTCTCCCTATCATCTTCCTTCTTATGTTTGTCTTAGGTATATATATATTTATCTTAAAGTTCATTTATCATATATATATAAAAAAAAAAATCTTACGTTTCAGCGTAACTCAATTGCATATGCCCCAAATGTTATAGTTCATTCTGATATATGTTATCATTATTTACGCATTTACCTTTATATATGGTTTTTTCATATGTGTGTACTATACATTATATATGCTTCGTTTCGACTCTATTCATTGGCATAGGTCATAAGATTTCTTGTACAATGTATTAATTTCTTCTAGGAAGTAGTATATTTTATGTTATCTAATACAAAAACGGTTTTGTTGTATGTAGTTGAGCAAAATATGGGTGCTAATACATGCATGGCAGTTCTTGGCTCGTGTGGTGTTATTACAGACTGTAGTGGAGCATGCAAGTCTAAATTTGGACCAAATGCGCATGGCTATTGTGACCGCGATGGTGGTGCTGGAACATGTATTTGCTATTATCCTTGTTTGACTGGTAACCCCCATATGTAATAGATACATATACAGTACTGTAAAATCACAAATTTTCAAATACAAAAATAGGAACACAATAATAATGTCAAAACCGTGCTATGGTCTTTCGTAATAAAACTCTATATAAGAGAAGAATTCGGGCTGTGTCCGCATATATACAAGATTAGCAATTGACAAATTAAGAGGATAGTTTTTTTTTTTACATTATTGGGATAGACAATTTCTGTTCTTAAACCAATATCTATTACAGCATATGGGATAACATGAGTTACTCTAGTCGAACTCCGGTTAAGAAAACTATATAAAGATGAAATCATAACCAATCATTCAACTATATATATATCAATCAAATCATTTATCTAGTAGTTCGGTTATAGAATTATAAAGTGACAAATTTTTCTGTTCTCTCTAATTTCAGATTTATCAATCATGTTCAAAGTACTGTATTCTGATCATAATTCTCATGCTTCCACTATTTTCTGTTCTTCCATATTTATCAACTGTGGTCAAACTACTAATTTTGAACTAAACACTCGACGAATAATAATACCTTCAAATAATTCATGTTCATAATAAGAAGAAAATTTTATTATTATAGAAAAGATAAAAAAAAATTCAAACCTAAAATTCAAATATTGCAAGTTTCGAAATAGTATTTTACTAGTTACTACTAATATATATTTGTGTGCTTTTTGTATTCTGATAATTCTAGTGTTTCCCTTTGTGGAAAAAAAAAACTCTAGTGTTTCCACTTTTTTTTTTACTATTGATTTTAATACCATCTATAATATTTCATATATCTCAATTTTATAAATTAATTTTTTTGTCATTTTCAGATTTAAAAGTTAAGGTTAGTAATGAGTGAGAATTTTTTATTTTACACTATTTTTTTAAAGAAATTAAAAATATAGAAAAATTCTTGTAGAAACACATGTTTTCATATATAAGTATATTTGGGCTTGAGTAGTACATAATGCACTAAATAATTTTTTCTTCTACTAATTAATAAGTTTAGATAACAAGCATAAAAATAAGATATAATTCTTAAAACTACAGTGAAAATATAAACGACATTTTTGTGAAACAAAGAGAATATTAGTTTTATAGTTTTAGTACTTTTAAACTTTTTATTTTCTTGTCTGATTTGGTTCATAAGAAGTGTACACTCTATACCATCGTTTGTATGCTACCAATCAAACATCTCACCTTAAAATAAAATGCAATCATAAAATCTATTTTGACCAAGAATAATATTTTCTACAGAAGAAACTTTACTGGTCATATCAATTTTTGCAATAAATTAGTCTATTCAATTAATATTTGCAAAAATTAATATTTTCTACAGAAGAAACTTTACTGGTCATATCAATTATAGCTTATTCATGAACGGAAATTAATGTTTTTTTGACCCATTTTTTTTTTTTAAATCCTTTATGTTGAAGTTTACATCTTGCATTTAAATAGATTAACAATGTTCAATAACATACAAAAGAGCAGTTTAGAGAGATATAAGTTGAGAAGAAGAAGAAACAAAAATAGAAAACCTGAAAATATGGCGAGGATGGCATTACTTGTCTTCATTGTTAGCTTACTTATCATATTTACCTCAGGTATTGCTATATATTCTATATATCTTTCAACTGTTATGTTTTGTTAAAAATATCATTTAACACATATTTCTTACAGTTTTAAATGTTGTAAAAAATATATTTTCTATGATCAGAATATATATATATATATATATATATATATATATATATATTTGACATAGCTAGCTAGTTATGCTTATCATCATCTTGGGTATAGGGATTGATCGTTTATTCCCTAAATGAAATAAAATACGACACGGAATTTTGGATGATAAAAAAAGATATGAAAGTGATAGTGTGGGTACTTTTACAATAATAACACATTCAAGATTGAATGTCTTAACCATAAACAAATACACATACAAAAAGAAAAAAGAAAATATGTATATATGTTAAATTTAGTGATATATACAACGTAACAGTTGTGGATCAAGCTAGAGCAAAGACATGTATAGATGGATTAGGCACTTGTGAAAATTGCGACCAGAGATGCAAGGCCAAGCATGGACCATCGAGCCAAAGCAACTGTGGTACTAGTACTGGGGTGCCGCTGCCGCTATGCACATGCTATTACCAATGTGAATCCTCATCACCGAAACCACCCTCGCCGAAAAAATGTAATGGTGGAGCTGGTATATGTAGTCAAAGATGTCCCGAAAAATGTTGTGATATGAACTGTGCACAAAAATATAATGGTGGACATGGATTTTGTAACATTCTTGGTACATTTAGTTTGTGCCAATGCGAATACCCTTGTTAAAGCCGGTTGAGAATATTGTAAATGGGTTATTTATTATTATTGTAACTTCAGTAATGCAATAAGAAATTAATAACAATTACTATTATTGATAATTGTGGATGACGTAGTAGTTTCTTTGAATTTAGTTATATATCCAGTGTAAAGTAATTGAGTTCACTATAAATTTTGCAAAACAAAAGCAAAATCTTTTTTTAGTTTCGAAAAAGGAAAGAAGAAGGACAAAACAATCTTTGATCAAAAAAAGAAAAAGAAAAAAAAAAAAAAAAGAAGGACAAAACCATTAAACATGGTTAAAACTCAGAATTAGTGAACTAGCTTTTATAATAGTTAGGTATGGACTTCCTGCGATATTGCGGAGGAACTCATTTTAGTAAAATATTTATTACAAAATTTCTTTAATTAAATTTATTTAGTAAATTATTGGGGTTTCTAAACTATTTAATAAAAATTTCAAAAACATACAAAATTTTAAAACATTCTTTATATCTTCATTGAAAAATAGTCTTTAAACATAATCTTACCTTCACATATGATTAAATATATAATTAACAATGCTATACACATCAAATTAAACAAATTTTTACGATTAACTGCCATGAGATTACATTGCAGTTGTGTTATTTATTCGCTTTTATTCATCATAACCTTTCATTCGCATCTTTTCAATGTAACCTTTTATATGTGTCTTTTCGTCGTAATTTTTCGTTAAATATTTTTTAATTTTTGAAAAATAAAGAAATGCAATCTACAGTCGTGTCTTCTCTTCTTAAATTTACAGTCATATTTTTGTATATTTTATGAACCCTTACAACTTATTCTCTTGTTTTCAAATATGATATGTAAATGATAATATTTTTAAATTTCTTTTTTTTTGTTTTGTTTTAAATGATAAAATTATGAATACATTGTATAAGACAATATAAATTTCTTAAATAATCATATAATAAATTAAAAATATTAAAAACATTAATTGAGAACCATTCTTAAAATGACATAATGATTTGTTTAAATTCATTTCAATTAATTATTTAAATATTTTTAGCATAACTCAGACATATTTCTATTTCCAAAATCAATTTTTACTTCATACAAAATGAATAAAAATATTACTATTCACTCATTCAGTAAGAAAATTACCAATCCTCTCAAATTTGTATATAACTAAACAGAAAATTATAACATATTTTATTTATTTGAATCAAAACTCAGTTATATATTCATATAAAAAGAATACATCTATTTTTATAAAGGCAGTATTGTAAATGAATATATAATACTATCGTTTCATAAATGAAACATATTTTTATTGAAAACAACCTATAGTCATTAAACATTTTGGCAATTATAATAGATTATATATATATATATATATATATGGTTAATCCAATTTTGAATGTACTTACTACTTATTTTTTTCTGCGTAAGATGCTGGTTAATTATCTCGAGTCACACATAAATAAATAATATAATAAATATTAGAGGAGAACAATAATAGTTATAACCTATAACAATAATATTTAGGTGTATGATGTAGCATCATAATGTGCACGTCTAAGGAAGATGGTCGGCCAAGGACGGCCGGGTTCATTGCTTCCACACGCTCCTCTTTCTTTTTGGTTGTCAAAACCTTTTCAATCTGAGTGTATTATAACTAGAACTGAATATACAAATTCCCTTACCCTGTATGAAGTTGTAGATAAGCCTTTTGTCGTCAAGATAGTTTATTGGACAATCATCTCAACCGTCAATCTTTCTGTTGATCACCTGTTTTCCATCTCCCAATAAACTGAATATTCCCAATAGTAGAAAATATAATAGAACAAACTGTGATATTTTATTTTTATTTTTACCTTGATATTTCAAAATCAGATATTTTTTAAAAAAATAGAAATATAGAAATCCATTTTGTTTTCTATAATACAATTAATTTTCTAATCAAAAAGCATGGAGTAGACAAATATATACTTGTGACAAAAAAAATAAACAACATATACGAGCCAATATGCTCTCATTTTCTGAAAAACCAATTTGAACCACATTTTTTAACAGCTAAAAACAAAAATTTTGGTTTGGATTCATACCAATAGAATGATAACCCTCGATGAATAGATAATTGTACACCTAGAAACTGAATATAATTAAATAGGTGGGCCAGTGGTAGGATAGATTTTGGGTTGAGGGTGAGATTCCTAATACTCCCGGGTTCGAATCTCCACGGCTGCAAACACCTTAAGTGGTCACCGCAGAAAAATTTAACATTGGGCTATGCGGCCTCCAGGAACCACTCTTGCCACCTTCGGGACACACGCCAAGCCTTCGGGCTAGTGGGCTAGTCAGGGTCCACTGGGTTTTGGATATATGGATTATCAAAAATATATATATATATATATATATATATATATATTTATAATTAAATATTACAACGATTAACAAAATATATCAAACTGGAATAAACTTCTCAAAGTGATGAGACAACATTTCCAACAAATTCTCGATGAATAGAAATTTGTATACCTAGGGACTGAATATAATTAAATATTATTAAAACGATTAACAAAATATATCAAACTGGAATAAATTTCTCACAGTGATGAGACAACATTTCCAACAAATTCTCTTTTAGTTAATACAAATATAAAGAAAATTTGAATATAATGATGAGAAATTATTTATATATAGGTTTCTAAAGATGTGAACAGACACAACTGTTTGTAAAAGACACAACTCTATATTCAAAAGACGCAACTTTTTAGAGAGACGCAACTGTAAAAATTTAATGTCAAAAATATAAAATAAATAAAATTTGAATACAATGATGAGAAGTCACTTGTATATAAATTTATAAAGATGTGAACATTTGAATAGACACAACTGTTTGTAAGAGACACAACTCTACATTTAACAGACGCAACTTTTCAAAGAGATGCAATCGTTGAATTTTTCTGTCAAAAATATATTTTAACGAAAAAGGTACGACAAATATATAGATTTCTAAATATATGAATAGACACAATTTTTTGTAAAAGACACAACTTTATATTCAACAGACGCAACTTTTTAGAGAGACACAACTGTAAAAATTTACTATCAAAAATATTAAAAAAAAAAAAAAAAATTTGAATACAATGATGAGAAGTCACTAATATATAAAGAACAATTCTTGGGTTCACCCCTAGGGGTGAACCACTCTTATTCACCCCCTATTAACTAAGGAAACAAATGATTAATTAAAGAAACAAAATCTGTATATTAATTAATTTTATAATTGTTAATTCTAAATATTATATTATAGTTTTTAATTATAATATCAAAATTCAAATTACTTTTTTATAAACCCAAACCGACAATTTTTTTTAATTGTGTAATTTAAATTCTAACCACTCTTTTATAAACCCAAATTGAAATACAGTTTTGTTTAATTGTAAAATCTAAACCCTAACTACTCTTTTATAAACCCAAACCGATATATAATTGTCTTCAATTGTAAAATCTAAACCCTAACCACTCTTTTATAAACCCAAACCGATATATAAATTTGTTTGATTGTAAATCTAAATCCTAAACCCTAACCACTTTTTTATAATCCTAAACCGACATATAATTTCGTTTAATTATAAAATCTAAACCCTAACCACTAATTTGTAAACCCAAACCGACATATAATTTTGTTTAATTATAAAATCTAAACCCTAATCACTCTTTTATAAACCCAAACCGACATATATTTGTTTTTAATTGTAAAATCTACACTCTAATCATTTTTTTATAAACCTAAACCGACATAATTTCCTTATTAAAAAATCTACAGAATTTGTTTCCTTTATTTGTTTTGTCTTTTTATTTTAATTTTGATTTATTTTATAATATGATATATGACATGGCGTTTTGTTGTATTTTGATTGGTTAATTAAGAGGGGGTGAATATAAGAGGTTCACCCCTAGGGGTGAACCCAAGAATTTTTCATATATAAATTTATAAAGATGTGAACATTTGAATAGACACAACTGTTTGTAAGAGACATAACTCTACATTTAATAGACGCAACTTTTTAAAAAGATGCAACTGTTGAATTTTTTTGTCAAAAAAATATATCTTTTACGAAAAGGTACGATGAAAAATCGCAACTGTTACATTTTTCCAGATTGTTATTATTATATAGATTTAAAAACTATCGTACCCTTAATTATAAAATATAAAATTAGAGCAACACAAGTGATAAGATGACGATGAAGAAAAACTCGTCAGTGTTGTGTGCATGTTTCACAACTCACAAGCAATAGGAACACAACGTTTAGTGAGCAAGTTTTACTGTAGGTGTGTAAAAGGACTAAACAAAGGCATTACACTACACCCTCGTGATAAAGACAAAAGCTCGAAACGATAATCATGACGGGTTGACGTTGGTGGTAGTAGAATGGTGACGTCATCGATGGAGATGAATGCCGGAGGAAGAAAGTTGAACCGGTGGAGAGTAACGGTTGGGTCGGGGATTGGAGTAATTCTGTTGAACCGGTGGAGAGTAACGGTTGGGTCGGGGATGAGAGAATGTTACATTAGTTTGGTCTACTGTGTATATAATGCTTAATGTTTATGCCTCATTATTAATATTTACAAACCTTTTGAAAATAAACTTCTGAATGAGATAGAAATTGATCTCTGTAATAAATGCTATGTCATTAAGACATTTAAAGTCAAACTTTTGAATAAGCCATAAATGAATTTCCATAAATACTAAAGATATTATATTAGACGAAATTGATCAAAACGTTGATTTTGTTTCTATAAGACCTATCTTTTGAATACGAATATTTGTAAAGATATGTTCAGACGAATCTTTTATGAATAAAAGTTAGGATGACTATAAAAAAGTTTCTAAATTTTTGAAATATTTACCAAAAAAACTACAATGATATGATACTAGACGTATATACTAAGATTGACTAGACACAATACTGACATATTGACCGAATATAAAATAAATACTTGAAAGATATTGGTGATTAGATTGCACTCAGTGTCAGTTTAATTTTAATTAGTAGTATACGTTTTGTTTCTGAAACTTGCGCATACAAAAATAACTAAATTCACATTTCTTGTGGTATAACCATTGAGTATATTAGTATCTCAAAAGTCAAGAAGATATACAAAGCATGGCAAAGTCATATTCACTTCTTCTACCTATCATATTCCTTGTTATGTTCGTGTTAGGTACACAACATTAATTAAAAACAAAATTCATATTTTGGTTTCTTAATATTCTTATTATATATATCTACTTATGTTGTTATCTATATATGAATTATGTCTTTTGTTGGATACAGTTGAAAAGAATATGGGGTGCCTTACATTCATTGGGACGTGCAAGAGAGACGTAAAAGACTGTTCTCAATCGTGCAAGTCAGTGTTTGGGCCAAACGCCGGTGGTTTATGTGACAAAGGGAGTGATTTTGGACAGTGTATTTGCACATACCCTTGTCCGGCTAATAAAGCTCATGCAGTCAAAAGTTCAATTCCTCATAATGTATAAGCGAAAGTCAAAATTCTTATAGTATATTATATGCTTTGTTTGTGGAAACATCATAAACTGTCCAATGTTCTACGTACGTACGTATGAATAACATAATGTTTTTGCCGTTCATAACGAAAAAGAATCACAAAATACTGATTTGTCCTCGATCAAAAATATTTTATTTGCTAAGTTCAAAATAAGTAATATCATGAACGATTACATTGACCAGCACAACCAAAAAAAATACTTACCGTTCATTTTTGAGGTTTCTCAAAAAGTTCATCCACTCGCGTTAAACGCCGACCTAGCGAATAACATTTTAACATTTATATTTGGTTGATCTTTAGACATCACAATATATAAACAATGAACATCCACAAGTGAAATTTTAATACTAATTATTATTTATTACTAGTTTTGCCACATCCAAGTTGAAACAAGAAAAAAGAATGACAGAATTGATCGGTTCTGTCTATTCTAGAAAAATTGAAATAGTTTTAGGCTTTAGCAAGTATATTGGCATTTGCATAAATAAGTATGGCCAATGCTGTCACAAAATCCAGTTCCTTCATAATACTTTTCCGCACAGTTTTGGTTGCAACACGGAGGACCACATTTATCGCTGCACACGCCAGCTCCACCATAACATTTTTTGGACTTAGGAGGCGATGGGCCTTGTCCGCACGGATAAAAGCATGTGCATGTTAGACCCTTGACATCACATTCACCTTCAGCCTCTGGTCCGTGCTTAGCCTTACATCTCTCATCACATTGCTGCGAGCTACCCTCGCAATAACCGAGATTCTCCATGCATGTCTTTGCGTTTATCTTATTTTCAACTGTAAAATTATACGCATGATTATTATTATTTATTTATTTAGTACCTGCAAAAGGAACCATTAGAGAAATTTATAACTATAAAATAAATGATCCTATTATTTTGAAAGCTTTGTCAAAATTAATGTCTTGTCACAAATCAAGAAGGATAATGAATTGGTTTCTTATTGATATTACAGAAATATGCTAGGCAGTCATGTATTCTTCATAATTGAAAAACAAAGCAGAAATAATACCAGAAGCAAACATGATAAAGAATATGATGAAAAGCAAGAGTGAAAATGCCTTCTCCATTTTATTTTCCTTTGACAATTTTTAATATAACAATCAAACATTTAGTGGGTCTATATATAATGTTATGCAAAAGATAATATATTTTTATTAGTATGTTACCAAAAAATATCACTAGTATTGAATGTTGTATGATAATTTTATCATATTACTAAAATTTTTGAAATAAAATTTCTGAATGAATTGTAAATGGATTTCCATGCATATATAATAATGTTGTATCTTGTAGACTTAAGTTTTAAAATATCACTAGTATAGAATGTTGTATGTTAATTTTATCATATTAATGTTCTTTTCTTGTTTTTCTTAAGTCAAACTTCTAATAAGCTATGAATGGATTTCCATGTTTTTTTATTCCTTTTTCTCACAATTGGTTGAAATTATTTTTTGTTTGTATATATATTTATGTAATGCCTTAATAAAATGGTTCCTAATTAAAAATATGTTCCAAAAAAGAGAGGTTATGACATACATCCTTAGAAATTTGGAATCATTTTTATCTTGTTCTGGTCAAAAATCCCTCTTTTAATTTAATTGAAAGAGATTTAAAGATGGCGAAAACGTTCTCATCGGTTCGGTTTTTTCCTAGACGCACACCAATGCATACATTTGTGTCCTTATTCAGAAATTGGAGACTCGATAATTTCTCTCGAAGATGAAAAACCCATCGTAAAACCTTAAAACAACATAGAATTTTTTTTATAAAATTTATATATAAAAAGAAGAAGAAGTATTTAACTCACAATACCTTTAGAAAATTGGTTTCCAGCCTAAAAATATGTTGTCAACTGCCGTGTTACAATGATTTTGGCGTCTTGCAACTCCCTTGATTACAACATGTATAATCCAAAAGTTGGAAGTCCATTTTATTATTGGACCTCGGGTTAGCTTTAAACTGTATAGTATACGTCGGCTTGTAGTAAATTTGATTGGTTTTTCGATATCATTTTACAAGACAAGCGATATTGGTCGTACTCGTAAGTGTTAAACCCTAATATGTCGTGATGGGCTAATTCTACTCGATCAGATTCGTATTAAACCCAATTTGAATCTAGGTAATAAACTATAAATTATAAATAGGCCCATATATATAGGATCTCCAGAGTACTCTATCAACACACTTGTTCTCGATAGATTTTCTAATCACTCACAAATCGAATCTGATGTCATGTTTTTTACTCAAGAACACAAAATATTTTTCAATTGTTGCTTAATGTTAGCTCTATGAAATTTATTCAGGCGGTGGTTGTAAATCTCGAGATTAGTATTATATTTTAGGTTAAGGGTAGAAAAAAAAAAATCGTAAAAATGGACACGTGGAGGAAGAACGTGAAAGAGAAGACAAAGACAGATTTAGTTTTATTGTGAATGAAGAGGACACATGCATTGATGTTTCTTCACGTAAAGAAAGGCCTTCGAGTTGGCATTTCCTTGCCTCACGAATCTTTGTCTACCTCGTGCCTCTTTTTAATTCTCTTGTCCTCTTTTTTTTTTTTTTAATAATCTATTCTTTTTTAAAATTTTATTTCTTTGTTTACGTCAAAAAAAAGTGGTATTTCTAAGTGCCACAACGTTCGCTACTCTGTCTCTTCTCCTCTTTGACTTTTGTCACACTTGTCTCTATCGATAATCGTCTTTTAACTCAACCATGGTTAACGAAGAAGTTTTGTTTCAAAACCCTAACTATCTACTTTTTCTCGACATTATTTTTCCTAATAATTTAACTTGTGATTTTATGATCACCAGTTGATTAACTTGACTTCTTCGATTAGTTTAATGATTAATCTAAATCAAGACTTCCCCATGTATCTCTCGTTTTGCTGTTTGTTTTCTCTCATGATCTTGTTGGGATTGTGAATTGTGAACATGTGTTGTTCAAGAGTCAACTTCGGACGTAGAGAGTTGTCACAATCAATCACTTTTGATTAATGTAAAACCCCTAAAATTTTGATATTATTCAGATATGCAATTAATGTTTATATCTCTTTTTATATACAATGTTCATACTATCTCTTAAGCCACTTGAATTAAGTTTTGGTTCCATTTATATTAACTCTAATCATGACATGTGACTCGATTCAATTAAAATATCTCCTTTTCGTGTGTTGTTTACACAGTCCATGATGTCCAATTGTCCATCACTCTCAACTAACAGTCTTAATATATTTTGTATCCATGCTTAGATCGCTAAAGCGTCAGACTAGATCGAGCATTAGACCTAAGCTAATGAGTGACTAATCTGAAAAAATGTTATTTACTTAGAACTTGAATCCTAGAGAATTCCAAATTTAGATCGAGTCTTACTTGATTAATTTGTATTCTAATGACACTTCTTTTTATAGGACACTAGTTTAGAGCAGGGGCAAGCAAGAAAAGTGAGCATGGCTATATAGGATTTAAAGACTAAAAAGTAAAAAGTGCTACAACTTTTCTGTCTTTCACATTAAATATATGAAGAGAAAAAAGTGAGTTTAGAACTAACATTTGACTTTGAGGACCAAGAAGCGAAATATACAATGTACTTTCCAAAATACTTTTTAGTTAGGAGGCTGAAGCTGATATGGAATTTTCGTTTTGTATACATTATTGGAATAAATAAAAATATATATAATATATAGTGTTTTTGAGCTATTATTATAAATGAAAAGTGGGAGATCCAACTTAACTTAGGTGTTGAGGACTTTGTGTTTTGTCAAACATAGGATCCGACCGTTGTTTGTTGTGCATGTGCGTAGAGACATGACCCTCGCATCACCCTAACTAATTGTCTTCCAGATTTTTATTACTTTTCATACCTCTCAACAACTTAAATGAACCCGAGAAAACGCTCAATATTGTGACTTTGTGTAGCTAATGCTTGTAGCCTATTCATGATGTATTACAAATTGTTAAGGTTATGTGTATGAATTGATTGGATGAGCTCAATTATATAAAAGACCTATATGTATGTATAACGAAGCTTAGCTTTTCATGAGAAGAAGAATCTATTTTTATTTGCAAATAGATTGTGAATTGCATTTTGAAAATTACAGAATCCAAAAAAGTGGAACCAAAATAAATAAATAAAAAAAGAGCTTAAAGCTTCAAGCTTTGACTTTTTTTAACTTGCGAGCTCTCCAACAAAACACCTCTGCCAAATTATATTACAACGCTCTCGCTTCCTTGTTCCGTTAAAATCGTCAATCTCCGAGCTGTCTTCAAGAACTCACTGCATGAGTTATAAAAAAACATTTCTTAATTGTTTTGCTTCATCATCCAGTAATATGACAAATCTTCTCTTTAATAATAATGTATGTTACCTGAAAGGCTCGTTTCCTGCGTATTTGATGGCTCCTGACGCATCCCTATAGAGAACAGAGCTCAACATCTCAGACTTTTGTATCCCAAACATGTCAGAGAGTTTCCTGCTCAATTCTTCATACGAACCAAGAACCGATAAGTCTAAGGTTCGACCTACATCGTCTGACTCCATAAACACTTTACAGTGACCTGTTTCCAAACCCGATGCATCTTGAACTTTCTTGGAGCAAGGTGATCCTTCGTCTGACGAAGACAAGTCCCTTCCCGCAATACCGTTGTTCTGGTTCGATCCACCTGATGAAATCTGCGTTTTCTCCAAGTTAGCAGTATCCGTCGATCCTTTTTCTGATAGCTGCTCCTCGGGTAGTATGAGCTTTCCGAACAATACAATGTGAGACGACTTTTTAGATTCGGTATCGTTGCATGGTGTTGTTCCCATCGTCAGAAAGCAAAAGCCTTTCTCGTTTTTGGTATCGATGTTTCGCAACCCTAGAGAAGGAGAAAGAGGGAGAGATGATGGAGGAGGAGGTGGAGGTTGTTGTCTATTCAAGTAGTAATGGTGGAGATCCGAAGATGATAACCCGTAGTACTGATGAGCATTATGCCTGGCTCCCTGTAAACCCACGGGAACATTGTCCAGAACAGAGCTTAACGGGCTTGATCTAATAAGAGGATTGCTTGGGAATGAAGGTATTGGGATTGAGTTTATCAGATTGTTGTAATCCGGATGCTGAGGTAACCGCATCTTTTTCCTCGGTGGTGAAAACGAGGTAAGCGGGATCGGATGTACGTTCGATACCAATTCTACTAACCACGGGTTAACCCGCTTCACGTTTTGGAGTAAGTCTGGCTCATCCCACGCTACCTAAAAACACACAAAACCTAACCATGAGTAACTAACTCTATCATCTAACTAGAAAGAGACTACAAACAAAGAACAAGCTTACTTGTAGAAGCCGCCAAGGAGAGTTAGGCCAACGGATAGGATCAGAGACGTTAACAGCAGAAACAGTCCCCATAAACCAGCTTATCCGAGAAGAATCTTCAGTCTCAAAAGCCATTTTAAACCTCATACCTGAGCACCAAGGAATCCTCATAGCAGCTCTAGCATCCAACGCCTTGACACAAAACTCCGACGTACTAGCCCTAGGATAGTACACAACCTCAAACGGTCTTCCACTAATAGCGAGCGTAGCTGCTTCTATAACAGATTCAGCAGTCACTTTCCCTTTTCTATCCGCAAGGGAACAGTTACTTCTCCTCAAACTATTGCTTTCATCTTCCCTTAAAAGAGAAGAGTAGCCACAACTCCCACCAATAGGATTCCAACCCGCTGAGTATTCAGGTCCGTTACCAATCCCTCCTCTCTTAGCTCTCCTAATACCTACACAAAGATCTCCATTCTCAGCTCTCATGAAGACAATCGAATCTCCCGCCACAAGCTTCTTCTGGTTCACGAAATTACTCCATCCGGTCGTGAGAAGATGCCTACGAGGCGTCCCTCTATAGATATGCCTAAACTTCCAAACATCACCATGAACATCTTTAGCAAGAATGGTTTGAACCGGTGGCTCGGCGTTATAATCCAACCTAGGGAAGATCGTCTCAGCGCAATAACGAGGAACAGAGAAACCACCACCGTTGTTAGCATCAGACTGAGTAAGAGTCTTGGCAAAAGAAGGCGTTTTCTCACTATTACTCTCGAAACCGTTACTATCTTCGCCATCTGCATACTCATGATGATGATGATCAACGTACTCATCTTCTTTCAAAGGAATAAGCCTAAGTTTGGCGAAAACCTCGTCTGATTCAGGATCAGCCATATACTTGATAGCCAAAACACGACACAAAACCATGGGATGAATGGGAAGGTTACCGAAATCGACACAGTCGTAAGCGTTTTCAGCGTGACCTTGAGGGAAGTAAAAGACTTTAGAGTTCATAGGAGGCATACGAACCATACCACCAGCACATGCATGCCATAGTTGAGGATCTAAACCTTTCTCTGATCCACTTTTCATTGGATTCATAACATTTATCATATTTGTTGTGACCCTATCTCGCTGCAAAAACATGAATAAAATAAATGTATTTTAGCTTTTTTTGGAACAGAGTAGTGTGTAACCAAAAACAAAAAACAACACAATAAGAGTTCAAAAAATGCATTTTTATAGCAACTTATATCTTTTAAGTCGTTTGTATCAGTCAACTCTAGCTAACAAAACGAGATTTTCCCGGAAAAAAAAAAAAAAAAAAAAAAAAAGAGTTACTAGAAAAACCCGACATAAAGGTTCGTTTCATATAGAAAAGAAGAATTCAAATATCAAATCTTTCCGAGAAAAACTCGAAAATATCAGTGAAATGAATTACACAAATATATAAACTCAATAAGGAATTAGCAAAAAAAGAACACAAATTTAGAAACTTTATTCATAAAAGCTAATATAGCTCAACGATTATATAGTGAGAAGCAGACAAAACAAAGATTACAGATCGGTCTTGTTTAACTAACAACATAAAAGAACACAAAAGAACAGTATAAGCTAAGAACAACCAAATCAAAATTAACAAGGAATCGATTGAAACATAAAACGAAGATGATGAAATTGATCAAAACAGAGAAATGATTAAAGAGACAAAATTTAATGGAAAAAAGAGATTATGGAAGTGAAAAGGAAACCTGAAACAGTGGGCAGATCTGAAACAAACTAAGCGAAGATTCAGAATAGGAAAAAAAAAAAAACCAAATCTTTGGGTTTGGTTTTTTGGTGAGAATCTGAAAGAAAGATTCCCGCAGCTAATTTTTCTGCTTCAGAATCGGATAAGGAAGTTCCTTTTTTTTTTCTTTCTTTTCTTTCTTTTTTGGTTTTTCACTTTTTGCACAAAGAAAAATGGAAAAAAGAGGTTCGTATATATGAAGGAAACAGCTTTGTTCTCTTCCTTCTGCCAAACCAATAATAAAAATTATTATCTCTTTTTCTTTTCTTTTTTTTCCCCTCAACTTACATTAACTCTTTCACATGTCTTTTTTATTATTATTATTTTCTTCTTTCTCTATGTTTTTTAAAATGGAAGCCCAAAAAAAGGTAACAATTTGGTAAGTCAAACCCTTGATTCCTGGCATAAAAATCGACAATACGGACTGTGAAAAAAAAAATAATACTATAATGTACTGTTGTGTTTAAGTGTTTTAAAGAAAAAAAAAAAAGAAAAAAGATGGACATACGAGTTAAAGAGTTTTGCATCGCGCACGTGACGGATCCGCACGTGTCGTCGGTGCTTCCGACATATCTCCTAGAAATCTGATTAGAAGCATCTAATTAGTTAAGTATTCAAAGTTTAAAAAACTCGTTAATTTTTTTTTTTTGACTCATCCATTAATTGTTTCTTTGATTGAACTAATTTTTTTGACAGTTTGTGGTAATCCCAATATCATTTGCATTTTTTTATTGTTTTTCTCTAACTTATTGTTTACGAAACACGATATTTTTGTTGATAACCATGTAAGCAATTTGCTGTTGCTTACCCATTTTTATTTATTAATACCACTGTCTTCAAACGATATGGTACTGTATAAAAATAAATCATTAATTACCCAAGTCAATTGGCACATTAATCTAAAAATGGTAGAGAAATTTGGACATCTAATAGTAGTATGTTTAACCTGAATATATTTAGATATCTAAAAAAAACAAGCATTGATATGGGTTGGACGAAAATGTTTGTATAACATATTGTTTATGATTACACATATATGATTATTAGTTTATTATATTGTTTTTGCTTTCATTTTTCTTCTTCTTCAACATTATGTTCTCCATCTTCTCATCGTTTACATATTAAGAGAGAGAAATTTATCAAATGATCTAAAACCATAGGGGATTAGAGAGCTAATTTGTTAGATGAGATAATTCACCAACTACTATTTTGTTTATGTGGTCGGACAAAAGTACTCTTATGTGATATTTTGACTTTAGCAATTAGCACAAATAGTAATACCGAACTTTAATAGTAATTTATGTATTGGACTTGCAAAAAATCAACTAAGTGCACTTTATTATGTAAACGAAAATAAAAATCACCCGATAATGTTATAATGTACTCCATATATCCAATCAATATAGATACTCATACTAGCTAGATATACATGTGTGTATATGTATGGCAATACTACGATCATAGCAAGGCTCAATAAATTTTCGCATGTGTCATGTATTTTTTTGTCGTAAGAGTTAGCTTTCCCATTAATACGAAGAGTTTGATCTAGGCCATACGTAAAACAAAAATTCAATATCCAATTATATTAACGAATACTGGTTATGAGATATCGTTGTTGTCGCAGTTATGAAATATCGTAATAAATTCATGCAAATTTAACGCCCAAGCATATTTTAACTGTGATTTGGTTACACTTTTTTCTATCAACGTTTCTTTGTCAGCTTTTCTTCTTGCAATGTTTGTATACCGAATCGATCATATATATACATATCTTAAAGTAATACTGATTTAGTGATTTTTCTTTCTATGTGAGAACTAAGAAGGCTGATGAAGAAGACGGTGCAGTGAAGCTTTTTACTGTTAGTGTTTGTTATCAAACTAATTTCTAGAAGAATTATAAGTTAATTCGGGATTAGGATTCTCATTTCAACATTTAGATAATACTTAAAAGAATCGTAATATGAATGGGAATGATGATAAGAAAATAATAGTAATAACTAGATTATGACCCGTGATAAAATATGGGTTGAAATTTCTTTTATTTATATTATAATTTTAGAATAAAATACGTTTCCGAAGATCACGATTAATGTTAGATTAGGACCTTAAAAACTTTTAAAATCAATCATATAAATTATATTTTATTCTAAAATTATAATATAAATAAAAGGAATTCCAATCCGTGCTCTAGCACGGTCCTAATTTAGCTTTAAGGTTTAATTTTTAATTTATGAATATGATCCGAAGATCACGATTAATCTTGTTAAATTAGCGAGATTTGATTCCTTTTTTATGATTGAGAGTATATTTTTATCTCTTTAATAACTTTTTAATTGATGTGGTTTATCAATAAAATCTGTGGAAAATAAATTGGTAATATTGTGATTCTAGATATTTGGAACCATATACGTGATTTTCCAAAAATAAAGTTTGGAATATCCATGAACTATCAATTTGGAATAACCCGTTTAAGATTTTCTGTTACAATTAAGGTTTTATTTGTTATAATTAATATATGAATTAATGTATAATCTATGTATAACCTATTTGAATCATTTATTAAAATTATAAAGTCTACAAAAATAATCATTTGGAATAACGTTTTATTATAAAGGAGATTAATGATAATGTAAAGAGTACATATTTTGACCAGAGGACATAGCACGTGCGACTAACCATGGTTAAGTTTGAAGTGTGTCTGTCTGTGTTGTATAAGTATGTTGTTTTGTCAACACCACAGACTCTCATTGTCAATAGTTAATACGTGTGTCTCCATTTATGTGAATCCAGTAATACTTGCATGTCACGAGGGCAGATTCGGCACTTGAATCTAAACCACCGGATCTGATCTGATCTGATTGTCCTCTTATTCCTTCCGATTTGGTTATCATATTTGCATGTAAATACTCCTTAGTCCTTTCTTTACACCGTTACACCTTAATTGTTATCTTAGGATGGTGACTCCTCGTGGTTAATGTAATTAAGTTTTGGACTTAACTTACTAGGTTAGGAAAACTTGGGCTTGTGGGCTCAAGCTACAGAGGTTTTTCTCCATTCAAATACTATTAGGTTTTTTTTAAAAAAATGTTGAACAAGAGATTAGAAAACATAAACTATGACAATTCATTTTCCCCAAATTAATAAGAGTTCATATCAAATAATAATAGATGATAAAAGAAAAAGCTAAAAAGAGAAATGAAAGCTAAAAACAAGAAAGAGCGTAAATGTAAAGCGACCTTTTTAGGAGGAAACATATAAAGACATGAAATTGGGATCAGACACAAACAGTCGTTATAGACATTGACTCTCTCTTGTCCTTTTCTTTCTCTCCTTTTGTCTTCACAATTTCTTTTTTTTTGTTTTTTAGTTTTAAATATGGTTTTAATAATTTCGTTATAAATTTTGTAGTATATAAAAGAGATAGAGAAAGATATTTTTACTCTAAAAAAATAGTATAAGGCTTTTTTTTTTTAAGTTCCGACTCGTACCAACCCAATTGGGCTGGGCCTGGCTACATTAACATGCCAAACCAAAAATTAAACTATGAAAACTGAAAATACTTGTTCCAAGATTTCTTCTAACTACAGAGAGTGAAGAGACATAGTTTTGTGTAGAACAGCTCTGCTCAATTTCTTCAGCCCAAACTAATTTAACTGTTATGTGTCTGAGAAACCAGAAAGGCATATACAAACCACCTGCAAAAAAAGATTTACTTCACTTGAGGAACCGTCTTAACAGGAACCAAAACCAATGATGTATAAAAGTAAAGCCACTAGAAACCTTTTTGATCTCCTAAAGTTATACTTCTATTGTTTCATTGGTGAGGATGACGGCGTTTGGCTCTGCGGTATCCGACCACTGGTTCTTTTCTGTGGCTGTATCTCTTCTTCCCCTTAGGACTGTTTGACCCGCAAACGTAAGATTCAATTTCATAGTTACTTTCTGTTGCAACAGACTGATTGAAGTTATAGAGTATTGTTGAAAGATGTTCAAAAAGCTTACTTGGAGACTGCAGAAAGAAATTTGATGATGAATATAAGAGGGAAGCCAATTAAAGCTGTGGCCTGTTGAAATTAAAATAACAAGCGACTTAGTTATGATTTGTAGACTCTATAGATGGATTGAATGAATGGAAATTGTTGGAAATACATACCCCAACCCAAGCTAAGTCCATGGTAGCAATCGGTTTCGTGACCTCATTGTTCTTCAGCATTTCTTGAGCCTTGGTTCCAACAGAGAGAAGCTTATCAAAGTGTTACTGTATTTTTATATTTCAACAAAACTAGAACGTAGTATGATGAATATACCTGTCGATGGTAGATTTTTGTCGAGTTAACCAACTTCTTAAAGCCATGTCTTACGTTTTCAGTATATGGCTCTAAGGCAACTTGTACTCTCTCCAAGTGTGGTTTTGTTATGGTCATAATCCTGGTAGTGTATGGGTGTGTATGTGCTCTGATTACCTAAGATAAAGAAGACAATGCTCACAATGTTTTATGCAAAGTCAGAATAAAAGTATGTGGATATATATTAACCTCAAGATAGAAGTATGAAGCGTCAAATCCTTGGATGAGATGTGGTGTCAAAGCCTGCTTAGATGTACATAACACCTCGATGGACTTATCGGTTAAATACTGGACTTTTGGTTCGAGATACATAGTAAATGTCACACATGCATCTTTGATGCTTGGGATCCATTCCTGAAAAATCAAGGGGAAGAATTTTCAGATGCCAGTATCAAGTAAATGAAAAGTATATAAGCGTGCAATGAGTGAGAACAATACTCACTGAATTGAGGGTTTCAATGTGAGGCTCTGACCATTTTTGGACTTGGTCAATTATCTGCGACACCTGAAGAAACAAAAAGGACTCGTCTATATAGGGAAGTTAAAGACTTTCAAAGGTTAATTTTGAGTTGAAGACAAACCTTTTGAAGAGTGATATGAAGAGTTGGGCTGAGATGTTGATGCCATAAGATCATTAGATATGCCTGCAACCATGAAAAAAAAAGGCCTTTATATAAGAGTTAAACAAACTAAGATTGTGCGATATTATGCGCTTCTTTTAGATTAACCTGAGTTTTATTCGGGCTGAGACCAAGGTTAGACAAGAACCACGTGCCATCCATCTGATCACAGGAAACAAAAAACAAGAGTAAGCTCTTGTAATATGTAGATCAAATCCTAGAGACACCATATCTCTTACATTCTCAAGCTTTGAGCTAGGTTGTGCAACTTTCTCAGCTTCCACTTCGATCCTTCTCTTGCGTTGCAATTCCACTTCCCGTTTTAGTCTAAATACCTGCCAAATGCACAAGTTTTATAAAATGATTGAAGAAAAGTAATGAACAAAATGAAATACACAAAACTCAAACTACAAAACCAACCTGCTTCTGAAGCTCATAAACCTTTTCTTCTGCTTTACTCGCATGCTTCACCTCATCCTCAGACTAAATAAATCATAACAAAAATAAACAACTTTCCTCTACATCTTGTTTATAGGCCAAAAAAATCAAACTCATAAGAAGAATGAAAATCTCACTTGAGAAGAAAAATCAATCTCACTCTCAAACAAGTAAGATTTCTCCCGTATATATAACTCCAGACCTCGGATCTTCTCATCCTTGCTAACCAATTCTTGGTTTTTCTCAGTGATGATTGACTCTTTAAACAACACACAAGGAAAACACAAAAAAGCCTCTCAATATAATTAGCAACCAGATTCAAAATGCAGCTAAAGAAATTGTAAAAAAAAGCCATCAACTTTACAAACGTTACAAGTCATCATCTCTAGAGAAACAGAACTGAAGCTGGAAATGTGAAACGTCACTCTAACATAATCCTATGAAACGTTACTCAAAATCTCCAGAATTTTCCTAAGAAATGCAACAAATCAAAAACAAACCTCTAAACACATTTCCCTACAGTTCTTCAGAAACAAAACAAAAGACTAAACAACCTTTTTACATAGTAGACACACTAAAGCTACAAAATTTGCATAATCTTCAACAAAATCGAAAAAAGGGTAAAAGTGAAATGAGACGTACGAAGAGCAGAGACGGTGGATTTGAGTTTATCACAACCAGATGAAGAAGAAGAAGCTTCAGCATTTACAGTGAATGAAGAAGAGAAACAAGCGATCTCGAGGGTAACAAGAGAAAGAAACAAAAGCAGCTTAAAACCCGCCATTATCGGAGACTGCAACAGAGGAGAGGACTTGGCACAGTCAGAGAGCGAGCGCGAGTCGCGAGAGAGAGAAAGAGAGAGACAGAGACAGAAGACTAAAGCGTAACCAAGTCAAATAAAGGGCCAAAGGGGTTTCTGTATCTTTTCTATAATTATATTTTAGTCCTTTAACCTTTGATAAATTGTATAAATTGCACAAAAATATCTTGTGCAAAACGCCTGTTTTTTAGTCCGTATATGAAAAGTCGTAATTAGCCCTTTAATCTTACTCTTAAAACGGAAGGATATCAACTTAAATGTAAAAGTATATTTTAAAATGTATAAAAATGTTTAATTTCCTTCTTTATTTTGTTGACTTTTTAAAAAATTAAATAAAAATATTGATATGCAATATTAGGATAAGAGTGTTGCATAGATTTTTTTTTTTCATCCAAAACTTTTACCAACGTGGCTCTCTATTAAAAATTAATTGTGTAATTTACAAACTGTAATAGAGCATTTAAAATACAATAAGAAAGAAATCTTATTTGTTTCCCTTATTTTTTTTTTTGAGAAAGCTACCAATATTGTTTTGTTTCCATTTGCATTGGTCATTGGTGTCATCATGATTCATGAACCATCGTTTAGGAAATAAATTTTTCTCATTTTTATTAAAATATAAAATTTTGTGAGGTTCTCTGTTTGTTTAAGAAAATAAATAATTTTTTTCAATACTATTAAGTATTAACTAATCGTACTTAACTAATCGCTAGTCGCGGTATAAAAAGCGCTAAGCATGTATTTAATTAGAAAGGTGTAAATTAATCTAAGATTTTACCTTTTTATGTTTTTTTTGTTATCATTGAATCGACAAGACCCGATTCATAGCCAATCTCTACAACGCGGGATAACGCGACTTAGTGGAGTCAAACTCCGGTAGGATCGGTCGCAGAGGTGGTGCTGTAACCACTTGACTAGAGACACTTCCCCTATCTTTTTATGTTTATTGCTATAAGATTTTTAGTTTAAAAAACCGTTTATTTACCATCAATAATATCGTTATTGTTACCATATTTTTCTTACGTTATATGGTTATACACTTATCTTATCATATTATTTTAAAGCTTAAAAAAACTAAATGTGATTAACTCAAGATCAAACTTTAAAAGAAATCTAAAATCCCTACAACCTCCTCCTTACTAATTTCTATCACCAATAAGCTTCATAGTCTAAACTAAACTCAATTATTTCTACTGTCCATTATACAGCTTCAACAACCCCATTTTTTACCACTTATTCTTAACTAAAACCACAATAATTTACACACGACATTTGGTTCAAAAGAACAATCTATATGACATAATGTTACATGACAGAAATAAATAATACTACTAATCTATTATTCTAAACAAACCTATAAAATAACAATGAAATTCTAATTACTACATATGTGGAAATCAAACAAATTAAAAATACTGATATCTAATAATCATGGAAACAAAGCTTTTGTTTGAACAAAAAAAGAAAAAGGAAACAAAGCTTTTTATTCTTTATCCCAATTACAAGCATTATGACACAAAGGGGGTCCTTACTCCTTAGACAGTAATAGAGTATCCAAAATCTAAAATAATTGACCAGTTATTTATAGATATTAAAAAACCATAAAATATAGTACCAATTAATTAAAAAATAATAAAAAATAAAAAAATAAAAAAAATAAAAAACCTAGTTTTTGACGCAATAATAGAAGCGAACCAAACTTGGCCTCTCTTCTCTCTCTATCTCTCGCCTATAAATAAGATTGAGTTTATGCAATTGCAAAGTACACACACACAAACACCCAAAACAACAACAAAGGTCTTCTCCTCCTTCCTTACACTGTAAAACTCATCTTTTTTAATACTTAAAAAAAAAAACCTTTTGGCTTGTCCTAGACCGTCGGATCAATTCTCTTTGGTCTTAATCCAACGGTCTTGATCCGATTTGATTACAGAAGAGTCTCATCGTCTCTCAACCACCAGATTCTTTCTCTCTCTCGTCTCGTCGTCGTCGTCGTCGTCCTAAACACCTCTCGAAATCGACGAACAACAAACAGACCAGATCTTCTTCCTTCGATCCGTCTCCTTCGGATTTTATTCAGCCGCCGTTTTGAACTGTTTTGCCCTTATTTTTACTCGCGCCGGATTGAGAGATTTGGGATTGAGATTAAGATTTTTTAGGGCAATCCGATCAATTTTTTTTTTTTTAATAGAGGTTTTTGCCGCCCCCGTCCCCCACCGACACCGTCACTGGTTCGTTTCCTCGATCTCGATCTTTATTATTATATCTACGCACCATTGATCTCGTATGGATTTGATATAGCTGATTCATGGGTTTTGGTATGTTCATTCGCGTGATTGGCTTCAATTTTTTTTAGGTTGCGGCGATTTTATTTATTTTTAGAGATTTCTTAATCGTCTTTCCTAATTGCGTGCATTACCTAATTAATTGGAGTATAAAAACCGTCTTCTTTAAAATTTCATTTAGTATAAAAAAAAGGAAAGTGAGAATCTTTGTCACGTTGATACGTGATGTGTTGGTTTGTGCACACTGAGTTGAGTAATGCACTGTATCGGACTTTATATTAGCAACAATTTGATTGTGGTTTCTTTTTCTGCAGAAGCTGGTGTCGTACGAGGGGATACGTCTTTTGGTTTTGTATTATTGCACTAGCTTGGAATTATACACTAGTTTATGACTATACGTACGAGATGGCTTCAGAAGGAAAATTGTTCTTTGATCTTAATGAACTTCCTACAGATGATGAGGATGGGAATGATAATGTTAACTTCAATCAGCCACAGACGGCTATCCCATCTGCAAACCTCAATACCTCTGCCTTGCTTGCAACTCCATCGTCCTCCCACCAAGATAATGTAAACAACCGAGTGTTCTCACATGCATCAACAGTTTCTGATGTAAACAACCGACTGTTCTCACATGCGTCAACAGTTTCTGGTTTTCAGCCTTTTGTCCGCCCTATCTCTGCCCAACGCACGGATGTCTCAGTTGAACAAAAGATGGAATCATTGTCATCATCAAGGCCAGACACATTGGAGGAAGCAAAGGTTGCACCATCAATAGTTCCTGATGATGCCGGAGCACCTGAGAGAGAAGAAGGGGAATGGACAGAGTCGGAGGTTCCTGCCAATGATAATGTACATAGTAGTTCTGAGTATTCTAGAGTTACAGAGCAGGATAATGGCACAGTAGGATTAGATATCAACTCAAACTTGGGTCTTCAAAACAGAAACGTCAATCATATTTCAGAAAGCAGTGGTAGAGATAGTGCATCTATAGATAGTCCGCAAGAACAGGGTTTAATGGTGAGGCAGAGAGAAACTAAAGGAGTTGAAGCCAGTCATGCAATCAAGTGCGCAAATACCACTGTGAAGAGAAAGATGGATCATCAGAAAGAGACGATGTTGGGAAAGAAGCGGAACAGGCAGACCGTGTTTCTCAACCTAGAAGATGTCAAGCAAGCTGGTCCTATTAAGACCACAACACCTAGAAGACAGAATTTCCCACAACCTATTGTCACGCGGACGGTTAGAGAATCTCGCGCAGGTCCTCCACCTGCTGAACAAGGAGGCGGGGTTCCAGGGCATGTTGTATACCGGGATCAGAAACTGAGTGACATTCCTAATGGTGGAGTACATCCAGAAACATCTGAACTTAAATTAGAATCTAATGGTGAATCACAATCTGCGTCAGTTGGTAAAACTAGGAGAACAAATGGGGAGGCAGGACCTTCTGCTGAAGGTTCTGTGTCAAGGCAGGGGTCATGGAAGCAGCCAATGAATTCCCGGCAGCTGAAGAGTGGTCACTCGTCAAATAGACAAGTCACCTTGTCCAGTCAAACTTCTGCAGACTCAAAGTTTGGAAACAAGAAATTTACTTCGTTCAAGAAGCAAGCCAATAGTACCCAATACCAAGATACCTCCGTGGAGCGTCTTATACGAGAGGTGACCAACGAAAAGTTTTGGCATCATCCAGGTATGTCCTATATAGTGTTTCAGCTTATGGAACGTGTGTTTGAGTGCTCCTACTTTTCCAGTTTAAGTTATCTTCATTTAAGGTAGGAACTTTTATGCCAATTAAAATCTACTGCTCTGGTGCCAGTTTCCCTGTGTCCCGAATCATGGCTCAGTGAGAATCATTATGGCCACGGGATTTGGAAGGTGATACGATTAAATCATACTTGTAAACGTTGATGACAGAATTTTAGTTTTTGTTTTCATTGTCGATGAATATCAGTTATCAGGTTGGCTCTTGTGGGCTTTAATTTAATTATCTAAGTTAAAGAAAAAACTGGGTGCATTTATGTGTATCTGAAAACTTTAATGGCAAGTAGTGAAAGTAATTATTGGTTATTAGTAGGCTTTTTGATTGACATGCCTCATTTCTGTTCTGTATTGCACTGGAAAATTTGACTTGTATGGATGATGATATTTCAACTTTTTTATATGGCCGGTGTTCTTTCAAAGATGTCTATTTCTCTGCCTTATTAGTTATTACCCATAGTGTAATTGACTCTTATGCATAAAATTTTCTTGTGTAGAGGATACTGATCTCCAGAGTGTCCCTGAGCGGTTTGAATCCATGGATGAGTATGTTAGAGTGTTTGAACCTTTACTTTTCGAGGAGTGCCGGGCACAACTTTACAGTACATGGGAAGAATTGGCTGAGGCAAATTCATACATGAAGGTCAGAATAAAGTTCATCGAAAGAAGAGAGAGAGGTAACCAGCCCTATTACCTTTTTCACATTTGTAAAGGCCTTTGGGCAACAATTTTAACTCTCTACTGATTTTTCTCAAGTTACCTGACTGCTAGCCTTTGTTTTTATTTGGTTTAGGATGGTATGATGTGATACTTCTCTCAGTAAATGATTGTAAATGGGGTTTCAAGGAGGGAGATGTTGCAGTTCTTTCAAATCCTGTGCCTGAATCAGGTGCGGTTAGAATTCGTAGATTGTCTGGTTGGTTTTTATATTGCTTGTGCTTCTCTGTATGTTCTGTAATTTTTTCTTTTTTATGTTTAGAAGGAGAGAATGATGATGCTGGACGTGTAGCTGGTACAGTTAGGAGATATATACCGGTTGATACTCGAGATCCTCCTGGAGCAATTCTCCATTTCTATGTTGGAGATACTTATGATTCTGGCAGGTATATGCTTTTTCATATGTTTGATTTTTAAGCTGTATTTTCTACCCATTCTTACTGGAAGCATTTATTTCCGTTCTCTCATTTCTTTACTTTTTTCCCCCTTTTTGATTTGTTTTTTTACCAGCAAGATTGACGATAATCATATTTTACGGAAGCTTAAACCTAAGGAGATCTGGCATCTGTCAGTGCTTGGTTCGCTTGCAACCACACAAAGGGAATATGTTGCTTTGCATGCGTTTTCTCAGCTTAACCCACAGGTTGGTTGTGTTTTTTCTAAAAAATATATCATAGATGCATTTTATTATGCTGACGCTGTGAAATTCTTATATTCTTCAGATGCAAAATGCAATTCTCAGGCCTAGCCCAGAGCAGTTTCCTAATTACGGGGAGCAGACTCCTACAGTGCCCGATTGTTTTACCCCGAGCTTTGCTGGCCACTTACATAGAAGCTTTAATGCTCCTCAGTTGGCTGCAATCCATTGGGCCGCAATGCATACTGCAGCTGGTACAAGCAGTGGGGTAAAGAGGCAAGATCCATGGCCATTTACTCTTGTTCAAGGTCCTCCAGGAACAGGCAAGACACACACAGTTTGGGGAATGTTGAATGTTATCCATTTGGTTCAGTATCAGCAGTATTACACTTCGCTGCTGAAGAAATTAGCTCCTGAAAGTTATAAACAAGTAAGTGAGAGCAGTTCAGATCATATTGTGTCAGGATCAATTGATGAAGTCCTACAAAACATGGACCAGAATCTATTTCGTACGCTGCCAAAATTGTGTGCTAAACCAAGGATGCTCGTTTGTGCTCCGTCAAATGCTGCGACCGATGAACTTCTCTCACGTGTCCTTGATCGTGGTTTTATTGATGGGGAAATGAGAGTTTATCGCCCTGATGTGGCTAGAGTAGGTGTTGATACCCAAACGAGAGCTGCTCAAGCTGTTTCTGTGGAGCGTAGAAGTGAGCAGCTATTAGCCAAGTCCCGTGATGAAATTCTAGGACACATGCACAACCTCAGATTACGAGAAACGCAGCTGTCTCAAGATATTGCTGGACTTAAAAGGGAACTTACTGCTGCAGCCTTCGCTAACCGTTCTCAGGGATCCGTTGGCGTTGACCCTGATGTTCTTATGGTGAGGGACCAGACAAGAGATGCATTGTTACAGCGCCTTTCTGCTGTTGTTGAAGCCAGAGATAAAGATCTTGTTGAAATGTCTCGCCTTCTCATTGTCGAGGGGAAGTTTCGTGCTGGTGGTAATAACTTTAATCTTGAAGAAGCTCGTGCAAGTCTTGAGGCAAGTTTCGCGAACGAGGCTGAAATAGTTTTTACAACTGTATCAAGCAGTGGACGTAAACTGTTTTCTCGTCTTACGCATGGCTTCGATATGGTGGTCATCGATGAGGCTGCCCAAGCTAGTGAGGTTGGAGTTCTTCCTCCCCTTGCTCTTGGTGCTGCACGATGTGTACTTGTGGGTGATCCTCAACAGCTTCCTGCTACAGTAATTAGCAAAGCCGCTGGAACCCTTTTATACAGTAGAAGTCTCTTTGAAAGGTTTCAGTTAGCAGGTTGTCCAACTTTGTTGTTAACAGTTCAATATAGGATGCATCCTCAAATACGTGATTTCCCTTCAAGATATTTCTACCAAGGACGCCTCACAGACAGTGAAAGTGTTTCCGCTGCTCCTGACGAGATTTATTACAAAGATTCTGTCCTTAAGCCTTACCTTTTCTTTGATATCAGTCATGGGCGGGAATCCCATAGAGGTGGATCAGTATCTTATGAGAACATTGATGAAGCTCGCTTTTGTGTTGGGGTGTACTTGCATCTTCAAAGAACTCTGAAGTCATTGGGTGGGGGTAAAGTCTCTGTTGGGGTCATAACCCCATACAAACTGCAGTTGAAATGCCTGAAAATCGAGTTCGCAAATGCTTTGGGCCAAGATGAACTGAAAGAGATTTATATCAATACTGTAGACGCGTTTCAGGGTCAAGAACGTGATGTTATAATTATGTCATGTGTGCGTGCTTCCAATCACGGTGTTGGCTTTGTCTCTGATATCCGGCGGATGAATGTTGCTCTCACCCGTGCCAAAAGAGCTCTATGGGTATGATATCTCTCTATGCATGTACATTTTTTCTTTATATATGATAACTTTGGTTTCTTGGTCAAGTTTCTAAGGCTCCTTTTTCTTCAACAGGTCATGGGAAATGCATCTGCTCTAATGAAGTGCGAAGATTGGGCAGCACTGATCACTGACGCCAAAGCAAGGAACTGTTTTATGGAGATGGAGTCTCTTCCTAAGGATTTCCCGGTTCCAAAGGTACCTAGCTTTATCCCAAAAGCACCTAATGCTAGAGGTTTCAGATCAGGTGGGCCAAGAACCAGATCCATCGAGATGCACCCTGAATCCAGGTCAGGGACACCATCAGAAGATGACGAGAAGCTGAGCACAACAACATTTCCAAGAAATGGGAATATTCGAAGGGAGAACTCAGTTGATGATTCTGATCTGCCCGGGGATAGATATAGAGATGCTTGGCAACATGGGATCCAAAGGAGGCAAAATTTTGGACGGCCTTTAGGGAGAAGAGACTAGTGTTATAATTCCAACTAGTCTGAACTTCATTCACTGGTGGAGATACTGTGTTACTTGAGAATTCAGAGCATCTGACCTAGCTCATGGTCTCATAGGCTCATCACCACGAAGGAGTGACTCGAAGTCAACAACTGTTGAACGGAGTAATACGTGAAGGCTGTGTACATGAAAGGGTAAACATCCTCAACTGATTTGTGCTGGCGAAAGATGATTCATGCTACTTCTTTCAAAGAAGTTGCGCTCTTCTGCTCTCAGATCACAAAGAAGCATGTCTGGTTCTTTGTGCTTCATTTAAAACCTGGAACGGACCAGTCGGAGTCTACACTGTAAATCCAAGGGGAATCCACTTGAATGAAAAGTCTGAACCTGCTGCTAAGCTACGAGCTTGACTCGTTTACAGGAACTATAAAGCTATTCCAGCATTGCTAAACGATGTCATGCTGATGCAGAACAACAAAAGGTGCTTAATTGACAAGCATACCATAGGAAATGACATTTGAAGGTAGTGTATAGCTAGTGGGGGGTTGGGATTATTCGTTTTAGTCTGCAAAAGTTCTTTTAGAGTATCACCATACCACACTGGCGAGTCCACTGTGTTAGCGTTTTGTACATAATCTCACCATATCTAAGATTATGAAACTTTAGTTATTTTTTCCTTCATTATATTTGTTTTATCTCATATTTTGTTTATTTTATCTGATCAATGGATGAAGTATCATATTCTTTTAATTGTCAGTTATTCGTGTAACAGTTTCACCAAGTTCATCTACTTGTGTTTCGTTACAGAACAATTTTTTACTGGAGATAAGTTTCAACTATGATTCTTTGTACCTTTTTGCAAGCATCTCTGAAGTCGATGATAACATAATAAGATCGAAAGATAAGTGTTTAAAAGGATCAGTCATATTTCTTTGATGAATCTCATGGTTTCTCATTGATAAAAGCACCATCTCAGGGAGAAGAAACTTGGCAGACTGAACAATTTAATTAGCCAGTGCAAAGAAACTGAGGAGAATGATCTAAAATCAAATTCAAAACTAGGAGGATGAAGACGAAATCAAGAAATATAAAATCAATAGAGAGAAGAAGAGAAAACAAGTAATATATGATATTATGGAAGATTCAAAAAGGATCATTCACATTTCTTTGATGAATCACATGGTTTCTCGATTGATAATACATCATCCTTTCTGATGATGGCAAGATGAAACGTTATGAGTACAAATGTTAGCGAGAACTAAAAACTTATTCAATCACAATCTCTGTTAAGCTTCCTAAGCCAGCCGCAGCCCTCGTGTGGTGGTGATGGTGACTGCCACACTCCTTAGCGTAGGTCCTGCAACAGCTGCTACCATGGTGGCTCCTCTCTCTGCTGCTACAGTTAGACTTGCAAGCCTCCTTTGCCTGAGAACATGCTTCTTCTTTTAAGCTAGCTACCACGGGATCAGCAGGACTTGAGCAACAAGCTTTGACTAACGCTTTCACCTCCCCTTGCTCATCTCCTTCCAGATTGACCAAGGTTGAAGAGCCTTCTTCTTTTGAGCCAGTTCCAGTGTCCAGGCAGAGTGGCTTCTCATGACAGCTTTGTTTCACCCCATGTTGGTGATGGTGTGGTTTCTGGGTCTTGTCACCACAACACCCAGAGTCACGGCCTTGTTCTAGAACACCAGGTTCTGCGTAACACGTCTTTACATTGTCTTGTTTCTTCTCACAACAACCAGAGTGACCATGGTCTGGACTGCTTTTAACTGATTTCACCACCTTCTCTTGATTCTTCTTCCCATAACAGCCTTCTTGTTTTGAGCCAGTTACAATGTGCAGGCTGGATGGCTTTTCATGACAGCTTTGTTTCACCCCATGTTGGTGTTGGTGTGGTTTCTGAGTCTTGTCACCACAACACCCAGAGTCACGACCTTGTACTAGAACACCAGGTACTGGGCAACACGTCTTTACATTGTCTTGTTTCTTCTCACAACAACCAGTGTGACCATGATCTGAACTGGTTTTAACTGATTTCACCACCTTATCTTGATTCTTCTTCCCACAACAGCCTGACTCGCAATGCTTACCACTGGTCTTTGGTAAGAAACCTGCTTCCATATCTCTAGCAGCATCACCTTCAAGTTTCCCCGCGATCAAGACAGAGGACAAAGAAGAAGAAGACTCCCTATAACATTTGTTTCCTGCAGCTTTGTGTTTATCACTTAGCAACAACATGCTATTAAGGATCACAAGCAGACAAGTTCCTACATCAGCAAGCACAGCTGCCCAAATCAGTGGATGACCAGCAAAAGCCAACGCAAGAATTGCTCCTTTCATAGTGATTGATATAATCACATTCTCCACCACTTTCCTTTTCGCTCTACGTGCAAGCTTTATCGCCTGTGGTATCCTTCTGATATCATTGGACATGAGAATGATATTACCAGTCTCTGTTGCAAGTGCAGAGCCAGAAACACCCATCGAGATTCCAATATCTGCTGTAGCTAAAGCTGGTGCATCATTCAACCCGTCTCCTACCATACCCGTTGGCCCTTCTTCTCTCTTGAACTCTTTGATGATTTCAGATTTATCTTCTGGGAGAAGCTCTGCTCTAACAATATCCATAGCATTCCCTAGCTGTTCTTGAGCATGCATGGCAGCAGCTTGATTATCTCCTGTAAGCATAGCAGTCTTTATACCCAAAGACTTCAGTTCTTTCATTGCTTGAGCTACACCTGACCTACAAGCATCTGAGAGATTGAAAACTCCAGCTAGTGTTTCTCCAACGTATACATACCCAACCGTCTTCCCTCCTTTGGTATCAACATCAATATCTGGAACTGTATATACATACACCAAAAGCAAAGAACCATAAGAGATTGTTAGATAAAAAACCAAAAAAAACTCAATGCATTAAGTTTTGATATGTACCTGATGAACATCCAGCTCTGGAAGCAATCCTTTTGTTACCGATATATACTTGTTTACCATCAATCTTCCCATATATTCCTTCTCCTGGAAAGTTTTGGTAATCCTCAACGGCTTCAGGCTTTGGTTCGACAGAGACAGATTTTGCATAGTCTACAAGTGCAGCAGCCATTGGATGACTTGACTTGCTCTCTGCGCTTGATACCCTGAAATTGTCATATTCCACAAATGCTAAGAACAAAACCATGTGTGTTCTGTTTAGTAAAGTGGTTAAAAAGGGTTAGAAGAGATGTGTCACCAGTAAAGTAAACTGTGAAGGCTTATATCACTGGAAAGTGACTTGAAATCCATGACGATGAACTCTCCTCTAGTGATGGTTCCGGTTTTGTCAAAAGCAACAATCTTGATCTTGGCCAAGGTCTCAAGATAATCAGCTCCTTTGATCAAAAGTCCTGATGTGGCTGCCTTAGTGAGTGCACAGAAAGTAGCTACTGGTGTAGAGAGGATTAGCCCACAAGGACAAGCACTTACTAACACAACTAGTGCTAAGTGAAACCAATGTTTCGGGTTGTGCACCTTCAATGCCAATGGTATAACCGCAAAACAGATTGATATCACCATGATCGCTGCATACAAGTAAATAAAAAAAATTTAAGGTCCTAACTCACAAAACAAGAACATAAAAAAGATGTAATGAAAGAAAGACCAAAATCAGTTGTTGGTACCTGGAGTATAGTACTTGGAACATTCGTCTATAAATCTCTGAGTTTCAGTTTTGCTGTTTTGAGCTTCTTCTACAAGCTTTGCCATCTTTGCAACCACGCAATCCTCAGCTAGAGCAGTGGTTTTCACAGTTATATAGCCTTGAAAAAAGAAAAAAAACAGAGGAGCTAGTTAGATCAAACCTTTGAAAGTATCACAGAGAGAGTTCATAAAACTAAAGTGGAAATGTCTTGAGCCTTTTTTTATACCATTTAGATTAAAGGTTCCAGCCCAAACCGTTGAATCTCTCAGTTTAGGCACAGGGAATGCTTCACCGGTCAAGGTCTTCTCATCAACTTCACAGTTTCCATCCACAACAACTCCATCAATAGGTATGGTTTCACCAGCTTTGACTGCTATAACTGTGTTAATCTTGAGCTCATCCACTTCAACTTCTTGTCCAGTTTCTGCAATCACTGCCTTCTGTGGAGCTAAACTCATAAGAGACTGCATCACTGCACTTGCCTGAAATGTATACCAATATATACTTGAGAAACCACAATTTTTATTAATACAACTGAAGAATTACTGAACTAAAAGTGATGAAAGAACACAAAACCTTATAGCTAGCTCTTGATTGGAGCCATTCGGCGATTGTGAATAAGAAGACAACTACTGCAGCTTCTGTGTAATCCCGCATAGCAACTGTTGCTCCCACTGATGAAAGCAACGAACATGATCAATAACTCTTGAACTAGTGAGTAGTAAATGAAATATATTTTCCTGAATTATTATTGTTTTTGTCGAACTAGTGAGTTAAATACATTTCATCTATTTTGTGTCAAGAAGTTGTATAAAGAATAAACAAATAAAAATTCATTTACCAAAAAGTTATAAACATCTTCTAAACCAATACAATGTTTTTTTTTTTGTTTTGGAAAGAGCAGCTTTAATTTTTTTTGTTTTTTAGTGTTTTTTTCATTTTCTCTTTTGGTCTCAAAGTGACATAAAGAAAGGCAAATGCAGAGGAAAAGACAACCAAAAAAACTACAAAACAATTGCTTTGTGTTGACCATAAATAATTCCAAATTGACCCATCACAACTTTATATGACATATACTTATATCTACTATAACGGTATGACCATTAGTATTTTTAATTAATCATCACCTTCATTAATTAATAATGTGTGAAATGTGATCCATATCATATAAATTGGCGAGTTAAAAAAAAAAAAAGAGTAAAAAAACATAACGTACCGGTTATAACAACAAGAATGTTGATGTCGATTCTACACCTTGCAAGGGATGCTATAGCTTTAGCAAATATCGGATAGATTCCAGCGACTACGGCTGCGACAGCTAGCCAACGGAAAGGAGAGTAAAGATACTTGAAGAAGGAGAGGAGGAGAAGCACGCCGGTAACCACCGCAAATGGACTTGGCCATTTATTCTTGAAATTGGTTTCTCCGGTTACCCTCACATTTGCTTCTAACCGTGCTTGGTTCAGTGCTTTAACTGTAAACCATGATAATTTTACTAAATGAGTCAATAGAAAAAGCAGAGGAGATTAAAAAAACAAAATTAAAGGGAAAACTTATAAACGTTAATTATGTGAATCAGTGAATGATGATGCGTAACGTTAACACTCACATTATATCGTTTTGTCTTCTCTTTTGAAAAAGGGTAAAATTTTCACATGTTACTAGTTACTACATAGTTATTATGGACAAGAAACAGAACAAAAACAAGTAATTTCCAAGATTATTAAAGTGTCATTAAGTAAATTAAACTCCTGAAAATGACGTTTGCGTTTTCCAACAGCAGCGACTCGAAAAAAAGCTTTATTAAATTTAGAAAACAGAGAACGGAAAAAAAGAAGCTATACCGATTTGGAACTGGGAGAGGATGAGAGTGTCGTGGACGACGATGACGGTTCTTGTTGGAACAATTACAGAGTATTCTTTGACACCATCCATGGATTTGAGGATATTCTCAATCAATGGAACCTCCGATGTACAGCAAATTCCAAGAACGTCAAAGTAACTCTTGGTCATCTTCTTCTCGTTCTTTATCAACGCCATTCTTGTTTTAGGATTCTGCAAAAAAAAAAAAAAAAGTGGGTTTCTGATTTCTAAGTTCATGTTTATGTTGCCGAACACGATTTAAGGAAAAAAGAAGCAAATAAAAACATTAAGGGATGCATGTAACGTGTTTGAAGGAGATGTCTAAAAGAAGATGGGTATGATTGATAACGTTGTCGTCAAGTTCACTCTACACTTGGCGATAACAAAATTTTTGAAAAAGGATTTTAATCTTTTGGGGATGTGTATATTGAGTTGTCGAAACTCTAACATTTGCTGTAAAAAAAATGTTTAAAACGTAGAGATAGATTCATTGAAAAATTATTACTATTAAAAAAAAATCCTCATTGGAGAAAATGAAAAAGAAAAAAAACTTATGTAAATGTTTCAAAACTGGCTAATGCGTGAGAGAGAATATGAACAGTCACGAAATCAATGCAGAGCAAGAGAGAGACAGAGAGAAAGAGCGTTTCGAAGCTGTCATGTAATCTATGTGAAGAAGACATAAGGAGAAGAAGAAGATTACCGGAGACAGAGACACAGAGGTAGCAGATGGACAGAGAACAATGAACGAACCGGTTTAGGTTCGGTTTTGATGTTTTGTTAAGTTAGTCAAAAAGAGAGAAGAGGATTGGGTTTTTTTTTTTTTTGGGTTTGATGTAATGATGATGATGGTTTGAAGGTGAAGAGAGGATTGAGAGTGGCGTTTGCTTTATATAGGGAAAATGTGTTAGAAAGTGGAATTTAATGAAATAATGATAATTGGTGGACTCTGGTTTACTTCCTTACCATAATTATATTCTTCCCAACAATTGATTTCATTTATTCTGAATTCTGACCAAATAAATAAATAATTTTTTATTATCTTACATGTAAAGAATCCTGGAATATATTATCTTAATTATGTAAATTCCAAAGTACTTTGGTAGGCTGCTGCCTCTTTGAGATTCCTATTCCATTAACCTTCCTATCCTAATTTTCATTTTTTTTAATGTATGTATATATACTAGAAAAAAAAAGTGAAATTCGATTTTATCTTGACATAAAACTACTATTGGAGATTTTGTACCTTGAAGGATTCTATCTGATTTGTACTGCCTGGTTTTATTTTGGGTTTACACATGTGTGTGGAAAGATGAAATTGCGTTAGGCAGAAACACTTTATCACTCGCTTTACTATACTTACAAAAAGAATGCGTTTAAGTTTATTTTTTTTTATGGCATTGGGGATGCCACCTTTGTAACCTTTTAAACTTTGAGATATTTGCACTTCCTTTGTTTTTGCTTTGATTTGAATGAATAAATGAAAGCATATGTTTTCTTAATTTTTGGCAAATTCTTGCAAGACGTTTCCTGGTACTTCATGTGTTACACTACAAATTTAAAACATATTTCAAAAATATTTCAGAACTGAGACTGTACGTAACGTTTTGAGTTGGAAAGAGGAAGAGAGAACTAGTTTGATACGTCACGAATTTAGTCATACTATTTATGATGTATCTTGGTTATAGACAGTATGTTTATTTGTCTAGTTATTTTATTTTTTTCTCATTAAGAAGAAAATATATATAAAGCTAAAGTAGTGTGTGTTTTAGGGGAAGAGGTTTTAATCTTGTAGGTGAGAGAGACGAGAACAAAGGTGTACTACAAAACATAGTGAAGAATCCACAGTACAATGTCACCGAATGGAATCCATGTGTGATTCCTCTTGCATTAGTTTATTACTAGTATTATTTTCTAATATTTTTTTTCTTAATTTTCGTATGCTTCACTATTTACAAAACCTTGTAATGCCAAAGTCTTATTATACGACCCGGTTTATAATTTTATGCGTAGCCGTGTACCGGTGTACGAGAAGTGCGTAAACATATGAAATTAAGCGTAGACTATATAATATAACGTACGAAGTAGTATGTTTGTAGAGTATTTTGATTGTGGTTAACAAAGAATACGTTACTGATCAAACATAAAATCATTAAATTATTCTGTTGTCTGCTTGCGATTTAGTTATTTAGAAATTTTTTTGGGTTAAATTATGTGAAGTTTTGTATGTCCCTGTGTGATTAAAAAATAGTAATGAGAAACATGTCATTGTTTCAGATATATATAGCCACACAATGCAATTTGCAGTTTTGTTACAGTAACAACATTACTGGTCATCAGTTCATATCATTGTTTCTTCGTCGCCCAATATAATATATATGAAGAGTCATGATGATCATAATTATCACAATCTTTGATATTTGGATTGAGTTTATCAACCTTTTTTTTTGTGTGTGGTGTGTGTGCGCAAAATCTTCAAATATAATTTTTGTGAGAGGTTGACAAAAAAAATGAAAAACATATTTCCAGAGAGCTAGAAATCAGAAAAACAAAAATTTTAAATCATTTCCCACCAAATCTTTCATTACTTGTTTTTATTTTCACTATTCTGACTGGAAATATATATTGTATTCAACTTTTTTTTCTCTCGCTTTTTGTTGTCGATTCTCACCAAAATTTCCCAAGTGTTACTCGCTTCGTTTAGTCTCATGATCGGGGCTCTGATTATAACATGCGTGAATAGGTGTATAACACTCAATTTGTAATTCCGCAGTAATTTCTAATTCCATTAATGTTAGGTCTCTCTATATGTCGATTGGTTACACAAATTTTTTGAACATCCTAGATAGAGACTATAATACATTTTTCTATTTTTATTTTTTATCTTCACTTACATAACCATAATAAAAATCTGTTAAACACATCTAATTCTAGAACGTTTTCATGAAGCTTCTACAAAGTTTTAAGCACAGATGTATTTCTATCTCTACTGATAGAGAGAGGTCGACATATCCATAGGATCACGACTTAGAACAATGGTGGAGCCAAGGCTGAACTTCTCGTGGACATAACATGAGGAACAATGATAGGTCACAAATTCACAATATATTGTGGGGAAATGTTGATGAAATATCTATGATTGATCTAGTATAACTGATGAGAGTTTTTGTTTTTGAGATTTTATAATAATTATTTTGCGGCAATCAATCATACAATATAACGTAAGATTATCCTATACACAAATAAAAGGTTAAAAAATTCATAAGTGCTTGGATATATATACCAAAAACCAAACATTTACAGAACCCATAATATTTGTACAACCAAAGATTGCCAAACATTTTTCCATTACTCATGCCCACAGTCCTAACTTTTGTTTTTGTTAAACCACGAACGTACCTAAACTTTATTTCGTTTTACACATATCTTTTATATATAGCTGATAATTTACATATGTCCCTTTAAGATCTTAAAGACTACACAAATAATTTGCGTAAAAAGACTAAAAGAGAGTAGAAATAATTTAAGCAGCACAACCTCCACTATCTTTTTTCAAAAAGGTTTTCGAGTAGTGGAGGAATCTCCCAATGTCTCAAAACAAAACAAAACAACTTGCTTTCCTTTTTATTTAAAATATATGTCAAAGTAAAAAAGGCAACACGTAAATGAGCCAAACACTAAATAGATATTATAAACAAACATATTAATTAAACATGTCTAGTGGGAAAGCGAATTTTAATTGAGATATGAATTGCAATGATAGATATCCTTCTTTTGTGTTGCGATAAGTCGTTCTGCTTATATTTGTTCTACCACCTGATACATTAAAATATTAGTTCCCGAAACTTCGGAACTTTTTCTCAGAATAGTATATTCACTTTTATCCGATTTTTCAAGTTTAAAACTATATTATAGCTTTGAATATTATCAATAATTTTTTGTCTGAAATCTAAACTACGAAAGAATTGATAAAATATACATATACGCTAGCAAATTTTCTAGTTACATCTGTGAATTTTTTTGCGTCAATAATTTCTAATCTACATCCGGAAATATCTTTCAACAAGAACTGTACTATATAAATCATTTTTGTCTTCCCTTCCAAAGATGTAGAACTTGATTTCAGATTGACGTAATACGATTCCACAAGTTACGTCTATATACGTGCAAGCTTATTTAGTCTTATGAAAAGTTTAGTTGGCGAATATGAATTATATGGTGGGTATGTATTTGTGATGCACTAACATGAAGATCTGTATGGATTATAGAATGTTGATGGCTACGTATTATTGATCAATAAATATTGTAGGTGGATATGAAAAAAGTCTAAAAATTAAGATGCTCAACTTTTACATAAAGAGTTAATTATTTTCAACATTTTCTCCAATCTTTTCGTTCTAACCAATGACCTAGTTTTTCGTGTTAATAATCAATCGCCACGTTTTTTTTTTACTATTTCAGAATTTATGCCAATCATTTTAGTAGGGATAGAAACATGCTCGAGCGTTTTGCAAAATATAGTGTGAATGGTGGTTTGATATAGTGTGAAATTAATTGCAAAATATAGAGTACTATTAAACAGAAGGTCTATTTTGCAATTAATCGCTTACTTAACTATTATTCATTAAATGGTTCTCAAATTATGTCATCTCAACTTTTCCGATTTTCTAAAAAAAGGCATACCATTTGCTTATAATTGGTGGCAAAATATGCAATAGTAACTTTGAATATTTGAAGAAATAATCTTTGGGAAATATCGAGGAGACCAGAAACATTTGTGGATGTTTGATAGATTCTCATGATCCACTGCTTGTTCTCGAATAGACATTAACCATCTTCTTTGTGCGTATGATTTATCTTCTAATTAATGACCACATAAGATTATTAATAAAATTAGAAAAATGTAATATATATAAACCACGATTAAAACAAATGATAAAGCAAAATATAAGTGTATAATCAGCACAAGTCATGATAATGAATACAATGAGGCTAGTGGGGCGTCAGCACCTCGCAATAGCAAGGTTGAAACTGCAAGTAAGTAAACCAATATATACATACATATATAAACTCTATGACATATAGCCCTTTCATGCAATCTTTGTTGTCTTTTTGACAAAAATAGCAACTACATTAATTATTACTTACCCCATAGTGTATTTTATAAACAAGGTAGATAATGTTTTGGTGGAATCCACAATTCCACATTAGTTAAACATTTCCTTATGAATAGCAGAATTCGTATTTCGTAACTGATTAGACTAGAGCAATAATTTATATATATAACATCAATATAATCAAATCAATTTATCTAAAAATCATATTCATTTGTTTATATTTAACTAGACCATATTTTATAATTTTTTAAAAGCTCAATCCACTAGTAATACATGTTTTATATGCGGTAGACATAAAACTCTTGAAGCTCCACTCTGTCGTCCGCCAGTGTGCGACCTGAAGTGTCTCTTCCCTTCTTAATTCTTTCATCTCAGAACACCTATAAGATATCTTTCAAATTAATCTTTTAGCGTAAGAAAAAACAGTAAGATTCACCAATGTTATCATCCTCTAAAAATTTTCAAAATTCAAAATAAAAGTATTTGTTTTCCTCCTTCATAAACATTACCTACGCCTTCAAAAGAATTTAAACAAGAGAACGAGAGAACATAACTGAAAGTATAGCAAGAATACAAATGAGGGGGAAAAAAAAACCACTTATCATGAGAACAAAAAGGGAGAAGGAAATATATTGAAGATACTTCCCACAAACAATCTCAAAAATAGGTCTAAAAGTATTACGACCAGAGAGAGAAGAAGGCAAAAGGGTCTTTAGAGGGACACCTAGATCAGAAAAATTGTCGGCTTCAAAACATGACTACTTAAAAATCAAAAGAAAAAATAACTCAAACGAAAAATAAGATAAGCACACAGAGGATCATGGAAACACAACTAAAAGAACAAGTCGCCAGAAATTGACAAAACCATCACCAAACAGAAGAAAATGTAAGAGATACATACACCGTTAGTTGAGGGAAAAGATGTTGAAATTTGAGTTCCAAATTTTGTTCACATTAGACTTAAATTGAATGACTTACTAAACCGGCCACAAAAATATACACCCCAAAATGTTTTTTAAAAAAGAAGCAAAAATTAAATTTTACAACACACAGTTCACATCCAATCGAAAACCACACTTCCAACCGAAACAAAACTTAAAACTAAGATCTCAAAAATGGATAAATTAAATATGAAATAAAAGGAAAAAACAATTAAACAACAACAGATTTGCACACCAATTAACACTTAACTGGAACGAAAACATTAGGGGAGAACCAATTACTTACAGTGAAATAGGAAGACACCCAAATACACCCAAAACAATGTGTATTTGATGAATATAAATAAAGAATAAAGGATATTCGTTTCAAATTCCATTTCAAAAGTCTTAATGTCTAGTAAAGTTTATTATTTCCTTCAAATAGCTAAATTTTTTGGACCAAAGAATTCCAACCAAATAACTTTGTAGATGACCAACAAAATTAGTTAGGCTTTAGAAATCACCAAAAGACAAAGGCTTCAAAATGGTAACCAAATTTAAAAAAAATGAGGAGGAATTTGATATTTTTATTCAACAAAAATTTTACCATTTGATAGTAATAACTTTTCCTACACATTCCTAATACATTCTTCAAAAAATAACAACAATATAACAATTTGTTAACTCCCCAAAATTGATGAGGAACAAAGGAACCAAAAAAAACTAACAAATATTAACTTCTAATTTTTGATTTTAAAATAAAAAAGATCATGATGATTTAAATTAATTAAAATTTGACAATTATAGTAGTATAAGAATTTTCATAAATTGACAATAATGATAGAAAAACATTTTTGGTATAAATTTCATGTTAAACTAATCATAAGGCTCTATTTGAAAATTATATGAATATAAGATAAATTTAAGAAATCATATTTATATTGTAAATAAAACTAAAAATATTTTTAAATTACTTTCAAAATTTTACACACGCATAGATATCATCATACTTAAAGAAATCACTTTTGTGATTTACACTTCAATCTACAGTCTCAATGAATTCAGCTAGAAGCTAAAATATGATTCGGCCTTCATCAGTTAAAGGAAAGCTAGTGAACAAGAGTAGGAGTGCTAGCTGAATTTATATCGACAAATAGGGTTGTAGGAGTGCTCAAGGGAAATATGTGATTCTGAATGATTAACAATACAACTGTTTATTTGATAATATAGATAAAGAATATACGAGGAATATTCGGTTTGTGATTCCATTATCAACAAGTCATAATCAGTCTAGTAAAGTTTATTATTTCCTTCAAATAGCTAAAGTGTTTTCTGGACCCCTTTTCCCAGCAAAATTACTTTGTAGATGACCACAAAATTAGTTACCTGCTATAATATAAATCACCAACAAGACAAAAATCCATGTTGTGAGAACAAACATTAAGAAAATCTATTCATGTGGAATCTAAGACAATAATGGTAAGTGCATTGTGATTGTAAATGACTCAGAAGCCCACAATATCATATCTATTGAAAAACAGATTGCAAACGGATTCCAAACACCATAAGAAAACGAATCCAAAATATGATATAGAAACACCAAAAAATTAGTGTTAATCTCTTTTTGTTTTCGTTCACTTAAAAAAAGTTTTACTTTTAATTAGTCCACGTACATTAGGACAGGACATATATATTTTAGTAGTGTCATTTATTGATTTTTGTATAGATTTTTCTAGAGCTTCTCCCCTACAATTGTAGCTTTTGCCTAGAAGTAGAAATAACTTGCCGAAGGTTATATTCCATTTTCAAAACTAGCTCAAAACCTTATAAAAGACCAATCCAGACCTAAACTCAATAATAAAAGCTAAGTGACCAATGGCGATCAAGATGAGCCATAAGTATATAAATGTTGTAGTTTATTTTCGTTATCAATATGATGTAGTATCAACTAAATTCCCAATTTTCGCAATTATTCTTCTTATTGGTGGTGACAATTCATATTAGTCAAACGTTAAATGTGACACTCACTGTAGGAAATAAAGTAATGTGGGGTTTAGGCACTGGTCAAGGAAACAATGATTTGTGATAGGTCCCTGCTTATATATATGGTCATATATACTCATACACATCGCTCGTTTTCTTTTATTATCATAAACCTACAAACAAAAATATTTACCGAATGTTATGTTAAAAACTATCATATTTAAAACTTCAACTTTTTTGGAAAATTAAAAGTAACACTGGGAGTATATATGGTTTGAATGAAAATTATCGATTCTATGTAACTGTAAATATTCAACGAAATATATAAACTTATCCACTTTGATGACTTTAAATTTCATGATAGATTAAACATTCTGAATTTTGGTTCAAATCAAATTTAGGTCACTAATTCTAAACCAGACATTGATTAAAGAGATAAGGAGGTCTCTGCCTGGTTTGAAAACAGGCTTATAGAACCCTCTAAATCAGAGGAAGGTGTTCACTTTTGTTGATCCTCCTTAGGGCCACTACAACAACCAGAGCAACAACTCTTTTTACTTGTCTCCTCACTCTTCTGCAGCAAGCCAACTTCTAGATCTTCTGCGTCATCCTCCTCAAGCTTCACCGGTAAACGAGGAGAAGAAGGGGAAGCACGGTAACATGTAGACACCGTTTCACGCTCATCACGTAGAAGCAACATGCTATTAATAATCACAAGCAAACAAGTCCCTGCATCTGCAAGAACAGCTGCCCAAACCAAAGGGTAACCTGCAAAACCAAGCACCATAATCGCTCCTTTTATACTCACAGACAAGACCACATTCTCAATCACTTTCTTATGACTTCTCTTCGCTAGTCTCATCCCTTTAGGAATCTTCCTTATATCGTTTGACATAAGAATGATATCTCCTATCTCTGTTGCAAGTGCAGACCCTGAGATCCCCATTGAAATGCCAATGTCTGCTTTAGCTAAGGCTGGTGCATCGTTAAGCCCGTCTCCTACCATCATTGTAAGCCCTTGGATCTTGAACTCATCGATGATTCTTGCTTTGTCGTGTGGAAGAAGTTCAGAGTGAACAATATCCAAAGCATTCCCTAACTGTCAAAATTATAACTCACTGATTATATGACTCACAAAAATAGAGAGACAGGGGAATGGTTAGATAATGACTCTGCTTCACCTGTTCTTGAATAGACATGGCTGCGTCTTGGTTATCTCCTGTGAGCATTGCAGTTTTGATGCCTAAGGCCTTTAGTTCCTTGAGGGCTTGAGCAACCCCATATCTACAACCGTCCAAAAGGTTGAAACTTCCAACCAGTTCTGCTCCAATGTATATGTAACCAATGGTCTTACCCCGCTTCATATTAGCTTCAGTATCCGGAACTTTATGTAACATCTCCCCAGAGAAGAGATCTTTCAAGGTTAGATAGATGAAAAACAATAACAATACTTAGAGACTTCTCAAAAAACAGAATGTAACTTCAGTTGAAAAGTTCTGAGACCTGTTAAGCATCCAGCTCTCTGTGCAATTCTTTTGTTTCCAATGTAGATATCTTGACCATCTATTCTGCCAAAAACTCCTTCTCCTGGGAAATTTTGAAAGTTCTCGACTACATCAGGCTGAGGCTCAACAGAAACTGATTTTGCATAGTCAATAAGTGCCGCTGCCATCGGATGACTTGACTTGCTCTCAATGCTCGAGACCCTATGAAAACATCTCAAAAGTTTCTAACCATCCATACACCCTAAACTTTTATTTCTGATGGTACAACTATAAACATACTTACCAGTAAAGCAAGCTGTGAAGATTGATATTGTGAGAAAGAGACCTAAAATCTGAAACCATGAACTCAGCTTTTGTAATAGTTCCTGTTTTGTCAAAAGCAACAGTCTTGATTTTTGCGAGGGTCTCTAGACAATCACCAGTTTTGATTAGAAACCCGGATGTGGCTGCCTTAGTGAGAGCACAAAAGGTAGCAACAGGTGTGGATAAGATAAGACCACATGGACAACCGCTTACTAACACTACGAGTGCTAAGTGAAACCAATGGCTGAGGTTATGAACCTTAAACAAAGCCGGGATTACAGCAAAACATGCAGCTAATATAACAACAGCTACATAAACAACAAACAACAACAACAAAATGGGATCACATCATGTTTCAAAATGAGAAGGAAGATTGTATATATATATATGATTCTTGATTCCTTACATGGAGTGTAGTAGCGAGAACATTTGTCTATAAACCTTTGAGTTTTGGTTTGGCTTTTCTGTGCTTCTTCTACAAGCTTAGTCATTTTAGCAACTACGCAGTCTCGGGCTAAAGCTGTAGTTTTCACCTTTATATAACCTTAAGATAACACAACTCGTGGGAATGAGCTAGCTAGGATCATATATATATATATGAAGACCAAGATAAAGATTTTGTTTTATACCATTAAGATTTATAGTTGCAGCCAAAACAGTTGACTCTCTGTGTTTGGAGACAGGAAAAGACTCTCCTGTCAATGTTTTCTCATCCACATCACAGCTTCCATCCACCACAACTCCATCGATCGGTATACTTTCTCCAGCTTTCACTGAAACAACTGTGTTGATCATAACCTCATCTACACCAACTTCTAGTCCAGTTTCCGCTATCACTGCCTTTCGCGGCGCTAAGCTCATCAGCGATGACATCACTGTGCTTGCCTTAAAAAAGTTGCTACTTCAGAACAATTATAACTAAATGCAAACTAAAGATTTTCATGTTGTTTATATGAATGTGTTATTGGAGCATACATAAACTCTACAAAAGCTAACCTTTTGAGCAGCACTTGACTCAAGCCAATCTGCAACTGAGAATAGAAACACAATTGTGGCAGCTTCCGTAAAATCTTGCATACATAACGTTGCTATCACTGTTGAACAAAATCAACCAAAATATAGATGCATTACCTCACCAATAAAACCTCTCCTACAGATCACTATACAAGTGATGATGACTCAAGAAAGATTGATATTTTTTTTTTACCAGCAATTAAAGTGAGAGCATTGATGTCAAGCCTGAACCTTGTAACCGAAGCAACAGCTTTAGCAAGGATGGGGAAAACTCCGGCCACCACCGCAACAATAGCAAACCATTCAAGCGGACCATAGAAGTACTTGAAGAAGGAGAGAGCAAGCAACACACCAGAAACTATTGCAAAAGGACTTGGCCATTGACTCTTTAAGCTTGTATCTCCGTATGGTCTCACACTTGCTTCTAGTCTTGCTTGATTCAATGCCTTCACTGTCAAGAAATTAATTCCGCACACAACAATATAGGGTTTGGTTGACTTTAAAAAAAGAAAAAAAAAAACTTTGGCTTCACCAATGGACTACCAATGATTTAAAACGACAAGACAGAAGTCAAAACGGCGTTTGAAAGAAAAATATCTTCTTTTTTATTTACCGATTTGAAGCTGAGAGATCAAGAAGGTGTCGTGGACAACGATGACTGTTCTAGAAGGGACGATGACGGAGAACTCTATAACGCCGTCAAGTGGACGTAGAACGTCTCCGACAATAGAAACCTCCGATGAACAGCAGATTCCAACGACGTCGAAGTAGCTCGTCTGTATATTCATCTTCTTTGTCTCTTCACCTTCCACCATCGTTGTGCGTAAGGTATCGGGCATGAGATACGTTCCAAAGAGGTAAATTACTTGTTGTCTCTCTAATAAGGAGATAAATATTATATCAAATCAAGGTTTGGTGTCCGTAGAATTATATTATTTGTTGATTTTTTCTAAATATGTCAATGTTATCAGATTTTTTTTCTTTGTCAACTTTTTAATATATACAAAAAAATATTTATATTTTACAGATTGTAAGAATCAATGTCACCAATAAGAAAATGAAAAATTGGTCAACTACATCAACCTATAGTTTGACAAGTCATCGCCTAATTGATAGTATTTGAAACCCGATCCTAATGGGCCGTGTAAATAAAGAATACATGGTAATGCTCTCAACCAAAATAGCTGTTGGCCCTAAACGACTTTGTAATGGCAGTTGTTCGTAATTAAGTAACATATCAAAGGGTAGCTATGAGAAAAACCTTTGCTACCTACCGAGGCAACCGATTTATTTATCTTTGTTGGACCCCATAGTCTGAAGTCTGAACCGTGATGCTCTGCATTTACAAAACTGCCCACGCTTGTTGTGTTTCGTTTTTTTAGTATGAGACGGAATCATAAATTAGTCCTTTTCCAATCTTTTTTTAAGAAGAGACAAACCAAAATCCTTGTTGGTAGGTCCAATCCTTCATACTACTTCTTTGCTAAAAGATATCCTGAGAACTGAATTATTGAATCAATTTCTTAAGCAAAGGAATAAAAAAAAATATGGTAGCAGTTTTTATATATGCGTCAGAAGAACCATTTAAAAGTACTTTTTATTTACGATACGTGTGTTTGTTTTTAAATGCGTCATACTACTAATTTTTACTTCATCAGAAGTGTTTTTTTTTTTCAATTAGACTAATAGTATCAATTAGTATGACAACAAAGGTATGTTTGTGTAAAGCCTTAAACAAGGTTTATGAAGTAATAAAATAAACAAAAGTTAAATAAAAAGCTTCAGAGATGAATAAACAAAACAAAATTGCATGTCCTAACACCAAACTAATAAATAAAAAGTGAAACAATAAGACAAAACAAAACACCACCCATTGACTCATTGAGACTGCTGTCAACAAAATATGAATAAACCAATCACATTGAGAGTTGAGATTTAGCCAATGCAAAGTACACTTTTAGGACAGTGGCAAAACCGTTAATAAACTAAAAAACCGAGGTTGATAAAAAACAGTAAGTCAGTACTTTCATGTTCGATAATAATAATAAAAAAAATTTATTTTATCTGTGGTGTCTTCTTCTTCTCCTTCTTCACCTTCTTCACTCACTAATCATCACTCCTACTCACAAATATATTTGTGACCGTTGTTGTTTTCTCTCCTCCTCCTTCTTCAACGCTCCACAGCTTCTTCTGATTGACCAATAACACCTGAAAGGTTTTGTCTTCTCTCTCTCTCACTCTCTCTGTCTCTTCCAAAAATCTAATCTTTTTTTTTCTTTCAGATTAGGGTCCCTCAACTTAGTTGATTTTTTAACCTTTTTCTTTATGAAACAAATGTGTTAAAAGGGTTTTAGATTTTTCTCTACTCATTCTTTTTGTGCTTCTTCAAAGGCTCTCTCATAACGCATAAAGTTCTTGGCTTCATCATTTTTGCTTTCAAGATTAATTTGGCATTATATATCCATTGAAAGACACAAAAATGAGAGGAGTTTCGACTCTCAAGAACTCACAAATCATCGTTTAAGACAAATTAATAGTCTTGTTTCTTTCAAATTAAGCCAATAAAACAAACAAACAAACAAGAATCTGAGAAACGTTATGTCTCTGTCTCTCTCTCTTTTTAATCAATGCTTTTTTCCCCAACTGTTTTCAAGCGTTTAATTACATTTACATGTTTTAAGAATCTGATATCTTGTTCTTAGCTTTGCAGTTTCTTCTCCTTCTCTCAACACATTGTGTGAGTTCTTCAGCTTTGTGGAATTGGAAGCTTAAACATAAAGACTATTTAAAAGAGAGAAAATGGGATGTTCTCATTCCAAGTTTAATGACGATGAAGCTGTTCAGATCTGCAAAGATAGGAAACGTTTCATCAAACAAGCTGTTGAACATAGGACTGGTTTTGCTTCAGGCCACATTGCTTATATCCAGTCTCTAAGAAATGTTTCAGATGCTCTTCGTGAATACATCGAAGGAGACGAGCCACACGAGTTCATGTTGGACACCTTTGTCACTCCAGTAAAGAGCAGCTCAGGCGGTTTCATCGAGGTATCTCCTCCTTCAAAAATGATTCAGAGCGAGCCTGAGTCCAATTTGAATGTCAATTACTTGATGGCTAGTGGAAGCAGAGCGGTTCGTGTTGAAGAAAAGCCTCTTTTGTCACCTGAGACTTTTCAAGTTGAGAGTTATGGAGCAGATAGTTTCTTTGGGATGAACTCACCTCAGCATAGTCCTGGATTAGGTGGTAGTCACAATATACCTCCTCCTTCGCCACAGAACTCTCAGTGGGATTTCTTTTGGAATCCATTCTCTTCATTGGATCATTACGGATACAGTTGTGATAACCAAAGTGGTATGGATGATGAGATGATGAGACGGCTGAAACGTGTTCGTGAGGAAGAAGGGATTCCAGATCTTGAAGAAGATGAGTATGTAAGGTTTGAGCATCATCATAACATGAAAGCAACAGAAGATTGTAATGGGGATAAAACAGGTCAAGAAGATGATAAAGCAAAAGATGTTAAGGAGGAGTGCGAGACTGAGAATGTGAGGGACAAGAACTGCATTAGAACTCAAGAAATGGGAAGCATTGAAGTGACTACAGGGCATGTTGTTGGAGTTACCACAGATGATGCAAAAGGTGAGACACCTGGCTTTACTGTGTACATGAATCGAAGACCGACGAGCATGGCAGAAGTTATTAAAGATCTTGAAGATCAGTTTGCGGTTATATGTACTGCTGGTAAAGAAGTCTCTGGTCTGTTGGAAGCTAGTCGAGCTCAATACACATCTTCCAATGAACTCAGCGGTAATACTATAATCTTCTTTGTTTTCTCTGACTATATATATATAATGGATGCCGTTCTGAAACTTCTTATTGCAGCCATGAAAATGCTGAATCCAGTAGCTTTGTTCCGTTCAAGCGGCTCATCAAGATCGTCTTCCTCATCAAGATTCTTGATCAGCTCCTCTGGAGGTTCCAGGACGAGCGAGTTTGAAACCAGCAGTGAGTTTTCAGAAGAATCTTGTATGCTTTCAGGTAGCCATCAATCAACATTGGACCGTCTATACGCTTGGGAGAAGAAACTCTATGATGAAGTTAAGGTAATAACTAAGACCTTCAACAGTAAATTTCAGTTCACTCTCTCTGTCTATGGTTAACAGACTTGGATGTTGTGACAGTCTGGAGAACGGATAAGGATTGCATATGAGAAGAAATGTTTAGTGCTGAGTAATCAGGATGTGAAAGGAGCTGACTCTATGGCTGTTGATAAAACAAGAAATATAATCAGAGATCTACACACTCAGATTAAGGTCTCTATACACTCAATTGAGTCTATCTCCCAAAGGATTGAGACTCTTCGTGATCAAGAACTGCTTCCACAACTTCTTGAGCTTCTTCAAGGGTATGCCAAAACATATTTTCTTATTGTTTCCGGAGACACACAGGTTTCACTCTCATTGACTGATAAGAACATTGATAATGACATTTTACAGATTAGCTCAGATGTGGAAAGTGATGGCAGAGTGTCACCAGATACAGAAGCGAACATTGGACGAAGCCAAGATATTACTTGCAACCACACCTTCTAACCGTAACAAGAAGCAACAACAGACTTCACTACCGGAGATCAACTCTCAAAGATTAGCTCGATCTGCATTGCATCTCGTGGCTCAGCTTAGAAACTGGAGAGCCTGCTTCCAAGCATGGATCACATCGCAGAGATCCTACGTGTTGTCTTTAACCGGTTGGTTACTCAGATGTTTCAGATGTGATCCTGATCCAGACAAAGTCAGATTAGTGTCTTGTCCTCACCCAATCTATGAAGTCTGTATCCAATGGTCAAGGTTGCTCAACGGGTTAAACGAGAAGCCGGTGGTAGACAAACTCGATTTCTTTGCCTCTGGTATGGGTGCAATCTATGCTAGGCAGATTAAGGAAGAACCATCTCCTGTAACAGATGGTTCGAGGAAGTACTCAGGAGGACAAGAGAGCATGGAACTTGTTGAAGCTGAGAAGGTGGAAGAAGAGAAGATGATGACTGCTGAGAAACTAGCTGAGATTGCAGTTAAAGTACTTTGCCATGGAATGTCAGTTGCAGTAAGCTCACTCGCTGAGTTCTCCATTAGCTCAGCTGATGAACACTCGAAGCTCGTTAGCCATCCAGAGGACAACACCATGCCAGAGCAAACTGAGATGTAATACAACTTCTCATTTATTTATTTATTTATAAAGAAGTTTAGGAATGTTAGGTTAGTTTTTTAGCCCTGGGAGCTGCATCTTTTAATTAGATGGATGGCAATGTGTGTATTATTAAGACACTATAAGAGTTAGTTTCAGTAAGACTTCCAGTTTGGGATCTGGTTACTAGGATTATATGAACATGCCATAAATTCTGATACACTAACATCATCAGTATCAAAATATGTCTCATTTAGACAATTAGACTATGACGCATAAAGTGAATCTTGTGTTCTCTTTCTTACAAAGAATTCAAGGAAAGAGAGATTTACATTACCGGTCCATTCGCAAAGAGAAGGCTTTTGGTATAGTCATCCTTGTTTCATCAGAAGTAGATCCTCCCATCATGGAGATAATTAAAGAACAGTTGAGATAAACAGAGAAGCTATAAATAGGAATTGAGCGCCAATTAAAACGCAAACTGTGCCAATTCGATCAAAGAAACAAGCAGCGGGTTAGTCTTTAATTCTTTATCCGGTCTTCCATGATCGGTCACGGTAAGCTCGAATTCGATGCGATCTTGATTGTGGAGATCTTAGGAATTAGGATACTTTTTATTTGCAATCCTCTGGGCTAATTTTTCTTTTATGAATCTTATGACTTAATTACTAGAATAGTCAGGGCCCATCAAAACTGATAATTACGGCCCATTACATATTTGCAATCCTCTTTGGGCTAATTTTTCTTATATGGTTGATCATCTTATGTGACTTATTAGAGTTTAGATAGTCCAAATTCTGTTATTAAACCATATAACAATAACTAATTATGGCCCATTAAAACTGCCGTCAAATTGAAATTACGGCCCATTACATATAATTAGGCCACTAACAACAAATTCACCAAAATGTAATTCTAATTCAAAGGGACCCTTCGTCATAATCTAAATCGTGAGATTTTAGTAACTTGCAAAACACTAGCTATGTACTGTATACAGTATCTTTAAAAACTTGCATCAAGCTTTAAAAATTAAATTGCGAGGTATGTTAACTAGTAATGTTGCAATCCTTTCTTTTTTTTGGTCAACTATTACAAACCTTTGTAATTCATTATTCAGTCTATATGATATTATTATGTGTTTATGATAGATGGTTTCCATCTAGCTAGACGAAACCAGGTTTACAGTAGTAAGGGCCTATACCATGTTTTACAATGGATCTATTAAGCCCTAATTAATTTTCAATTCACAAGCTGAGATATGGTGTACGGAGTAGCTATGGTTCCGTTATACGCTGCGTTAGCCACCACTACATTGATAATTTCCGTGGGATGCACGTTATCCCAGAATATGTATGTGTTTCGGTCTGGACAAACCGGTTTGTTCGCCGCACAAAGTTCTTGCCCCGGATCAACCGTACAGCAACTCCTATCGCCAACTGTAATCCCTACAAATTTTCAAATGAATGATTACAGCTTCTTGATCAAATTATAGTCTTTAAAAAAAAAAATGCGTTACGTTTTCTTCTAAGTATAGAATTACCTAGAGCAGCGAAATCTTCAGCATTTCCAGAGAAGGTATCAACATAAGTGTACTTAGCTCCAGATTTGTTGTTGAATTCTGTGACTAGGGCTTTGAGGTAAGTGTTGAAGATACTCGCTGCTTGGTTCACTTCTTCTGCACAGCCAATGCCGCCACCAAGGGTAGCAACAACCCGTGGTATACATCCTATCTTACCGATACTGAACAAAGCTACATTTTTCGCTCCTAATGCGTACAATTGCTATACAAACATACATGCCATAGTTATATAGTGATCTAAACATTATATAACAGATGATCATATTTAGGGTGTTGTTTGTTTCATCTTTTCATACGATACTTACCAGCAAATAGATACGGTAGCGGCGTATGAGAGATTGAGCGAACTGTTCAGGATTATATAGACGACGAGCTATCGTAGGTGGGGACAAGAAGTAGTTGTTTAGGTAATCGTTGCTTCCGATGCTGATTGTGTATAGACATTGCTCTAACCGACTCCGTGGCACCAGCGCTTTTATGATCGCCGACTGGTGGTTCTCTACTTGCTGTCTCAAACTAATTCGCTCACCCTATTAATATTTTCAAGATTTAGTTATATTAGAAATGGAACATATTAAGTAGTACTATATTTATCATTTTGGGTGGGGTTGTTTACCATATTTTCGCTGGTGTCGTCGCGGATACCGCCGGCACCGGAAGCATAGTTGAGTCCGACGTTAGCTTGTGCATGTGATGCTCCGGCGAAAGGTGGAATGTAATCATTGAAACCCACTAGCTCAGCTAGAATAAAAATAGTCCAACTTTGTTAACACTAAAAACAGAACGCTTGTATATTAATCTGATAGCTTTGGTTTTAATCATTTTGTCGTAACTTTTTTTTTTTAATACTGCTGAATATTACAACAATAAATTTTAGAACCAAATATAATACTTTTTTTTTGTCTTTCTGGACAAATTATAAAGTTTGACTGAATTTTTGGAATCATTCAAATTTTGTGGTATATATGTTTAAATTTTTAGGATTTTGGTGCCAATTTTAGAAAATAAAACATAAAATGTTGTATTTCTTTAGTTTTAATTTTAATTAAAATAAATTAAAATATGTTTTAACAATAAAGACTACAAGCATATCTTGAATCAGAAAAGTTTTCCATTTTGCTGGTCAAAGAATAAAAATAAGTTCATATCATGGATTTTTTTTTTTTTTTTTTCTAAAAGAACCTTGTCATGCATGATCTGCTATATGATGACATAGTACAGTAGTTAGTTGCTAATCGAGTAATGTAAGAAAAAAATGGAATTTTGTCTAACTAAAACCCAAAAGTATTTTGAAAATATATTTTAACAATAACGACTACAAACATATATTGAATCAGAAAAGTTTTCCTTTTTTCTTGTCAAATAGTAAGAAAAGTTCATGTATAGGTTATACAATTTAATAATACTAACAAATATCTTTATAATTTATGGGGTTTTTTTTTCTGAAGGAACCTTGTCATGCATGCTGCTATATGATGATATAGTAGTTAGTTGCTAATCGAATAATGTAAGAAAAAATGGAATTTTGTCTAAACAAAATCAAGAAAGCCGGTATGAGAACTAACCGATAACGTCTGGAATATTCCGACCATTGCTAAACCGACCGGTTGGACCTTGGGGAAAATCTATACCATAAGGTAAATAGTTGACCTTTGCCAAAGTGTTCAAGGCATTGTTGTTACCATTGTCGAAGACAGAGTCTCCAAACACGAAATAACACGGCGCTTGCTGTCCATGCGCCGCTGGTGCGACCACTGCGGCTGCTAACACGGTGGCCACTATAAACCACAATGCCTTGGACTCTCCCTCGACCATTTTTAGGCAAATCGGATTATACGAAAAATGAGGAGAGAGAAAGCTAGCTTGATGAGAGAAAAAGAAAAGGTTGGCTATATATATGGACGAGATTTGCAAACTCTAGATGGTTAGTTACTTACTTAGATGGATTGCTTCGAAAATTAAGAAACTATGCCACTATATATAGCACGAGGCTGAGTGAATTAAGGGAGACTTGGAAATTTATATATTTTTTTCTTTGCATGAATTAAGAGATTTACTTTTAATTATCATTATCTATATGAGGTGGACGTGTTGATTATTTATTTTCGTTTTCTTTGCATGAATTAAGATTGATCTAATTCTTTTAGAAATGATAATCAATCTATCTGATTTACTCTACATGTAAATTTAAAGCCTCCACAAAAAATCTTGTTTATTATATCGAATGCATTTTTATTTATTTATTTTTTTTTCCGTCTCTTACCTTGTTATGGTTATACCAAAACAGTTTTATATCCACTTAAAAACAAAATACAACTCGCTAAAAGATAATGTTGAATCAAAACATCGATTGAATTAGTTTAATCTGCTATTCGGGTGATTAATTATAGGCTCAAACAATGAGCCGGTACCCATCTGCGGGCGTTGTGACGCAAATGCACAAAGTACGCTGTTGTGTGTGCATTCATTATCTTTTGGCTGAGAAGGACGACCCAAAGGCATGGATCATAAGATATGACACAACTTTGATTAGCGTTGTAGCAAGGGTATTTACAAAATTTTGCAATACTTCTTGTTTTTAGATGTTTGAAAAAACAATCAATCTATCTGATTTACTATACATGTAAATTTAAGCCTCCAGTCAAAATATTGATTATTATATCGAATGCATTTTTTTATATATATATCGAATGTATTTTTAAAAACAAATTTATACAAAGAATACGATAGTTTCAGAAAGCTTTACATCATAGGAAAAAAAAAAGTAAATAGATTTTAAAATGTTTTTCCAATACGCAATCTCTGATCTGGAACAAACTGCATTACGACATACGTCTCAATTTGTATACGAGAACCTTCAAAAAGCTTACTACGTACAATAGTAGGACTATCCTAGACGGTTGATCTAAACAATTTGACCAGCCACTAAATCGAAACGTTCAATTTTTTTGAATATATATATATTATCAATTTAATTTCAACTTTTAGGAAACTATAGTGGCTATAAATAATTTAAATTTAAATATAAACCAACTAGTTTAACTATTTCGAAACGAATATTATAAAATGTTATTTTTTGGCGGTAAAATGTGTAATTAGTTTTAAGGTTCAAAGTGTTAGTATAATGATAATAATAATAAAGCACGTAAAATATTTTAAAATTTATAGTGTTAGCAAATAACTCTAGGATATGTAAATTATTCTAAAATATTTAAGGTTTAAAATGTGATTTTTTTATAATAATAAGCAAAGTCCTTTCTTTACATATTAGGTTTTATAGTATTTCAATACAAATCTGATATGGAACAAACTGCATTACGACAACATCTCAATTTGTGTATTAGAACTCAAAAAGCTTACTTTTCAGTATGATTATCGTAACGGTACATCTAACTATTTGACGAAAACCACTTTCGAAAGCGATTAACAACAACTAAAATGAAACAAAAAATGGAATTTCAACGCTAAGAATTAAAGTGGCCTTGAATATGTATTTTTTTGCCAATAAAATATCAAACACAAATTCAAAAGAACAAAAAATATAAATATTTGAAAATACGTACGAATAAATAAGCAGTACGTTATGAAACTCAAATAAATACAAATTCTCCTCTTGACTAGTGCTAAGACAAAATCTCTCAAACTAAACAAGTACACAACTAGGCCATGCAAAAAGTTCGGTTAAGATATGCCAGATTCGACCAAATGCAAATGAAACCTAACCATACATCCATTCATCTATATCTCTCGATATTAATTGTAGTTTATGTACAATGTATATAGAAGTTTATTTTGCAAAAAAAGTAAGTAAGCTAATAATCGTTTAAGAATATAAAAGAAAATGACAGATTGAGTTAGCTACAATAATTGGTAAATTATCATAAAGGGTGACAAAAAAATGCCGTATTAAGAAGGTTATACCGTATACTCAACATGCAATATGTTTATTCTACTATATGCAAAATTAAATATAACATCCCTTGTTTTATGTTCGGTAAAATAATAAAAACAGATCTGTTTTGAATGAGTTGGCCATTTGCCCCTTCTTTTTGTCAACTTGTTGTAACCATAAACTTTGATAGACGACTTTTTCATTATCGATTTGTCTCAGTGATGATGTAAATGTAGTTCTTTATATTTAGAGATGGACCAGATAAGATATTACATTGATAGAAACATCAACGGTAGAAAAGAGATTATTGTAATTACTAGATTACATGTGAGTGGCCCCTAAACGATGATATGATTAACCATTATATTCTCCAGTTTTAACACTCAACCAATTTTATAATTTGTACTACAGATGGATGATAACACACATTTTCCTTTTATAGAGGTCATTGTAATAATAAAGTCTATTAAGTGTTTCTTACGAAAAGTCTCGCAATTTTAATTCTCTAATCACCCCTCCCTACTAACTACTAAGATTAGATTCAAGTTGATCACAATTTTATCATGTTAAAAGTCTGTTTAGTTATGATGACTCTTTAGAGTTGACTATTGAAAAGACATCTTTTTTAAGTTTACTTTTAAAAAAGAAACCACACCCCACTAATCTTTGGTTTAACCAATTTAGAAATACAAAACCGAATTAACCGAAATTTTACAGAACAAAACCGATATTATCCAAATTTATTAGTAATTTCGGTTTAATTTGGCCAAAAATCCAATAACCGAACTAACCGAACCGAATGACAAATATTTTGGAAGGTAGGGCGAAAAAATAAAACAATCAAAGGTTGGAACTTTCGAGGGTTTTAGTATCCGTCGCCGTCGATTTGTTTGTCGGTCACCGGTAGGGTTTAAGGTGTCTCTCATACACTTGCCACCTTCTATAATCTAATCACTCTTCTTCTTCTTCTTCTTCTCCTCGAACCCAATTCACTAGACGGACCTTGGAAGATGAAAAGGAAAGGTACGAGTCCGAAGCAATCTAAACCCTCGAAGAAGACGAAGAAGAACCCTAAAACCAAAACCCATCAAGTTGATGATTCTCCGGTTGAGGTAGTAGTAGGAACCAAACCGTGTGACCAAACGGAAACGGTTATTGCTGAAGAGCGTCAATGGAAGAACCTTAAGCTTATACTTTCGTTGCAGAGCAAAGAATTGAGCGAGCAAGAGTAAGTTTGCTACTTTAAATTTCGTTAAAGTTTGTGACTTTTGATAACATTTGCAAATAAAGTACCAAACTTTGTGAAATTTAATTGGATTGATAGACAAAGCAAATGTACTAAAGGATTAGGATGATTTGCAGGAAGGTGGAAATGGCTTACAGTTTTGTTAAAGGTTATGGAGGAGAAGATGGGACTGACGAGGGTTATGAAGAGTGTCAAGCGGTTAATATATCGCGGTCGGTTGTGTTTCTCATCGACTGGATCATGTCACTGTTGATTTCTAAAGAAAAGAATCATACCCTGACGGGTGAGTTTGATTCTCAACCAGCTTTGGACTTCAGGTGTTGGGATATATTCAGCTTCTGCTTGAAGCAGTCATCAGTCTTGGGGGTCTCTTTTAGTTTGCCAAGAAACCTTTTAAACGCTATTAGGTTTTTCACGGAAAATGTTTTAGCTGCAGTGAACGGTTCTTTAAATTCGGAGGTTGATTTCCGAAATGGTGAAGGTTTTAGAGTTTACAGCTCTGTGGTTGATTGTCTAGGGTTGTTGTTTTCATCCAAAAGTAGCATGTCCAGCGACACTTTAGACTTGTGGATTGCAACTGTTGAACCAGTTCTGATGCTCACGCATAAAGTTCTTGCAGAGGATATGAAGGATAGTCTTGGTGATAGGTATTTTCTTCAGTTATCTTGCTTGGTTCTTGAGCCATTCTCTAAGTTCTTGATGACCCATCCAACTACTAAGAAGAACGGGTTTCGTGATTTTTTGGACAAGCTTTTTGAGCCATTCTTGAATGTGTTGGGTCTATTAAACCTCAGCGAGGACAAGCACGTTGATATGGAAACAACCTTGCTGAAGTTGATTCAAGAAATATTATCTCTGGCTTTATTCCATTCAGCTCATATTGATGGGTTCTTAGGCCTGGGCGGAGCGAAAAATATGGTGCAAAGCTATCATCGGCATTTCTTTACAAAGTTCGAGAACATGTTATTTATGAAGAAGGAGTTGGAGCTGAACTCTATGGGGTCATTGTTTAGGTTGTTTATTAACAGAGTGATAAAACAACAAGGAAATTCAAATCAGTTGCAGGAAGGCATGACGACAACGGCCTCAACTTCCGGGCAAGCAGAAAGGCCATGGAAGCTGCAAGACACACCTAGAAATGATAATGAGTCTTCTGGAAAAAGTCATTGCACAAGTTCCCTCCGCCTGGAGACACGGAAATCACTTTTTGATTTCTTCCTGCATCTTATGGGACCTATATTACTCAAGGTCGATGAATATAAACAATCTTTCTCTGAAGTGGCTCCTCTATTGGCTGATTTATGTGGGGTTATTAAAACAGCTAATAGTTTGCTGTTCCACTTTGCTCATGAGCGAATATATGTGAAGACAGAGGATGCATCTGGAGGAGCTTGCTCTGTTCTTTTCAAGAAGATCTTCGAAACACTAGTTTCAGTTGCTTCTCAATTAAAAATTCATTATCCATATGATGATGCGTCAGAGATGCATGTTTTGTTAGCCAAGGAGCTAGTAACTGCAATAGGCTACCTGTTACAAATTGAATACGAAGTCATTGAGAGTGATTTAGTTACTTTGTGGCTAATCATTCTCTCTTTCCTGGAGTTTAGTAGTTTGTCACCAGAGAATTCAGAAGACGACTGCCCGTTGACGTCATTGTTACTTGGTCTTGGATGTCAGCTGATAAATCTATATAGTGACCTCCGCCAGGTTTGTCAAAAATTTATCTCTTTTGAGTGGTTGTCATGTTGTTATTTTCCTTCTGAAGAATGCTAATTTTTCCCTGATGATGTAGGTAAGTGTTGCTGTAGTTTCCCTGTGCAAAGCTGTAAGGCTTGTGATACCTGTTGTAACACCTGCTGATGGTGATAATGATGAGATGATTGACGCTGGAGAGCTTCCTCTAGCAACTGTGTTCCCTTTAGAAAGAAGTGAAAAATCAGTGGAAAAGCTCTTGTCATCTCAAGATTTAAGACTTGTTATACATAGAGCTATTAAAGTGATACCAGAAGGCCAAGCAAGTGGTTGTATCACGAGCTTGGCAACAGATATATCAGAAACCATGATGTGGATAAAAAAAGTTTGTTGTTCAACAACTGCTGGAGCACAAGATGGACCAGTGGCAGCATTCTTGGCCGGATCTTTGTCTGATATATATTCACTTATTCTCGACTCACTAACTATTACAACAGGTAATAGTATCCCTGTTGGCCAGTCCATGAAAGATCTGCTGGACCTCATCAGTCCATCCTTAACTCATCTGGTTTCTTCAGACTCAGATTGCATTGAAAATTTCTTTTCTGCTGTCACGGAAATGCGTTTGGACATTATAATGGCTAAAAGGAAGAGAGCGACCTACAGAAAGTCTGTGCGCTTGTTTATTGTTTTTGTCTTGCGTATTTACATGTCTTCCAGAAGCTTATATAGGCAGGTGACTAGTCTTATGCCTCCCAAGAAAAAAAAAGATATGGCTGGTGTTAGGGGCGACTCTGTTGCAGCTCGTTGCGGAAGTGATTGGATAAAAGAGAATAGCTGGAATTATGAGGGCTATTTTTCATTGATCTCTCAACCTTCAGCTTACATTGTCGACATCATTAAACGCATTTCAGCTATTTACCTGAAGGGTGACAGTGCAGATTGCTGTTTGCTGATATATTTATTGTATAGAATCACTCTTCAGAGACTTGTTGATTTGAACAGGCACATCAAATCACTTGATTATGTGTCACAGATAAGTGATAATCAGATACATGGTACAATGCTCAAGCATGTATCAGTTCTTAAGCGTGAAGGAGAAGAGCTTACTGATTTCCTTTTGGGTAACAACATCATATCAGGATTTGCTGATGTTGGAACTTTTGAAATGATAGAAGACACTGATCAGTGGATTCTCAGGTTTTCTGGCATCAACCGAAAGTGTTTGCCTGCTTTGCGTTTGTGGGTTCTTAGCCAGCATATTGATCTTTGGTGCCCCCATGCAGGAAAAAAGAATTTGAAGAATTTTCTGTCTCAGCTAATAGGTAGTTCTGTTCCGTCAATATTGAACGGAGTGGGTATGTCTACTCCTGACTGGGAGAATAATGTAGACAACGGCACTCAAAAGAAGAGGATACGGTTGGAACAGTTCTCGTTAAGACTTCTTTTTGATTCAGTACTTTATGAGCATGAAGTAAGTCATCTTTCTTTGTGCAAAATTATCCTGTTCAATTTTTACTTTGGATCTTTAAGCGCTTATATCCAGATATTTATTTGAGTTTTTCGATTAGTTTGTTCGCAGATATCTGGCGCCGAGTTTCTCTCACGTACTGAAAATGACAGCAGAAGTTTTTTTCATAGATTTTACTGAAGAAGTTAACTTTGATTCACCGTCAGATTGGTCGGAGGTGTTAATCTTGCTTGAAAAGGCAATTGCCAATTTACCGGGAAAGCTTCAATCAGAAGCCTTTCTAGAAGCACATGTGTCACAGGTGGACAATCGGAAGTTCACAGCTTGTCAAAATTTGCTAAATCTTTTATGTGGGATGCCCAAGGAGTATATGAATAAGAAATCATTCCAACTTCATGCAAGTTATGTTCTCGACCTTGAGAGGTAACTATTAGTATACAGCATATGCTTTTTCTGTACGTTTACTGCAGTAGTTATCCCAAATTTCATTGGCAAATATTTTAACAAATTTTATTTCTGTAAATATCTTTTGTAGGTTTATAGTTTTTAGCATGTTGAGATGTTTGAACAAGCTGTCTCCGGATGATATGCAAAACCTTTTCAGCCTGTTCATCACTTGCAGAAAAACTTTGAAAAGTATTGTTATGGTTTCTTGCGACAAGGTGCTAGGAGCTTCCAAGTTGCCTTTATCAAATAGTTCGTTGTTGGCTTCTTGGCTTTTCAAATCAGCACAAGCTGTGGCAACTTGTCAAGTGAGATTTAGGAATGATTTTACAGGAAAAGCAAGGGACGCTCTCTTTTCTTTGATGGATCACACATCATATATGTTTCTAACCGTAAGTAAATATCAATTCAGCAAGGCACTACCATTGTCTGATAAACAACTCATTTCATCAGAACTTTCGGACGGAGCTGGACAAGGGGACCTTATATTTGAGAGTTTGACAGAACTGGCAGAAACTTTACTAAATGCTTTGAGGGTTACCTTTAGGGATGAGAAAACAGCCTTTGAATGTGAGACGCTGATACTGAACAAGTTAACACCTATAATTTCTTGTTTTAGTGGATTGTTGTGGGGATTAGCATCTGCAGTGAGTCACAGAGATATGCATAAGAATCATCAAAACACAAAACTGAAATGGAAATCAGAGCAGTTCTCGAAGCTTTCCCGCATTGTTTATGTGCTTAGCAATTTTATTGAGGTTTTTGCACAGTGTCTGTTTATAAGTGGTGATTGGCTGCGGGAAATCCAAACCAAGATTAACTGGACCATATTGTTTGATGGGACCGAGGGTTCAATTGGTATGTGTGGTGGCGTAGCAGAGACTACTGATGTGAAAAAGAAAATTATTGAGAGCATGATAAAGGGTGATACTGCGGAAAAAGTGTTGGCACTCAGGCATCTGTTAATTGCTTCTGCTGCTATCCTAAGGCTAAATCTGCAGATTGATGGCATTACCTTCTCACCTACATTTGTCTCTGTTCTGACGGGCATTTCAAATGATCTACTGTCTGAATTCGCAGACATGAGCGAGGTACCGGTGGAATTCTCATTTATTTGGTTGGATGGTGCAGTGAAAGTTCTTGAAGAACTAGGGAGCCAGTTCTGCTTATCTAACCCTTCATTAAACCAAGATCTTTATTCAAAGTTGATTGAGTTGCACCTGAAGGTGATTGGGAAATGCATATCACTACAAGGAAAAGAGGCCACCTTGGAATCTCACGAGACAGGATTTGGTACTAATGCAATCCATGCGAAGCAACTGTTATTAGCAAAAAATCAGTCTCACGGATTGCACTGGTTGGATGAATTAAAACAGAGGCTTAGGATGTCATTTATAGTTTTTATACATAGTTCCTCAGAGTTACACTTATTTTCTGGAGTACAGGCTATAGAAAGATCACTAGTTGGAGTATGGGAAGTGTGCCCAGCTATCTATTGCATACAGACTGGTAACGGAGATGGGGGCAGAATCTCTGAAACCGCTGCTGCTGGTCTTGACTGTCTGGACCTAATTCTGGAACATGCCACAGGTAAAAAATTGTTTTCCAAAAGCAATCTTAGTAAACTTGATGGTAATAGTGAATTTACATTTATGTGTAAATGTTTTGTAGGTCGCAAACGTTTGAATGTGGTTAAAAGGCACATCCAAGGCTTAATATCTGCAGTGTTCGGTATCATGGCTCACATGCAGAGTCCATTTATCTTCTTCACAAATACAGTTGTTGGCAACGAAGGTGCCAATTCTCCGGATGCTGGGTCAGTAATTCTCATGTGTGTGGAAGTCTTGATAAGAATAGCAGGGAAACACGCTTTGTTTCAGATGGATTCATCACACATAAGCCAATCCATACATATTCCCGGAGCAATTTTCCGAGATTACCTTCAGATATTACCAAGGGTGGGATTCTCGGTTTTAGATGGAAGTTTGTTATGTCAGGATGATGAGCAACACGATCTGTTAGTAAGCTCAAAAGATCTTCAAGTAGACCAGAAATTCTCGATGAGCCTGTATGCTGCATGCTGCCGACTATTATATACAGCTGTTAAGCATCATAAGAGGTAAGTAGAGTTTTATTTTGCTTACTCACATATCCTGTTAAATTTCACTATCTTAGAACTGATCTAATTCGTGCTGTGAATATCTAGTGAAACTGAGGGGTCCATTGCTACACTCCAAGAGTCTGTCTCTGCGCTTCTTTATTGTTTGGAGTCGGCAGGAAATAAATTGGGCAATTATGATTCATGGGAAGTGGAAGAGGGAATTAGATGTGCTTGTTTCCTCCGGAGGATCTATGAAGAGGTACGTCACTGCATCTACCATTTCTTCCTTTTGGGTTTAAGAATGTAAAACCTATTTCTGTTTTTAACAATCTTGTGGACTCTCAAGGTGTCAACTAAGTTTAGAATTTATGTTTCTACAACTGTGTCTCATTTTTGCTCTAAAACCAACTGGATTGCAGCTAAGACAACAGAAGGAGGTCTTTGGACAGCATTGTTTCAAGTTCTTGTCAAGTTACATATGGGTTTCTTCCGGTTATGGACCTCTTAAGACGGGTCTCAAAAGGTAACAGTCTTATCCCTTTCTCTCTCTTCTTACATATACTCCAGAAATGGCTTAATGGTGTTTGTCCTCAAGTTTAAGGATGCCACCAGCATAGGTAGATAAGAGTTAATTGATTTTACAACTTTTGCAGGGAGGTAGATGAAGCTTTAAAACCTGGTGTGTATGCTCTTATAGACTCTTGCTCACCAAACGATCTTCAATATCTCCATACAGTATTTGGTGGTAAAGACCTTTTCTTTATTTTTACTTGCCACATCATTAATGTTCTAATAATGCTAGAATCGGCTTTGGACATAATTTGTTTGTCTCTGGTTTTTCTTTGTTATTCTGCAGAAGGTCCTTGTAGAAACTCTCTAGCAACTCTGCAACAAGACTACAAGTTGAATTTCAAGTACCATGGAAAAGTCTAGAACAATCACAGTTAGTTTTCTGCTTTTCTTGTTGAAGTTGTAAAGTTGGGCGTTCTCTAGGGTCTCTAAACAGACTCTATGGTCAGTTTTGTTCTTATTGCATTCCTTTATGAAAATTACAAAAAAAAAAAAAATCCAAACCATGTGTTTTTTCCTAATATGATAATGATGGTGTTCCACAAAACCGTTCTTAGATATTAAAGAAAATTATAATTATCTGTCTTCATTACAAATTAGACTGCTCAATGAAAGCAAAAAAAGAAAAAAAAAAAAGAAAAACTTAGATATCTTAAGAGTTTTAATTTGCGCAATAAATGTCTTAGACTTTTGAAGTATGAAGAATTGTTTGCAAATTGGTAATGGTTTATGTCAAATAGAGAAGATAAAAAAATTTGTTGTTGAGAGAATATGTAATCGATAATAAAAACATGACTTACGCTATTGATTCTTGTCTGCCACTAAACCATCACATTCTTTACTAGGAACTTATAAATAATTAAAGTTTTATTTTTTAAAATAAGATATTTGCCAACGATTGTCAAACCATGTGGTATCTCCGACGATTCTCGACGGCTACGACAATAAGTTTCCACGGTGCCAGCGGCTTATACATACAATGGTCGTTGTGAATGAAATTGACCAAGTCATTGTCCTTCTAGTGGAATCCATCATATTATATTGGGAGCCGAAAGTGTGTACTTTACTTTGGTCGGTTTTTGATATTTGTCATTATTTTTATTCTGAGATATAAAAATTTAGTTTGATGTATACATTTCTTGAAGCTTAAATGACAACATTATAATCATTTATTCTCTTACCCAAAAAAGAAACATTCATTATCTTCTTATTGCTGATTTTGTACCATTCTCGATATAGATTGTATCGTCAGGTTTGTAAATTACACGATTGATATACGAGAAGAGTAAAAAAAAAATCAATTGTATAAAGTTTTTGTATCCTCTATATATTAATAGAAGAATGTTTTGACAAAAAGTTGAGGTGTCAGCATTACAGTGCTCAGGACACTCTTTCCTTTATTTGTCATTTTTTAAAAATATTTACATCTATTTACCATTGTATTTTTCCAAAAATACAATTAACACCCAAAATTAATTTTTTATTTTATCTTTCTAACTTAATTATATCTTTTAATTATATTTTCATAAAATATTTAAAATAAATTTTAAAAACACATTGTTCATATGATATAATAATATAAAATTGATATTATAATAATTCTCACGGGTTAAATTTTAATTATTCTACAAATTTTTTTTATAAATATGTACTACACAATCGAATTTTAAATATTTCAATTACCCATAAATATAATAGATTTTTTAAATAAAAATTACATTAAAAACAATAAATAATTATTTTATACCAGACTATGTAACGCCTTGTTACCTAGTTGCTATTATTCTGAGACGGTGAAATTTCATTACGAGACGTGCCCAACCCTAAACTAACACCACAATTATTGAGCACATTTATATGCTGTTATTTCTATATATACTATATATCACGCGAACGTACGCACATGAACAAGGTGGAAACATATTATAATTTGGGAAATACTCCATATTATATTTTTGGTAATCACGGCAGCGAACGTTTATGCTAAATGTTTGTAACTTTACTCATTATCAAATTAATATATAAGTTTTCTGTGATTATCTCTGTATTATTGTGGACGTGTAACTAATCATATATATTTATGGGAGCCTTTTCCTGTAATGTGTGAAAAACTAGGATATATTTTTAGCCAGAACTTATAAAGCCTTTTTAATTTGACCCGATCACAAGTAATGCACGTATAGTCACGATTTGAAGTAAGAAGCAGATGGAAAAATTGTATATTGACCAAAGTACGAAACTATATATACCAACACACAGTGAAATCTATTGATAAAGTGGTCCTCATTTCTGAAAAAGAATATTCCTGTATTCCATCTTTCTATCTCTTTCCTTTTCTGTTGTTACATTTTCCATTAAACAGTAATTTTTTCTTAGTTAAAAAAATAAAATCATAAATCTTGTTTTTTTCTTTAATCCTTGATGAATTTGACTTATAAAACTCATAAAACGCTGCCAACCTACACATATATATTGTATATGTGTGTGGTTTAGCAATGTTGTGAACGTGTGATAGTTACAAGAAAATAAGTTTTTGGGTCAATAACTCAATATAATAACTAATTGTTTAGATTTTAATGGGATGAATATAGCATTCGAGAATATGAATAAAATTATAGTTCAACATTAGCGAACTTAGACTCGTAAAAAACATGAATCATACCAAACTGTTTTCTTTATATTATTTTTAATTACACGCTTTGTTTTGTGAAGATTGACTTTTTTTCGTTTAAAAAGAAAACTTTCATTGTTTTATGATATACTTTTATCTACTCCATATTAATTAAAATAGATGTCAAATAAAATATAACTGAATTAGTGTTGGCAAAACAATTAAACTAAATCAAACAAAATTTAATTCACATATATAACTTGTTAAAAAAATGGATTCAAAGAAGTTAATTATTAAATGTTTTTAATATTTATGAGAATTAAAAAAATGAATCCTTATGAAACAAAGGAAATATATATATATACACACTTTTTTTTGTCAATCAAGGAATATATTTTAAGATAGAAAAAAATATTAAGTACAACTCATGTAAGACACCCCAAAGCAAAAAAATAATAAACTACTTATCAAAGATTTAATAAAATGATCAAAATGTAGTCAATAGTATTCTGCCAACTAAGATTGGTCTAAATTAATCACCTAAAGAAAGCTATTTAATCAACCTAAGACTTTATTTTCTCTCTCTAAATTCATGAAACAAAGCCATTTCATTTGTAATCAATCATCAAAAAGCTTGAAACTAGTAGTATTATTTGTTAAACGAAGAAGACTGGAATATAGAGAGAGAAATAAAAAGGTATGACAAAACAGCCTTAAAGTTAAAGGTAAATAGTACCTTTTGTTTGTTCTTCTTTTTTTTGTATAAACATTTTTTTAATTATTATTCCTGATGTTATAAACTACTACTAATTTATAACTACGTTTATAAACCTTAACCTTAATACAGATTCCTTAAATATATGTTGCTAGGACTACATAATAGTAACGGCATTAGGCGCATAAGAGAAAAGTTTTTGACTTTATGGAAAATAACAAAGTTGCGTAGCTGTAAATAAAATATAAAGAGATGTGACCATATTCATTGTGAGTTTTAATTACATATCTTAAGGTAACCAGAAAATAGATTAATTGTTTTGATCAAAAAAAAATAAAAGGAAGAGACTGAATATTACTGGGATTTGTTGTTATTAACCTGAGGTTATATGTAGTCAAAAACATTAATTAAATGGATCGTATCAAAACTAAATTTTTATTATTTGGGTTATGTTTGCGCCAAATCTCTTCTATTCATTACAACACTGATTTTAATATGGTCAGAAGTGGTAACGACATTAAAATCACCAAACAAAGAAACCGTAAAAAAGTTTTGATTTTTATTATCATTCCAAAGGTCTGATTTTTATTATCATTCCAAAGGTCTGATTTTTATTTTTTTTTGGTCTAATCGTAGAGTTGAATTTTGTGTAATGAAGAAAGAAGAATTTTACAGTTGATGGGTTCTTCTCTCTTTCTCCTCTCTGAGGTTTTGGGTTAGTGATAAGCACGCCTGGCTTCTCATCATTCCCTCCAACCTCTTTCTCTCTCTCTCTCTCTCTCTCTCTCTGTCTAAAGACTTCAATTTTGTTTATCACTTTCTCTCTCTAAATAAAGCTTTCAATTCAATTCTCTCTCTCTCTCTCTCTCTCTCTCTCTCTTTCCTTCACTTTTCTTTTTCCTCTGCTTCTCTGTTGTTTGTTGTTCATCTCCCTGAGGAAAAGACAATTTTTTGACTACAAAGTTTGTGTTTTTATTTTTTTTTGTTGCGATTTTGGTAATCAGATTGGATCTGGGCTTTGGAGCTGAATAGTTGTAGATTTGTGTAAGGTAAATTACTGAAACGTTTTTATGATTATATTCGATTTTTTCAGTTTCTGGGTTTTTGTTGTTGTGGATTTTATCTTTTATTAGATTAGTTCTAAGAGTTGCGTTGATCTGATTGGTTAAGCCAAAGGTTTAATTAATTAGTGAGAGCGCTTTGTTAGAGAGAGCATCAATCCTTGAGCTTTGTTAATCTTTGGGTTTTGTGATGTTGTTTATTGAAATGTTGGGTTCGGTGAGTATGTTGTATGATGATGTTCAATGGATATGTTGCTTCGGTTTCATCTATTTTATATTTGTTGGTCCTGGGGAGTTGAAACTTTTAGATAAACCCTACTTCCAATGTTACATCAATTTCTGAGTTTAAATTGTTTGTGTTTTGACAGTGATTGACTTGAGATCAATGATGTTGACCCTTTGTGGATTCTGACTTGTTTTGATGAGAAAAATCTTGATTTTTTTTTGTTCTCTCTAATTGGGTTCTGGTCTTTCATCAGCTGAATCCAATCTGAACTATGCATTTGTTACAAGAACTCTCTTTTTTTTTCCATTCCTTGTATTGGCCTTGTCTGCGATTACATGTCTTCTTTTTTGATAGAATTGGTTTGCATTGCTCTTTGTCTCATAGGTTTTTATTAAGTCTTCTTCTCTATCATTGCTGCAGCGTTCGTAAGTTGGAGAAAGTGGTTGGTTAAAAGACTGCTAAAGTATGTCTGTTTCTATGAGAGATTTAGATCCTGCTTTCCAAGGAGCTGGACAGAAAGCGTATCCTTCAATTATTATGTCAATTGACTCTTAAGAGTAAAGATGCTATGTTTCAACTTTTGCTACCTTTTTTTTTCTGTTCTATCTCTCTACATGCTGTTCTCCTTGACAATAACATAGTGGTATTGAAGTATGGCGTATCGAGAATTTCCGCCCGACCCTCATTCCTAAATCTTCTGTTGGGAAGTTTTTCACCGGAGATTCTTACATTATATTGAAGGTAAATAAATCCTAGTAACGGCTTCTCTTTTGTTTCCTTATAGCCATGTAACGACGGTTTTCTTCATGAGTCTTTGTTAAATTAATTTATTTCTGGTGGTTGATCTTTTGTGACCAGACAACGGCGTTAAAAACTGGTGCATTGCGCCATGATATCCATTACTGGCTTGGTAAAGATACCTCTCAGGTAAGCCCCTGTAAAAGTTTCCTTTATCCTTTCTTTCTTACTTTTGTAGAATGTTAGAAAAGTTTGAGAGAAGATGATAATTTTCTATTAAAAAACTAGGATGAAGCCGGGACTGCTGCAGTTAAGACAGTTGAATTAGATGCTGCTCTTGGAGGTCGTGCAGTTCAATATCGGGAAGTTCAAGGCCACGAAACCGAAAAATTCTTGTCCTATTTTAAGCCATGTATCATTCCTCAAGAAGGTGGAGTAGCATCAGGATTCAAACATGTGGAAGCTGAAGAACATACTACTCGCTTGTTCGTCTGCAGAGGAAAACATGTTGTCCATGTCAAAGAGGCAAGTCACATCTCACTTTTTGGTTCCTTTATCTGTTATATTTGATCTCACTTTGTAGTCATACACTAATGGTCTAAACTGATTACAGGTTCCTTTTGCTCGGAGTTCTTTAAACCATGATGATATATACATTCTTGACACAAAGTCCAAGATTTTCCAATTCAATGGATCCAATTCAAGTATCCAGGAGAGAGCAAAAGCATTGGAAGTGGTTCAGTACATCAAAGATACTTACCATGATGGGACATGTGAAGTTGCTACAGTTGGTTAGTGAGCCAAGCAGTTTGATTATGGATTAATATCTCTATTATCCCTTTGTTTTGGTCTCTAATTGCATACGTTTCATTTGCAGAGGATGGGAAACTTATGGCTGATGCTGATAGTGGAGAATTTTGGGGTTTCTTTGGTGGGTTTGCTCCGCTGCCTAGGAAAACAGCTAATGATGAAGACAAAACTTATAATTCCGATACCACCAAATTATTTTGGTAACTTCTTCTTGCCATTTTACATATACATATATGTGGAGCCTATAATGCTTCGGATGAACACAATTGTGTTTACTGAAATTGTAGTGTCGAGAAGGGTCAGGCAAATCCTGTTGAGGGAGATTCGTTGAAGAGGGAGATGCTGGATACAAACAAGTGTTACATTCTTGATTGTGGAATTGAAGTCTTTGTTTGGATGGGAAGAACCACTTCTCTTGATGATAGAAAAATTGCGAGTGGAGCAACAGAAGTAAGTATTCTTTATCAAATCGAAAGAAAGATATAATATATTTTGTTGTATGCTGATGTTAGTAGAGCCATACAGGAAATGATCCGTTCATCTGAACGACCCAAATCGCAAATGATCCGCATAATAGAAGGATTTGAAACCGTTTCATTTCGATCAAAGTTTGAATCTTGGACTAAAGAAACTAATACAACTGTGTCAGAGGATGGTAGAGGCAGAGTTGCTGGTCCGTAATCCTGAACTCAAAATTGGATAATGGTTTTGATTTTTGAATACTTACACGTAGTTTAACTGTTATCGGTTTTTCTCTTTTGTCATTTGTTGAGCAGCTCTTTTGCAACGACAAGGAGTAAACGTGAGAGGCCTGATGAAAGCTGCTCCGCCTAAAGAAGAGCCTCAAGTTTTCATCGATTGCACGGGAAATCTGCAGGTTTGGCGTGTGAATGGACAGGAAAAGACTCTCCTTCAAGCTGCTGATCATTCAAAATTCTACAGTGGGGATTGCTATGTTTTCCAGTATTCTTATCCAGGAGAAGAAAAAGAAGAAGTTCTTATAGGAACATGGTTCGGCAAACAAAGTGTGGAGGTGAGCTCTCCAAATAACAGAAGCAAATTCTTACATGATTGTGTCATATATTCTGTCGATGTATATGCTGAAGCAAGAACTTACAATTTGCAAGTAGGTTTAAATTTTTCAGTCTGTGATCATGTGTAGGAGGAAAGAGGTTCTGCAGTCTCTATGGCAAGCAAAATGGTTGAGTCAATGAAATTTGTCCCAGCCCAAGTAATCTTCTTCTGCACCCATTCTGAAAGTCTATACCATTGGATTTTATTTTCCTTCCTTTTTTTCTGAACATTTTCACTCTCTTATCTTAGGCTCGCATCTATGAAGGAAAGGAACCTGTTCAATTCTTTGTGATTATGCAAAGCTTTATCGTTTTTAAGGTTTGGCGAAATTTATTTTGTCATGTGGTTTTGTTTTATCATCCATGCTCTCTTTTGAATATATACAAAATTGCTGATTTGTTTCCGATACCGATCTGTTAATTTTCACAGGGTGGTATTAGCAGTGGATACAAGAAACACATAGCCGAGAAAGAAGTTGATGATGATACATACAATGAGAATGGTCTTGCTCTATTCCGCATTCAAGGGTCTGGTCCGGATAATATGCAAGCCATACAAGTTGACCCGGTATATGTCAACTTTCCCATTCTTCAATGTTTATTACTGTAGAATCATTGAGAAGTGAGAAACATATCGAGGTCACTGATGATTTAAGACATAAAATCTTCATGGCTTCTAATGTATTGTCTATTTACATCAACAGGTTGCTTCATCGCTGAACTCTTCATACTGTTATATACTACATAATGATTCTTCAGTCTTTACTTGGGCTGGAAATTTATCAACCTCAACTGACCAAGAACTCGTCGAAAGGCAGCTCGATCTGATTAAGGTAAGAAAATTTTTAATCTCTATAAGGATAAGTCAATCATAATTAGTAAAGATCAATTATAAGACTCGTCATTATGTTTCAAGTGTAGCCTAAGCAGCATCTAATATGTCTTTTTTGTTCAGCCAAATCTACAGACCCGAGCACAAAAGGAAGGTTCAGAATCAGAACAGTTCTGGGAGTTATTAGGAGGCAAAGCTGAATATTCGAGCCAAAAGCTCACAAAGGAACCCGAGCATGACCCTCATTTATTCTCATGTACATTCACAAAAGGTACAAATGATCATATTTTTTTTTCTCCCATAATTTTAAGCCTAAAATGATATATGCACACAATGACTTTGTTTTTTGTTTTGTTCATTGCTGAAATACAAATTGTTCCAGAAATTCTGAAGGTGCGTATACTTTAAAAATCTCTTTTTTGTCACCAAATATTTATGCAATCATAACTGAACAACCCTTTGTAATGTGGCTTAATCCCAAGTGGTTTTTTTTTGGTGATCTTTCGGCAGGTAACAGAGATATATAACTTCACACAGGATGACTTGATGACTGAAGATATATTTATCATAGACTGTCACTCAGAAATCTTTGTCTGGGTTGGCCATGAAGTAGCCCCAAAGAACAAGTTGCTAGCTTTAACTATTGGAGAGGTCAGATATTTTTAGATACATTGCAAACAAAATCCTGCCTTAACGTTAGTGAGAATTAGTCTCAAAAGATCCTGAAATGTTTAGGCAAGTTTCTCATTTATACCGTTTGTTTCTTTAGAAATTTATCGAGAAAGATTCTCTCCTGGAAAAGTTATCCCCTGAAGCCCCTATATATGTGATCATGGAAGGTGGTGAGCCGTCATTTTTCACCCGGTTTTTCACTTCTTGGGATTCCTCAAAATCTGCCGTAAGTACCTATCAACTTCAATCGATTTTCCCGAGAAATAAGCACGGAAGGAATCCTTGACAAAGGGTTAAGCACTCTTTCTTTTTGTTTACAGATGCATGGCAACTCATTCCAAAGAAAACTCAAAATTGTCAAAAATGGTGGAACTCCAGTTGCAGAGGTAAAGGCTCTTCTCGCTTTTTCCTTTTGATTGATGTTTCCTCAGAGTATGCTTTTTAAATTTTGTTTGCTCATTCTTCTCTATTGTTGTGCCTTTTGTAAATTAGAAACCGAAACGAAGAACCCCAGCTTCATATGGTGGCCGTGCCAGCGTTCCTGACAAGTCGCAGCAGCGGTCAAGAAGCATGTCCTTTAGTCCAGACAGGGTTCGCGTGAGGGGCAGATCTCCAGCGTTCAATGCACTTGCAGCAACATTTGAGAGCCAAAATGCAAGAAACCTTTCAACTCCTCCCCCAGTAGTTAGGAAACTCTACCCGAGATCTGTTACTCCTGACTCCTCAAAGTTTGCTTCCGCTCCCAAGTCTTCAGCCATTGCTTCTCGTAGTGCACTTTTCGAAAAAACACCTCCTCAAGAACCTTCCATTCCAAAACCACTCAAAGGTATACTTTACAAAACATTTTTGCTGAATAAATAATCTGAAAGTGTGAGCGTTCATGATTGTTCATAAGAGTGATGATCTCTCCGCAAGTTTCTATCTTTTCTTGCATCTTGGTTTAGAGTGATTCACTTCTCTTGTTTTACTTTTGAGTATTGAGGTTTTTTTTCTTTTAATTGGACATGAAGCGACCCCGAAGACAGCTGAGTCTCCAGCGCCAGAATCGAACTCAAAAGAACAGGAAGAGAAAAAGGTAAATGACAAGGAGGAGGAGAAATCGATGAGCAGCCGGATAGAATCTCTGACAATTCAAGAAGATGCTAAAGAAGGAGTCGAAGACGAGGAAGATTTACCATCTCACCCTTATGAACGTCTCAAGACAACTTCCACTGATCCTGTCTCAGACATTGATGTAACAAGGAGAGAGGTAAGTTCAAACCAACAACAAAATTCATTTGTAAGTGAGAATTATTTTAATGAAAGAAGATCTTTACAGTTCTTGGTCTCTCTCTGTTATAGGCTTACCTTTCATCAGAGGAGTTCAAGGAGAAATTTGGTATGACAAAAGAAGCTTTCTACAAGCTGCCTAAATGGAAACAGAACAAATTCAAAATGGCTGTTCAACTTTTCTGAGAAATAATCATCCTTCTTCTCTCCATCATAATATCCGGTAACACAGACAGTCCCAAACCGAACAGTAACAGTCCCAACACTTCTTATGGTGAAGTGTTGTTTTGGTTTTTCTTTTGGTTTCAGCTATAAGGAGAAGATTTCAAGGGACAGTGTCAGTGCATTTTAAGCTGCTTCTGCTCCCCATAAGAAGCTTAATACATTATTTTTCATGGCTTGTTTAAAAAAAACAACCCAGAGCAGTTTTCTAATTTTCTTTCTTCTTCTTCTTCTTCTTCTCTTTCAAATCTTTCTGATTTGTTTTCATCATCTGTTTGCTTGTTTTTCTTTACTTCAGTCTCCATTTTTTTTTTTAGTTTGATGGCTGAGATTAGATTTTTTTTCTTCTCTTAATATTTTGTGATTGTTTCTTCTTTAGGTCACAAGTTTTTGACCTTGAGTCTTCTTTGATTTTATTTATTCTTGGGGTTATTTTGCTATCAAATTGAGGAAATTTGGTTTCAAAAAGTAATATTTTATTTAGTGAGTTTACTTCTAAGAACAAATAGATTCTGTAATTTCTTTTTGCAGAAGTTGAGAATTGAGTGTTTAAATTATTTGGTGTACAGCAAAATGTTCAAACTAAACTGTGTTATGTTATACATACCTTAAGTGCTTTTTTTAACTTCAGATCATATTATGTGGTTACTACATTTTCTCTAAATTATAGAAATGCCGCTTGTTAACTTAAAAAGAAAGAACGTACTACGTTTAGAATTGATTACAAAAGTTACCTTTTTTTCTTTTTAACTTCAGATTATTATGGTACCATATTGACTTGTCAAATACTAGTATTTGCTTAGAAAACAAAACAGTGTCGTTTAAGACATAAAAACAATGGTGGTCTCCAAACGGCATAGTTTTGAGGAGTAAGAGTAGAAGTCTCGACCCGACATCGTTTCGTGACTAATCTGTGCAACAAAAGAGGGGAAGTAGGGCTTCGCGTGACATTTGGGAACTTTCTCTAATTTGCTTTGGGCGACTGCGACTGCGACTGCGACTGTGACCACACCATTGTTTTCTGATTCCTCCGTTTGTTGTCTCTCTCTCTGAGTCTCCTCCTCCGGTAACTATTTCACTCTCTCTCGATTTTGTTTCTCAGTTTAGCTTGTTTCTAGGTTTTGCTTGTGATTTAGCCTTCTCAGTGAACTTTTTTGTAGTTACGTCTTAGGGTTTTAACTTCTTTCTTCGTGGATGAATGATGGTTGAATCCTTCTTTTAGGGTTAGAGTTATTATGTGTCAAAAGACAATCGTTAGTTAGGTTTACTCGAAAGCTTTCTCTTTTTTCGACGAATTTTTCTCTGCAACTATAAAAGAAATGGTTATGTTGATCTTCAAATGTTTTGCTAATTGTTAAGTCTTGGTTTCGTTTTTTGCTTTGATTTTGGTTTTCTGAACGTCTTCGTCTGCTTGATTTATACCACTTTGGATTCGCTTCTGAGATCTTTTGTATGCAACTTTCATATTATGTGTGTAGGGATCCCTAAGATGGCCTCCTCTGCCCCCTGTCACCCTGATTGCGAACGAGCAATGAAGGAGCAAAAAGATTACGGTAACTTTATCAAAATCTTGAATCTTTGAGAGATATTTTACTTTCTTTCTTTGCATCATGATGTGATCTGGTTTTTATCTGGATAAGTCTTATACTCTTAGTTGAATCTCATCCTTTGAAAGAGGATAGTTGAATTGGCTACAACAACAGGCATTGGATTCATTTTCGTTTGTTTCTTGTCTTTGTCAGATGCGTCTCAATCTGCGGCTTTGGTAGCAGCGGAACTGATAAGCTGTGCGCGGCTTAAAGTTAAGCTCGACACTGAGTTAACTCGCTACTCAGCTCAGTTCTTGGTGGATAACGCTTGTCCCAAGAAGGAAGACGGGCAACGCTCTGTGCTCACTGTGAAAGATGCCCTTGCTTTTGCTTTGAAAGAAGGGATTCCAAAAGAAGGTCTTTGGCCACGTTTGGGGTGTTTGGTTCCGCTTCCACCATCATCTGCTTCTCACATACCTCGCGTTTCCTTGAAAGGAATTGTGGCTGAAGGTAATGATTTGCTTGGACTAGTTAATCTGTTGTTGCAAGGTCAACCTGTGGGAGGAAAAATGCATATGTGGAGTCCGGAGATTGATTCTTATGTCAATGTAAGTGTGTTTTTTAGTTGAATTTCATAATTTTCAGAGATGAATCTTAATGTTTTGTTTTAATATTGTTCAATCTTTTTTTTTTTTTTTTTTGGTATGTGGTAGGAAAATGCCCCGCCAGGTTATGAATCACGGTATGTTGGGCTTAGAGATGTGATTATAGTTGCAGTGGAGATGGTCCAGGAAGAGATTGTTGCAACTGTGAAGATATGGTACAAGAAGAAGACTGCACTTATCAAAGTGTCTTTCAGCCAAATGCTTACGTTTCCACAATGTATTGGTGACACCATTCATGTGATAGGGCCAACAAAACTGCTTGTTGACTTCTGTGTCCCGTTCTTATCTATCAAGTAAGCAAGAGCTTAGATCTTTGGTAAGTGTGTCTAGAGCACTATATGCTAGCTGTGGAACTTGTTTGTGGACCTTAATTTAAGAATGTGTTTTGAGACTATTTTTATGTAAGTTAATAAGTCAAGTATCTTGGAAAACCATATCCTAGTTGTGGAACTTGTTTGGTTTTGAAATTATGACTGTTTTAAGACACTTTGATCTTTAAGTTAAGAAGTCTTTGAACTTGTTTATCATCTCTTTGTGCGTGTGTGTGCGTTTTTTTTGTGTTTTTTTTCATAAAGTCAGTCCTATTGTGCATCGAGTTACAGGTAACCTTAATTTAACAAATGGAAGAGATACAATAGGATTTAGGACATGCCATTTTGAATTCAGTTTATCGTTTCTGTGAGCTATATATGAATATATCCAAGTTGGACCATTTGAAGAGAAAGATTCGAAAATCAGAGTGCATAATCCTTTTATCAAAAAGACAAAAACAAAAAAAAACACAGAGAGAAAGTTAAATTTTGCATTTACGTATTTTGTGTCCCAAAAAGTTTACGTGCCATAGAATTTAAACTCGGTCAATGTAGGAAAGCAGTGTAGAAGAGAAAACAATGAAAATCATAGTTAGATGCCATGTGATGTGACGACGCCTTAGAGGCGTCAAAGACTTCTAATATAACTCTCATATTAATTTTGAGCATTGTTACTTTAAAAACACTTTGATCAAATAATTCAGATGCCAACTAAAGTGATTGACCAAATCTATTTTACTTATGCGAAACTTATTTTTAGTGGTCGATATCTAGAACTTCAGAGTTTGAATTCTTTGGTATGTAAATTAATATTCAACCCACGCGAGAAGTCACCAGACTCATCACATACTGCCACATCTCTCTATAGTTGGACGTCTTAACGAACACTAATAATATTAGGCTTTTTAGCTTGTCGTATTCTAAACGATAATTATATATCTACCATAGAAAACTTTATAGTTTGAAAAAAATGTCATTAAAATCCTGAAATTAGCATTTTTATTTCATTTGTTAAGAAAAAAATTCTTATTTGTTAAAAAAAATCCTCATTTTTTTCTTGACTTCTATTTAAATCATGAAGTTTTGTTGACTTCACCGTTTGAAGCACAACATTAACTGGCCAGATGGAGATATTAAACGGGGTTAATTAGGCGTTAATGAGATCCGTTAGTTGGTAAAACAACGTCGTTTCTTCTTTAATTACATCCTCAAATTGAACCTGGTTATCAATTCCTCCCAAAATTCCCAAACCATAAACCCTAATTTGAGATTCCTCCTTTCTTCTTCTATTAGATCTTTTTCTTCGAATTCAACTGATGACTTCGGCTACAGAACACACTTCGATGGCACTTCACGGTCAAACGACCACCGATGTCTCTGAGCTAGAACCCAAATGTTGAACTCGAAGAAGAAGAGAGAAATCGAAGAAGAAAATAGATTATCGATTTCTCAATTTGGGGGGGTTTAGGGTGTTATAAACAGCATCACTGATCCGAAACCATTGGAGATTAAGACAGAACAAAGAGGTCACCCAGCTGATCCGAAACCATTGGAGACCAGAAGAAAATGAAGAGGTAGAAACAAAGATCATTCGCTGCAGGAAAGCTATCATCCTATGGGCAAAAAAGCATCATGAAAATAGTCAGAAGCAAATAGTGTCTGCACATAAGTCTTTGAACTTGTTTATCATCTCTTTGTGTGTGTGTGCGTTTTATTGTGTTTTTTTCGTAAAGTCAGTCCTATTGTGCATGGAGTAACAGGGAACCTTGATTTAACAAATGGAAGAGATACAATAGGATTTACGACATGCCATTTTGAATTCAGTTTATCGTTTCTGTGAGCACTTGAAGAGAAAGATTCGAAAATCAGAGTGCATAATCCTTTTATTAAAAAGACGACAACAAAAAAAAACACAGAGAGAGTTAAATTTTGCATTTACGTATTTCGTGTCCCAAAAGTTTACGTGCCATAGAATTTAAACTCGGTCAATGCAGGAAAGCAGTGTAGAAGAGAAAACAATGAAAATCATTGTTAGATGCCATGTGATGTGACGACGCCTTAGAGGCGTCAAAGACTTCTAATATAACTCTCATATTAATTTTGAGCATTGTTACTTTAAAAACACTTTGATCAAATAATTCAGATGCCAACTAAAGTGATTGACCAAATCTTTTTTACTTATGCGAAACTTATTTTTAGTGGTCGATATCTAGAACTTCAGAGTTTGAATTCTTTGGTATGTAAATTAATATTCAACCCACGCGAGAAGTCACCAGACTCATCACATACTGCCACATCTCTCTATAGTTGGACGTCTTAACGAACACTAATAATATTAGGCTTTTTAGCTTGTCGTATTCTAAACGATAATAATATATCTACCATAGAAAGTAGAAACCTTTATAGTTTACACCTAACTGGATCATCAACACAAGGCTAATATTCAATCCACACGAGAAGTCACAACTCTCATATCGGCAAAACGGGCATATTCCCCCACAAACTATGTTACTTTATCGCATTTGTTTTGTTCGTGTATGAAATTCAAATTTAGTAAAAGTTTATGTTGTTTAAGGCACACTTAAAATTTTCAGATATGAATGCGATAAAGTAACATAGTTTGTGAGGAATAGGCCGTTTTCCCCTCTGATATCTATACCAATTATTAACATATTGTCATCATTCATATTGGCTGTCAGTAGCCCTTGATGTAAGATCTCCATCCTTTTTTTTCTCTAATTTTATTTCTTTGTTCTTTCTTTATTTGTTTTCATCATCTGTTTGCTAGTTTCTCTTTACTTCAGTCCATTTTTATTTTTTCTCTAATTTTATTTCTTTTTTCTTTCTTTATTTGGTTTCATTATCTATTTGTTTGTTTCTCTTTACTTCAGTCTCCATTTTTCTTTGAGAAATTCCTTTAAATACCACTAAATTTTTTTCAAAAATACCACATTTTAGTTTCTTTTTTCCAAAATACCACAAAGTTTTTTTTCAAATTACCACTAACACAAAATTTGAATTTTAAGAATGTAGAATTTTCTTTTTTATGTTTGGGTTGACAAATTTAGTTTTAGGGTTTAGTTTTTAGGGATAGGGTTTAGTATTTATAATTTAGGAATTAGTTTTTAGTATTAGAACTTTAGTTCAATTATGTGGTATTTTTGAAAAAAAAATACATTTTAGTGGTAGTTTTGGAAAAAAAACTAAGCTGTGGTATTTTTGGAATAAAAACCTATTTTAGTGGTATTTATGACAATTGCCCTTTTTCTTTTTTTTCTCTAATTTTATTTATTTCTTCTCTATTTATTTATTTTCATCATCTTTTTGTTTGTTTCTTTTTCTTTAGTCTCCAATTTTCTGTTTTCTCTAGTTTTATTTCTTTTTTCTTTCTTTATTTGTTTTCATCATCTGTTTGCTTGTTTCTCTCTACTTCAGTCTCTATTTTTCTGATTTCACTAATTTTATTTCTTTCTTCTTTCTTTATTTGTTTTTATCATCTATTTGCTTGTTTCTCTTTATTTAGTTCATTTTCTTTTTTCTCTAATTGTATTTCTTTCTTCTTTCTTATTTGTTTTCATCATCTGTTTGCTTGTTTCTCTTTACTTGGTCTCCATTTTTCTTTTTCTCTAATTTTATTTCTTTCATCTTTCTTTATTTGTTTTCATCATCTGTTTGCTTGATTCTTTTTACTTCAGTCTCCATTTTTCTTTTTTCTCTAATTTTATTTTTTTCTTCTTTCTTTACCTGTTTTCATCATCTCTTTGCTTTTTTTCTCTTTACTTCAGTCTCCATTTTTCTTTTTTCTCTTATTGTATTTCTTTCTCCTTTCTTTATTTGTTTTCATCATCTTTTCACTTGTTTCTCTTTACTTCAGTCTCCATTTTTCTGTTTTCTCAAATTTTATTTCTCTTCTTTTGTTTTCATCATCTGTTTGGTTGTTTCTCTTTACTTCAGCCTCCATGTTTCTGTTTTCTCTAATTTTATTTATTTCTTCTTTCTTTATTTGTTTTCATCATCTCTTTGTTTGTTTCTCTTTACTTCAATCTCCATTTTTCTGTTTTCTCTAATTTTATTTCTTTCTTCGTTCTTTATTTGTTTTCATCATCTTTTTACTTGTTTCTCTATACTTTAGTCTCCAATTTTTTTCTCTAATTTTTTTCTTTCTTCTTTCTTTATTTATTTTCATCATCTGTTTGCTTGTTTCTCTTTACTTCGGTCTCCATTTTTATTTTTTCTCTAATTGTATTTCTTTCAACTTTCTTTATTTGTTTTCATCATCTGTTTGCTTGTTTCTCTTTACTTTAGTCTCCATTTTTCTTTTTCTAAATTTTATTTCTTTCTTCTTTCTTTATTTGTTTTCATCATCTGTTTGTTTGTTCTCTTTACTTCTCCATTTTCTTTTTCTCTAATTTTATTTCTTTCTTCTTTCTTTATTTGTTTTCATCATCACTTTGCTTTTTCTCTTTACTTGAGTCTCCATTTTTTTCTCTAATTTTATTTCTTTCTTCTTTCTTTATTTGTTTTCATCATCTATTTGCTTGTTTCTCTTTACTTTATCTCATTTTTCTTTTTTTCTCTAATTTTATTTCTTTCTTCTTTCTTTATTTGTTTTCATCATCTGTTTGTTTGTTTCTCTTTACTTAGTCTCCATTTTCTTTTTTCTAATTTATTTCTTCTTCTTTCTTTATTTGTTTTCATCATCTGTTTTTTTCTCATTACTTCAGTCTCCATTTTTTTTTCTATAATTTTATTTCTTTCTTTATTTGTTTTCATCTTTCTTTATTTATTTTCATCATCTATTTGCTTTTTTCTCTTTACTTCAGTCTCCATTTTTTTTTTCTCTAATTTTATTTCTTTCTTCTTTCTTTATTTGTTTTCATCATATGTTTGCTTATTTCTCTTTACTTCAGTCTCCATTTTTCTGTTTTCTCTAATTTTATTTCTTTCTTCTTTCTTTATCTGTTTTCATCATCTGTTTGCATTTTTCTCTTTACTTGAGTCTCCATTTTTCTTTTTTCTCTAATTGTATTTCTTTCTCATTTCTTTATTTGTTTTCATCATCTATTTGCTTTTTTCTCTTTACTTCAGTCTCCATTTTTCTTTTCTCTAATTTTATTTTTTCTTCTTTCTTTATTTGTTTTCATCATCTGTTTGTTTGTTTCTCTTTACTTCAGTCTCCATTTTTTTGTTTTCTCTAATTTTATTTCTTTCTTATTTCTTTATTTGTTTTCATCATCTGTTTGCTTGTTTCTCTTTACTTCAGTCTCCATTTTTCTTTTTTCTCTAATTTTATTTCTTTCTTCTTTCTTTATTTGTTTTCATCATTTGTTTGTTTGTTTCTCTTTACTTCATTCTCCATTTTTCTGTTTTCTCTAATTTGATTTCTTTCTTCTTTCTTTATTTGTTTTCATCATCTCTTTGCTTGTTTCTCTTTACTTCAGTCTCCATTTTTCTGTTTTCTCTAATTTTATTTCTTTCTTCTTTCTTTATTTGTTTTCATCATCTGTTTGCATTTTTCTCTTTACTTGAGTCTCCATTTTTCTTTTTCTCTAATTTTATTTCTTTCTCTTTCTTTATTTGTTTTCATCATCTGTTTGCTTGTTTCTCTTTACTTCAGTCTCCATTTTTCTTTTTTCTCTAATTTTATTTCTTTCTTCTTTCTTTATTTGTTTTCATCATCTGTTTGTTTGTTTCTCTTTACTTCAGTCTCCATTTTTCTTTTTTTTCTCTAATTTTATTTCTTTCTTCTTTCTTTATTTGTTTTCATCATCTGTTTGCTTGTTTCTCTTTACTTTAGTCTCCATTTTTCTTTTTCTCTCTAATTTTATTTCTTTCTTCTTTCTTTATTTGTTTTCATCATTTGTTTGTTTGTTTCTCTTTACTTCAGTCTCCATTTTTCTTTTTCTCTAATTTTATTTCTTTCTTCTTTCTTTATTTGTTTTCATCATCTCTTTGCTTGTTTCTCTTTACTTCAGTCTCCATTTTTCTTTTTCTAATTTTATTTCTTTCTTCTTTCTTTATTTGTTTTCATCATCTCTTTGCTTGTTTCTCTTTACTTCAGTCTCCATTTTTCTGTTTTCTCTAATTTTATTTCTTTCTTCTTTCTTTATTTGTTTTCATCATCTGTTTGTTTGTTTCTCTTTACTTCAGTCTCCATTTTTCTTTTTTCTCTAATTTTATTTCTTTCTTCTTTCTTTATTTGTTTTTTTCATCTGTTTGCTTGTTTCTCTTTACTTCAGTCTCCATTTTTCTTTTTTCTCTAATTTTATTTCTTTCTTCTTTCTTTATTTGTTTTCATCATCTGTTTGCTTGTTTCTCTTTACTTCAGTCTCCATTTTTCTTTTTCTCTAATTTTATTTCTTTCTTCTTTCTTTATTTGTTTTCATCATCTGTTTGTTTGTTTCTCTTTACTTCAGTCTCCATTTTCTTTTTTCTCTAATTTTATTTCTTTCTTCTTTCTTTATTTGTTTTCATCATCTGTTTGCTTGTTTCTCTTTACTTCAGTCTCCATTTTTCTGTTTTCTCTCATTTTATTTCTTTCTTCTTTCTTTATTTGTTTTCATCATCTCTTTGTTTGTTTCTCTTTACTTCAGTCTCCATTTTTTTTTTCTCAAATTTTATTTCTTTCTTCTTTCTTTATTTGTTTTCATCATCTGTTTGCTTGGTTCTCTTTACTTCAGTCTCCATTTTTCTTTTTTCTCTAATTTTATTTCTTTCTTCTTTCTTTATCTGTTTTCATCATCTGTTTGCTTTTTTCTTTTTACTTAAGTCTCCATTTTTCTGTTTTCTCTAATTTGATTTCTTTCTTCTTTCTTTATTTGTTTTCATCATCTCTTTGCTTGTTTCTGTTTACTTCAGTCTCCATTTTTGTTTCTCTAATTTTATTTCTTTATTCTTTCTTTATTTGTTTTCATCATCTCTTTGTTTGTTTCTCTTTACTTCAGTCTCCATTTTTCTATTTTCTCTAATTTTATTTCTTTCTTCTTTCTTTATCTGTTTTCATCATCTGTTTGCTTGTTTCTCTTTACTTCAATCTCCATTTTTCTTTATTTCTCTAATTTTATTTCTTTCTTCTTTCTTTATTTGTTTTCATCATCTGTTTGCTTGTTTCTCTTTACTTCAGTCTCCATTTTTTTGTTTTCTCTAATTTTATTTCTTTCTTCTTTCTTTATTTGTTTTCATAATCTGTTTGTTTGTTTCTCTTTACTTGAGTTTCCATTTTTCTTTCTCCTTCTAATTTTATTTCTTTCTACTTTCTTTATTTATTTTCATCATCTGTTTGCTTGTTTCTCATTACTTCAGTCTCCATTTTTCTGTTTTCTCTAATTTTATTTCTTTCTTCTTTCTTTATTTGTTTTCATCATCTCTTTGTTTGTTTCTCTTTACTTCAGTCTCCATTTTTCTTTTTCTCTAATTTTATTTCTTTCTACTTTCTTTATTTGTTTTCATCATCTGTTTGCTTGTTTCTCTTTACTTCAGTCTCCATTTTTTTTTTTCTCTAATTTTATTTCTTTCTTCTTTTTTTATTTGTTTTCATCATCTCTTTTGCTTTGTTTCTCACTACTTTTTCAATTTTTCTTTTTCTCTAATTTTATTTCTTTTGTTTTCATCATCATTTGCTTGTTTCTCTTTACTTCAGTCTCCATTTTTCTTTTTCTCTAATTTTATTTCTTTCTTCTTTCTTTATTTGTTTTCATCATCTTTTTGCTTGTTTCTCTTTACTTCAGTCTCCATTTTTCTTTTTTCTCTAATTTTATTTCTTTCTTCTTTCTTTATTTGTTTTCATCATCGGTTTGCTTGTTTCTCTTTACTTCAGTTTCCATTTTTCTTTTTTCTTTAATCTTATTTATTTCTTCTTGCTTTATTTTTTTTCATCATCTGTTTGCTTGTTTCTCTTTACTTCAGTCTCCATTTTTCTGCTTTCTCTAATTTTATTTTTTCTTTTTTTCTTTATTTGTTTTCATCATCTGTTTGCTTGTTTCTCTTTAGTTCAGTCTCCATTTTTTTGTTTTCTCTAATTTTATTTCTTTCTTCTTTCTTTATTTGTTTTCATCATCTGTTTGCTTGTTTCTCTTTACTTCAGTCTCCATTTTTCTTTTTTCTCTAATTTTATTTCTTTCTTCTTTCTTTATTTGTTTTCATCATTTGTTTGTTTGTTTCTCTTTATTTCATTCTCCATTTTTCTGTTTTCTCTAATTTTTATTTCTTTCTTCTTTCTTTATCTGTTTTCATCATCTGTTTGCTTTTTGAGTTTTTTCTACTTTACTTCAGTCTCCATTTTTCTTTTTTTTCTCTAATTTTATTTCTTTCTTCTTTATTTATTTGTTTTCATCATCTGTTTGTTTGTTTCTCTTTACTTCAGTCTCCATTTTTCTGTTTTCTCTAATTTTATTTCTTTCTTCTTTGTTTATTTGTTTTCATCATCTGTTTGTTTGTTTCTCTTTACTTCAGTCTTCATTTTTCTGTTTTCTCTAATTTTATTTCTTTCTTCTTTCTTTATTTGTTTTCATCATCTGTTTGCTTGTTTCTCTTTACTTCAATCTTCATTTTTCTGTTTTCTCTAATTTTATTTTTTTCTTCTTTATTTATTTGTTTTCATCATCTGTTTGCTTGTTTCTCTTTACTTCAGTCTCCATTTTTCTCTTTTCTCTAATTTTATTTCTTTCTTCTTTCTTTATTTGTTTTCATTATCTGTTTGTTTGTTCCTCTTTACTTCAGTCTCCATTTTTCTATTTCTCTAATTTTATTTCTTTCTCCTTTCTTTATTTGTTTTCATCATCTGTTTGTTTGTTTGTTTCTCTTTACTTCAGTCTCCATTTTTCTGTTTTCTCTAATTTTATTTCTTTCTTCTTTCTTTATTTGTTTTCATCATTTGTTTGTTTGTTTGTTTCTCTTTACTTAAGTCTCCATTTTTCTGTTTTCTCTCATTTTATTTCTTTCTTCTTTCTTTATTTGTTTTCATATCTCTTTGCTTGTTTCTCTTTACTTCAGTCTCCGTTTTTTTTTCTCTAATTTTATTTATTTCTTCTTTATTTATTCGTTTTCATCATTTGTTTGCTTGTTTCTCTTTACTTCAGTCTTCATTTTTCTTTTTTCTCTAATTTTATTTCTTTCTTCTTGCTTTATTTATTTTCATCATCTGTTTGTTTGTTTCTTTTTACTTCAGTCTCTATTTTTCTTTTTTCTCTAATTTTATTTCTTTCTTCTTTCTTTATTTGTTTTCATCATCTGTTTGCTTGTTTCTCTTTACTTATTAAATTTTTGTTTACAACATTAACCCCTAAAACTATTCCATAAATAATATTACAGAGAAACTCAAATACTAAACTTTCTTAAATTGACCAGCATTTGTTACATGTATTGCCATAAAATCTTAACATCTATACATTCCAATTTTTCCAAAAACAACTCTACCCATTAAAGTTTACAATATCCATTAAATCTCCAAAACTATTTTTATGGATGTTAGAATCTCTCAAATTTAAATGATATACAACAGATTTCCATAACAAAAATTTACAATATCCATAATTATATTAATATTAATAAATTTCCTAAACCGAAAATCCAATTATAAAATGTCACATTAAATATGTTGAAAACTCCCCATATATTTGGTTTATTTTTTATTTTTTGAGGAATTACCAAAAAAAAAAATCTATTACTTATCATAAACTATATATATTGACATAGAAAAATTATAAACTATAAAAATATGCTAATTTGGTAAAAAAAATTAACATAATTAAACTTGATAAAAACAACTTATTTTGATTTTTTTTTATGCAAAAACTTATTTTGATTTTGGTGAGACGGGTTGGCATTAATCTCATATAGGGAGTTAAGTGAAATTCTTTTTTTAAAACACTTTTAGATGTGTACCATGAGATAAATGTATTACTAGACTATACATATATCATACAGGTTAAAACCTTGAAAACACTACAAAAATCATATACTTTTAATACTTATATCAAATAAGTGTAAAATTTTATATTTTCAAAATTAATAAAGTAATAATAAAATAACAAACAAATACAATATAAAATTTAAAATTAAAAATATTGTTCCATGGTGTACTGCAGGTTAAATCCTAGTAACTACATTTTCTCTAAATTATAGAAATACCGCTTGTTAACTTCAAAGAAAAAAAACGAATTTACCACTCACTTAATAAGTAGGTTTAGAACTGATTACAAAGTTCAATTTTTTTTTTTTTGTATTTAACTTTAGATTATTAAATAGTAGTAGTATTTCTAATTATTGAAATAAGAAGTAATGTGTAATTTAAGAAATTTGATCTTCTGTCGTTTTTAAAACATAGCAATAACATTGGTGGTCTCCAAAACGGCATAGTTTTGAGCAGTGAGAGGTCAAGTCTCAATCCGACATCGTTTCGGGACTAATCCGGGGGAATAAAGGGTTTCGCGAGGATGACCTTTTGTCACATTTGGGAACTTTCTCTAATTTGCTTCAGGCGACTGTTACTGCGACTGTGAGTCTGTGACCACTGTTTCTGATTCCGCCGTTTGTTGTCTCTCTCTGAGTCTCCTCCGGTAACAAAATCTCTCTCTCTCTCTCGAGCTTTTTTAGCTTGTTTTGTGGGTTTGTTTCCAGGTTTTGCTTGTGATTTAGCCTCAGTGAACTTTTTGTAGTTACGTTTTAGGGTTTTAAACTTGTTTTTTGCTTGGATGAATGATGTTTGAGTCCTTCTTAGTTTTAGGGTCAGAGTTATTCTTTGTATTTGAAAACGTTAGTTTGGTTTACTCGGAAAGCTTTCTCTTTTCGACGAATCTTTCTCTGCAACTTGAAATAGAAATGGTTATGTTGATGTTCAAATGTTTTGCTAATTGTTAAGTCTTGGTCTCGCTCTGATTTTGTTTATCTGAATGTCTTTTTCTTCGTTCTGAGATCTTTTGTATGCAACTTTCATATTATGTGTGTAGGGACCCCTAAGTACTTCAAGTTCAAGATGGCCTCCCCTGCCTCCTGTCACCCTGATTGCAAACAAGCAATGAAGGCGCAAGAAGATTACGGTAACTTATCTAAATCTTGAATCTTTGAGAGATATTTTACTTTCTTTCTTTGTTGCATCATGATGTGATCTGGTTTTTATCTGGATAGTTGAATTGGCTACAACAACAAGCATTGGATTCATGTTCATTTGTTTCTATGTCTTTGCAGATGAGTCTCAGTCTGCGGCTTTGGTAGCAGTGGATCTGATAAGCGCTGCACGGCTTAAACTTAACCTCGACACTGAGCTAACTCACTACTCTGCTCAGTACTTGGTTGATAACGCTTGTCCCAAGAAGGAAGACGGACAACGCTCTGTGCTCACTGTGAAAGATGCCCTTGCTTTTGCTTTCAAAGAAGGGATGCCCAAAAAAGGTCTTTGGACACCTTTGGGGTGTATGGTTCCGCCTCCACCATCATCTGCTTCTCACATACCTCGCGTTTCCTTGAAAGGAAAAGTGGTTGAAGCTAATGATTTGCTTGGAGTCATTAATCTCTTGTTGCATCAACCTGTGGGAGCAAAACTGCATGTGTTCAGTCCGCAGATTGATTCTCTTGTCGATGTAAGTGTGTTGTTTAGTTGAATTTCAAAATTTTCAGAGATGAATGTTAATGCTTTGTTTTAATAGAATTGTTCAATCTTTTTTTTTCTTTTTTGGTGTATGGTAGGAAAATTTCCATGCCCCGCGAGGTTATCAGTCACGGTATGTTGGGCTTAGAGATGTGGTTATAGTTGGAATGGGGATGGTCGAGGAAGAGATTATTGCAGCTGTGAAGATATGCTACAAGAAGAAGACATCACTTATCAAAGTGTCTTTCAGCAAAATGCTTACGTTTCCACAATGTATTGGTGACACCATTCACGTGATAGGGCCAACAACACTGCTTGTTGACTTCTGTGCCCCGTGCTTATCTATCAACTAAGCAAGAGCTTAGATCTTGGTAAGTGTGTCTAGAGCACTATATGTTATCTGTGGAACTTGTTTGTTGGACCTTAAATAAGAATGTGTTATGAGACTGTTTTGTGAAGTTAAGTCAAGTATCTTGGAAAACCATATCCTAGTTGTGGCACTTGTTTGGTTTGAAATTATAACTGTTTTAAGACACTTTGATCTGTGAGTTAACAAGTCTTTGAACTTGGTTATCATCTCTTTGTGTGTGTTCGCGTTTTTTTCTTCTTCATAAAGTCAGTTCTGCATGGAGTAATAGGTAACCATGATTTAACAAATGGAAGAGATACAATAATTTAGGACATGCCATTTTGAATTCAGTTTATCGTTTCTATGAGTTTATCCAAGTTGGATCACTTGAAGAGAAAGATTCAAAAATCATAGTGCATAATCCTTTGGTTTATTGTCTGCTGCCAGCTCTATTGTACAATTGTCATCTTAGGATTAAAAAAAAAATGATAAATGGATTATGCACTCTGATTGTCAAATCTTTCTCTTCGATGAATTCTCAAATCATGATCAACGTTTTATAAAGTACTGAATTTTCAAAATCAATATAAGAGTTATGAAAGGATTATGCACTCTGGATCAACGTTGATCAAATAATTGAGATGCCAAGTGCCAACTAGCGATTAATTGTCTTACTTAACCTAAACAGATGTTTAGTGATTTCTCCGTAGACTGCAGAGTTTAAATTCTTTGGTACGTAAACTTTTGGGGACACGAAATACGTAAATGCGAAATGTAACTCTCTCTCCCTCTCTTTTTGTTTTTTTGTTTTGTCTTGTTTATGTATGTCTCGGTCAATGCAGAACTGAGCTGTGTCGTTTTCTTCAATCATGGTTAGAGATGCCATGTGACGCCTTATTAGAGCCGTCAAGACTTTTATAGAATAACTCTTTTATTGATTTTGAGTATTAACTACTTTAAAACACTCTGATCAAATAATTCAGATGCCAACTAAGTGATTGACCAAAATCTTTTTTACTTAGCCGAAACTTAGTTTTTTTTTTTTTTTTTTTTTTTTTTTGACAAACTGCAATCATCGATCAATCAGCCGAAACTTAGTTTTTGGTGGTTTCTCTAGAACTGCAGAGTTTGAATTCTTTTCTTCGGTATGTAAACTAATTAAGATGGGTCACCAGACTCATCAAATACTGCCACATCTCTCTAGTTGGACGTCTTAACGAACCCTAATGACATGTCTTTTTGTCTTGTCGGAAATCGATAATTTAATATATACCATACGAACCTTTAATTATAGTTTAGACTTAATTGACTCATCAACACAAAACTAATCATCTAGCTAATTTTAATATTCAACCCATGCGAGAACACAACTATATACATAGCAATTATTAACATATTGTCATCATTTATATTGGCAGTCACTAGTCCTTGATGTAAGATCTCTTAACACACTCTGTTTTCTAACATTTTTCTAATACTAAAATATCCACAAACTATTTCATACTAAAGACTTTGATAACATATTTAATGTGGAAACTGGATATTTTTAATGTGAAAAACCGGATATTCATAACATGGTCGAACCACCATTTAAAGTGGATGATAGAAAATTACTACAATCATGTATTTTCACATAATGTGTATGTGAACAGTCTTATATAAACTACAAAAAAAGTTATCGCGTCAAAAAAATTAAACTCCAAAATGAATAATTATCGTCTAATTCGTTCAAATTTATGGTTAGTTTCGGAAATTTATCTACTGATAGCTACTAAATATTACAGTTATAATTGAATCTTGAATGAAAACTGCTTACTTATGATTAAAATATAAAATAATCCGCAGTTGGCATTACAGTGACATGCGTTATCGCTTTGTTTCCTGTTTGTTATCCTTTTTAGTATTATTTATGGGATAATTTATCATAAAAAAACAATAAAACAAAACATTATTAACTCATACAGCATCAAGGAACATGTTCGTGACCGCGACGCCCGATTTATTCCATTAATATAACCTTCTTACAAGTTTGTTTTATTGTGGATCAATTACTTTAAATAATTTCAAAAAAAAACAACACTTTTAAAATTAATTGTCCCCAATAAGACAATCAGGATTAAATATTCTAGTCTTAATGACAATTAAAATAAGGTCTAATACGAAATGATAGTATTATTGGTACAATATCATTACAATGTGATGTTTACACTTTTTAACTGACATAGGTTTCCATATTTAACTTCATCTTAGCTTGTTAAGACTTTTACGCATGGTCACCAATGGTTCTAGTTTTTCATCGTCCCGAGTTTAAATAACAAAAATATTTATGTTTGATTTTTATTTGGTTCTAAAAAAAAATTGGTATACACAAAATTAAGCGGAATTAAGCGGAAAATAATCGGACTAGACATGCATAATTGGATAATCGATACTAGGCGCGGATTAGTCATTAATTGAGGTGGAGAGGGTGACCTAACGATTTTACGGAGCATAATCGGTGCTAGGCGAAAATTTTTAAAACAGGAATATAGACCACTACAATACAGCCAATTTCTGGATTTAATTACTTGACAATTTTACTCACACGTATAGTCGTTTATATATATATATATATATATATACTAGAATGAGTCTCACACGTTGCGTGGATTTAATAATATAGAAAATATAATATGGAGCTTAATTTATTGAGAGTTGTTTAGATTTTTTTCTCAAATTGATTATTTTTTTATTTCATATTAGTTAGAGTAAAAATTATCTTATAAGTTCTTAACAAAGTACTTATAGCAAAATATTAGATATGTGCAATACCAAAATGTAGGAAATTATACATTTAACAAATTGGACTACAAAAAAATTTGAATGTATAATTAAGTTATGTAAAGTAAAGTTTTTTGTTTTAGAATATCAAATTTTTCTTTTGTTTATTGGCAATAGTTAAGTAAGAATTATTTACCAAAAACTATAAAGGAATCTTAATGATAAATGTTGAGATATATATAGTAAGTAAAACTTAATATTTGTTAAACAAAAAAAACAATGTCTCTATTATATTTGTGTTCCTATGATGGAGAGGACCACTGTTGATAACATAATTATATTTATTAAAGAAATTTGTGTTAATTTAGTTGTAGTGAGTCATTAGGATGATGTAAATATTGAAAATGTTGTTATTTATTATGCAAGTTGGAAAGAGTAGCAAAGTTTTTTTTTAGGTTAGTTCTAGAAAACAGAAAAACTATTACTCCCTCTGTATCACAATAGATGATGTTGTAGGAATTTTACAAGAATTAAGAAAAATATTTAGTGTCTAGCAATAAATGTAGTATTTATTTATAATAACATATTTTTATAATTATTAACCAATAGTATTTCATCAAACTTTTAAATTCTCATTTAATAATTCTTGAAATTTGCAATTTCTTAGCATTAATTGATAAAATTATACAGAAAATCATTCTTTCTGATACAAAATAAAATCCTACAACATCATCTATTCTGATACAGAGGGAGTATTTATAACAAATATATTTTGTCGAGTATTAATGTTTTTTAAAAACTTCATACATTACAATAGTAACTGCTCACTCCTTAATTTCTTTAAGATTAATTGCTTTCATACATTTAAGATTTTGAATTTTTAAATGTATTTATTATGGTTATTAATTCAAAAACTTGCTCTTATAAACTTCCATGGAGCATCTTTTCTTTTAACAGGTGTCTAAAAAGTAAATATATTCTTACTTTTTGTAAACTGAATTTATTTATATAATCATACTTAAAAAAATAAATATCAAATTGCATAAGTTAAAAAAACTTAAAGACACAAAAGTTTTGGTTATTTCTTTACTATTTAAAGTTAAAAATAAATATCAAATTAGATAACGCTAGCATAATTTAAAGATATTAAGATAATAATAATTTTCCTTAGAAACAGTTTTTTCTAGATTTTTTTTGTTTTTTTCTTCATTATCAAGTGAAAAATTAACCATATTATGGTAAATATTAAACCAATACTATATTTTGCTTATTCGAATTCTCGCGGAATTGAACAGATAAGGAGGAAGAGTGGGGAAGAGGAGAAGTCGGAACTCAGAGATTCTGTCGGTTTTTCTTTGAAAAATCGTCAAGATTTTGTGGCCCATTAACCATTTATAGCCCATTACTAATTGGCTTAAACATGAGATAAAATGTTTAAAAAATAAAACAAATGTTTAGTGGTGCCACATGTCAGATAGATAGAGCTTCTTAGAGGGTGTAACCTACTTTATTATATTAGATATATATACTCAACGCCTCACCTTAGCCTCCTCTCAAATTGTCAATATCTAGATGGAGTGTTACATCCACATTTCCTAACAGTTTCTACTCCTTATTTTAATATGGCTAGGGATTTCTTTAATATATCATTCAACAGATCATCATCAGAATAATCATCAAAATAATTTTTATATTTAAATGGCTAGCCCAAATTGTACGATACCTTTCAATTTAAACTTCTCTTTCTGTCTACTATAAAAAGAGACTCTCTAACAACTCTGAAGATTGAGACAACTAATTGAATTAACCATGGAGAAGAATACTGCCCAAACCCTCTTCTCCCTATTTTCTCTTCTTCTTCTCCTTTCTTCATGTGTCTCTGCTCAGCTCCGGACAGGTTTCTACCAGAGGTCATGTCCCAACGTTGAAAACATTGTCCGTAACGCCGTCCGTCAGAAATTCCAGCAGACTTTCGTCACCGCTCCGGCTACTCTCCGCCTCTTCTTCCACGATTGCTTCGTTCGCGTACGTTACAATATCTATATATCTATATCATATAGGTGTAAAAGTATTTTTTTTTTGAATATAATTGTGGTGATATTTTCTTACAATATAAAAGTTTAATTAAGAGTTTTAGATGTTTGTCTTTCTATATATCATTTTCAAACAAAATAGTATAGTTACTTACGTTCTTATATTTTAATATGAATTGTTTAGGGATGTGATGCGTCAATAATGTTAGCATCACCGTCAGAGAGAGACCATCCAGATGACATGTCATTGGCCGGAGACGGATTCGATACGGTGATAAAGGCGAAGCAAGCCGTTGAAAGAGATCCTAACTGCCGCAACAAAGTCTCATGTGCTGACATTTTGGCTCTCGCCACTCGTGAAGTCGTGGTTTTGGTAATTAACATATCTTTCTTTATTACATTAACTTAACTACTATTCCTCTTTTGTTCCCTATAATATCATATATATAATGTCAGTCCGAGGTATTGAAAATTCGGTTTTGTTATATATCGTTTTCAGTTTTATTGTGAAAAGGCTAATCATATTATTAAATATAAGAAGCATGGTACGAGTTAACTAATAAAGTAATGTTAATTTGATATTAGTTGACACCTTTTTATTGGCAGCTTGTGAATATTATTCTATACAAGTACAAGTAATAACAGGTCATATATATAGTCCAAATAAAGGTATCATTGTACAATGATAGATTATAATAAAATAGTTAAATAAATCAAAAATTGCAGACCGGAGGACCGAGCTACCCGGTGGAGCTAGGGAGGAGAGATGGCAGATTATCAACAAAAGCCAGCGTTCAAAAGCAACTGCCTCAGCCCGGTTTTAACCTAAACCAGCTTAACTCAATGTTCAGCCGTCACGGTCTCTCTCAAACCGACATGATCGCCCTCTCAGGTACCAAACCGAACGAACCAAACCGATAATATTTTTCTTTTGGAGTATACTTGTTAATTATTATGATATAGTATTAATGTTATTGTATTATTCAGGAGCGCATACTATCGGATTCGCACATTGTGGGAAATTCTCAAAGCGTATTTACAATTTTAGTCCTAGAACACGTATTGACCCAAGTATTAACAGTGGATACGCACTTCAACTCCGACAAATGTGCCCGATCGGGGTCGACCCACGAATCGCTATCAACATGGATCCCGTCAGTCCACGTACTTTCGACAATGCTTACTTCAAGAATCTCCAACAAGGAAGGGGTTTGTTTACGTCAGACCAAGTCTTGTTCACGGACCAACGTTCTAGAGCTACGGTTAACTCGTTTGCTGTAGAAACAGAAGAAGGAAACTCATTATTTGCTTTCTTAAACAATGATAAGGTTTATATAACATAGGCCAGGGTTACAACAATATTGGGTTTATAATAACCGACATAACAATAGACTGCCGAATGCACGACAAACGTGGTACGCAAAATGCACTTTGCAATGAGACTTCGAGATGTTGTGGACACGATACCATGTAGAAACTAGAAGAAGGGTTTAAACTCTTTATTATTTGTGTTGTCTTTCTTAAACAATGATACAAAGGTTTATATAACACTAGGTCTTAGGGTTTACAACAATATTAGGGTTTATAATAACCGACATAACAAAGCCCAACATAGACTGCCGGCCCATACTCCAATATTTGCCAACAGCGAAGGAGCTTTTAGACAAGCTTTTATATCGGCCATCACAAAATTGGGTCGGGTTGGTGTTAAGACTGGTAATGCTGGTGAGATTCGAAGAGATTGTTCACGTGTCAATTAGAGGTGTTTTGACGTTTATTTTATTTTTGGTTTCTTTCTTTTATTCCTTAAGAGGATATGTTTTTATTCTGTTAAATAAAAGTTAAGTTCTTATTGTTAATAATAATGAGTTCAAAAGTGTTTCCTGCCCGGGAAGGTGGATAAAAGAAAGGTAGCTTGCTTCTCTCCTGGACTGATGGCCGCTTATGTAGTGGTCGGCCTTCCTACCGGAATGCCTCCTTTGTCTTCGTCTAACTCTTATCCATCGGTCCAATGCACTGGGCTCATCTCATGGAGGGAAAAGCCAAAATGGTTTTATTTCGTTTTTCTTCTTCTTTTGTTTTACGTTTATATATACTGGTCTCTAAGAATGAAAAAAAAAAAAAAAAAAAAAAAACAAAAAAACCAGGTGTTTCAGCTATAGATAATAAGGGTAATCGGATCTTTCGATGTCTGAAATTAAATCGCAATGTCACAATTTTCCTAAGTAAATCAGTGAAAAAAAAAACATGATGGCCAAAACAATCAAAGTCGAAAAAAATGATACATTTTTTGTTTGTTTGTGGGGAACAAACAATTCATTTTACTGCATACTTCCGACATTTATACAGGATTTGCAACGAGAAATTGCCAAGTTAGTCATGATAAACTACTCATATAAGTCTTCTCACCACTAAAATCTTTTCCACTATCCTCAATCCTCTTTTTTGTATACGTTGCATCGTCACCTTCGGTTTAAAGTGGACTAATTGATTTGTTGCATTCGTAATGAAGAGGCCCATTATCTTGGCCCAATGAAAAGTACTAAATACAAATTACATATATTGGCTTGCTTCTTTAACTACAACGACCTGTGTTTCCAAACTCGAACCGATTTCGCTAGTCAGACTGGTAAGTCTGTGACTTGGTCGATTCAGTTATTATATATTAAAAGTCCAGACCTATATGTTTCTCTTAAATCTGAACTTCTTATTTGGTTAACTTGTTTGATACGAAAATATTCAATCAATATAGGCTGGGCTCATAATTTAGTAGGCCTAACATAAATGCATATATTATTCCAATGTTCTTTCTCCTTATATATAGTATTTGATATAGTAAAATTATTTCATAACGATGAATTAGCTAATGACCGTTAACATTTATTTGTTTAGATAACTGATCATGAACATTTACCCTCAACATCTTTTACTCTTTTATATTAGTTGGTGATAGTTTCTTTAAGCCTCAAGCCTAGTAGCCTACTTGCATGTGGACCAGTGGACCGACCTAACAGAAGAGAAAATAAATCTTTTTTGTTTTTCATCAACGCAGAGTATCCAAAATCTCAAATTTGTTTTTGTCGTACACTTTTGAGTTCCTTTTATGGCAAAGCAATAAAATATCATGTTCCTTTACTCTCTGTAAAATTAAATGAGTTAGTATTTGAAAACCAAAATAGAAAGAAGAAAAAACAAAAAACAAAAGATGTGAAGGAGGATGAGACTCGTTGTTGCAGTTTCTACCAAATACAAGAAAATCTTTACTGCCTTTTCCCTGTCCTCTTCTTAATTTTTTATCACATTATTTGTACTGCAAAATAGTTATAATTTTATATAAAGATTCCTGCCAATAGTTTGACATTATTTTCGTTTTTAATTATTTCGAAACATAATATGATGTCAAATTAATGCTATACGTTTTTTGTTTTAGTTACATATACACGGTATGTTTTACTAACAAAGCCAGAAATATAAACGTGGTTGTGTTACAAAGAGCTCCATTAGAAAAATCTTTAATAAAATGAAGAATACAGATCGTCAAGCAACTAATCTTATAATGTCAAATTTGAAATAGACTTTGCATTGTGGAACCATCCGTTGGGAGTACAAAATGGTTGACACAAAAATCTGGCTGGATTTTATATTTGTTTCTTGTCTTGAAAAGAGAATGGTAACTTTGTCTTCTATAGTTTTTTTTTTTGCGCATGGTTTTTATTTTTATTTTTATATCTCTTATTACAATTTACGGTTAGAATCGTTGACAAATGATTAAAATAAAAACTTACAACTATATGTATATCACCGATCAAAATTAGTATGAAGTCAGCATTCTTTTACATATTTTGTTATTTGTTCTATTATACAAATATATAAGCACCCATTTTTATATGTAGCTTCCTCTAAAAAATAACTTTTATGAATCATTAAACCTCTAAATTTTGCATTATAGACAAGGTTTTTTTTTCTCTCAATAACTGAAGGTTTTGTAGAAGAAAGCTTTAAAGTGAGTGCACGTGGGGACATTTTGTGAAAATAGCTCCAAATTAAGAATAGAAACAAAACGCTCGAATTCAAACCCACATGAGATGTGTCCCTCCCAAGTCCCAAATCCCAATCCAAGCCATATCTTTTCTCCTCTATCTGGGTCCGTTTTTTTTTTTTTAAATTATTATTATTGCTTACACATTTTTATTTCAGATTAAAAAAAAAAAAGCTTATATCAGTTATATGTAAGAGAAAACAAAATTGAAGAACAGCACAAACAAGTCATAATATGCCATCTACGATATTCGATAGATATCTCTCCACAGGCTTTGTACAAATTTTTCTGACAGTTCTGTACGATTTCTTTGTGGTTTATACAGACAAAATAGTTCTATATATTTTTATATTATTGGCATTAATTCTTTGTATTCATTGTTTGACATAAAGATAGAATTGAATAATTACGAATCTGTTTTTTTACCTATAGCTTGATTGTGTGATTGGCAAGAGTCACACATTTAATTCTGTCATTTTTTCAACGTGGATTGTTAAAATAGTCAAAGGTGGACACAAACCATTAAGCAAAAATCCAAAGAAAGTTGTATAATTATATGCATTATTTTTTCAATGATGTCTACTATAGGTGTGAATATCTAGTATCTAGTGGTAAATTTGGTATGCACATCTATTAGGTTTGAATCTCATTTTCTTTCTCTCTTCTTAGATTGATATCATATATTTTGTTATCAACTAGAAAATTCATCTACCTTTGTATCTATATGTCATATTTTTAAAATTAATATTTAATATGATTTCAGTATTGTCCAATGTACTTATATAAGTATTTGAGTAAAACTATCAACTGCATCTAGATGGTTAGCATTATTAATACATGTTTTCCACGTTTGATCAAAGATTATGGAATGGCATTAAAATAGTATTAAGAGAAAACATCACATACTAACAAAAATAAGAAGCAATTTCCTTGCTACATTAATTGATAATCTACTAACCCTTGACGACTTTTTTGTGTGTGGTAGAACGAAGAACACAACAAAACCAAAAAACAGACCATTTAGCTTTTTGCTGTTAGCATCAAAAGCTAGTAACGTGTATATTGCATATATTAAGCACTATAGATTAAGAGACAACTTGTAATGTCTCAACCGCCCATGTTTAGTAGTTATAGATATTTTCTGGACATTTATTTAATATATATATTAAAGAAAAAAATAGTTCGGTATATACGTTAAAATAAAAACAAATGAGTAATACGCAGACTTTTCATATCATTTCAAAAGTTACCTTTGTGTCTAACATAAACAATATTTATCAATTTTATAAATCTTATACGGAAAATATCTTATTTAAACCCTGAAAATGCCAATGATGATTAGAATCTAAAATCACTGAAGCATAAATCCTCGACAAATAAAAATTATGTATAGCTCAATTAATGGCAACACGTGTATATATCTTAACTTATCTATATATATATATATATATATATATATATACGTTAACAAATTTGGGTCTACGCCGTATTAATCGCAGTGGCAAGTATAAAATACGAATTTGGAAATGTTTCGAAGTGTTACAGTACAGATGACCAGAAAACCTACTATTTTATTTGTTACCATCTGAATTCAAAGCTTGCAAAAAGTAGTGGATAGTGAAACCAAATTCATCACATGCAGTTTTAAAGGAAAATGTTCAGATGGTATATATGAAGGAGATCTATAATGTGGTAGTATTGGTAGAAATGACATAGATTCATCAAATTAATTAGGAGATTGATTCAAAGGACACATACACATGCATGTATTAACGTATATATACACAAAGTATGTGTGTGTGTGTGTGTGTGAGAGAGAGAGAGAGAGAGAGAGAGAGAGAGAGAGGGGTTATAAGGGGGAGGAACATGTGAAGGCATTAAGAGAAGGTGGGGTTTTGTATTGATGTCTTGTTCTTGGAATGGAGCCACATGGTAAGAGGGTCGCTCAAAGCACCTCTTTAGGGGTAGTTGTGATGCAGCCAAATTAGAGCTCTTGCATGTGACTCCATGTGTTTTTTCTTTCCTCACCCATTATTATTCCCGAATTCTTTCCTTCTTTTTCTCCATATATATATACACTCCCTTTATATAATTAACTTCATGTAATTGAATTTTATATACTTTTTACGTGATTTTAATGAAACTAAATATCTAATACAACCACATGAATATTAGATGAAAATTCGAATTCCGTTGTTTTTAAAATACTTTTGTTTTTCGTTTCAAAAAATTTTATTACTACGGACTACCACTATCATCAAATTATCCTATTGTGTTTTGTAGTTAAAAAGAAAAGTAATTTCCAAACATATTACCTTATACATGCCTACAAAGAAAATTAACTTCGGAATAAGTTCTACAACATTACTTATACATCATCAAGCTTTGTCATATACAAACAAACATAGGACCCACTCTTCTCTTTCTCTATCTCGCTCATATTCAAAGTTTGCTATATATGCAAGTTTCTCCCTTGTAGACTTTCCTTTGCAGCAAAAATAATTTCTCATATGGAGAGGCAAATCATAAACAAGAAGAAACGAGTATTTTCTCTTGAACCAAACAAGAACCCTAGTGAAGTTTTCACGAGAAAATACACAAGCAACTTGGTTCCTGCACTGAAGAAGCTCAATATGAACAACAACTCTTCAAAACAAACGGTGAAGCATGAAGTAGACATGGCTTTGGCTTTGTCTGCTCAAGAATTTGCATGGAGCCGTTTCTTGCTAGAGAAGCTATCTTCCTCAACGAATTCAACCACTACTAGTAGTTCTTCTTCCAATCAAGTTCGGATTCTAGAAAGATCCGATAAAGAAGGAGAAATAGAGGAGAAGCTGAGGGAATTGCAGAAGCTTTTGCCAGGTGGAGACGTGATGAATGTAGAAGAAATGTTGAGTGAGATTGGTACCTACATTAAATGTCTTGAGTTGCAGACGATTGCTCTCAAGTCCATTGTTCAAGAAACTACCTGACTCTTAGTTTCATTGTGTAACTTAGAGTTTGTTCCATGGTTTTCCTTGAACTAAATTAAAATCATGCGTGTGGTGTGTGTTTTCTCTCGTTTTTCTTCAAGAACACAAGAGCATGTCTCATAGTGGTTTTCTTTTTATTTTCTAGCTTTCTTGATTAATCAAATATGGTAATGGAAATGTACCACACATGACTGTTAATACATCTTATAAGTTATAAAAATCGATCCAAAATCTGAATAAACATTATATATTGTCGGTTATAATCTCAAATAGACGATGTGTTGGCAAAAATCAAATATTTTATATTTTGTCTTCTCTTTTTAATTTTCCTTATTTTATTATTCTAATGTTGTGTGAAAATCTCCAAAATTTAATATTCTAATCATTTAAGCTGACAAAATTTTGTTGTATATCTAATTATAAATTGTCCCTGCATTGTTTTTCTCCTTTAGTCAACATATGAATTTTCAATCTAGAACAAAAACCATATATATATATATATATATGACCATAATGATTGTTAATTCTGTATTTGCTTTCAACAATAGTAACAAGAAGAAAAAACACAAAAGAGACTAATATTACTTCCGAGTGTGGATAGAAAAAAGTCGAAATTATTTAGATATGTAAAAAGGAGGAAAGTCCGATGACATAGTGTAACTATGTAAGTCATATAACTTTGAAGTCATCATCCAAATCTTTGCACGTGTCTCGCAGTCTCTCGCACCTATACAAATCTTTATTTCTCTTAAAGATTCTAGCCGTACTACTACTACACAACTTGTCTCATGTCATGTTTTTTAATGGAATTGCAATAGTTTCAGTGTAAAAGAAAAATAAAACTTATATTTGGATCATTTCTACTTCTTTTCACCAACTAACTTTTCCAGTTAAAATTGCAAATTGTTTGTTGTCCCAAGATAGTTACATACTATCATTATTAGGTCCACATTTATTGTTTCTCTTGGCATTGTTTACAAAGTAATTAAGCCAATAAAAACTGGATTACGTGAAAAGAAGAAGATTAAGATTACATAGGCCCATGGAATAAGAGCAAAGAAGAGAGTGTTTACATGTGCCAAGTGCCAAAACACAAAGGCATTGCCTTGTTTCTTTTATAAGAGCAAATTTTGCAAAAGTACAGATTTGAGAATTATGTGGAGAAACAAGAACACCTAACAATGAGATTTGGGAAGAGTTATGGCAATAAACAAAGTTCTCTCCCTATGTAAATAAAAATCATAAGAGGAGGTGAAGAAGAAAAAAAGAAGAAGAAGACAAAACAGGAGAAGAAGATCAATCATGTGTGGTTTTTTTTATGCGACTACACAGTGTAGTGACTTGGAGTTTCAATGTCCAAACCCTTTAGCTTCACTACTGATTCCACATGTCCCTTGAGTGTGTGCAGCTCCCTAAGCCTGTTTAACATATAAACAATCCAGTTAGCGTTTAACTCCAACAAAAGAATATGTTTAGATCAAAAGAATAGGGTGTGGTCTGCTTTATTACCTAGCGATCTCAGCTCTTCTCTTAGCTTGCTCTGCGATCTCAGACAATTCTCTGTAACTTCCTTTCTCAGGGAAGGTGTTATCAGCTTCCTTTGGCTGCAAACCGTGAAGTGTCCTTTGAGCATGTGCCCATTGAGCCTCTCTCTCTTCTTTTCCGTAATCTTTCTTCATTGTGAAAGCCGTCTTGTTCTCAAACAAGTTGAGCCACGCCTTTCCACTCAAGATGTATCGAATGGCAAACTTGAAAACGTCCAATGGGAAGTATGTGACAATACTGTATAGCCAGATCACACCAGCCCATCCCCATCCAATACCCCTAATCTTTGCAAATTGCCAGTTGGCATAAACCGCAATCAAAGTAGCAATCTGCATTTGGAAGAACAAATGGATTCAACATGTGTTTCATTGAGAACCTTTATACCCAAGAAGAAATCACTTAAAATGCGGATTACAATTGATCTTACCAGTTGTGCAATGAGGAAAGCAATCATCAGTAACGCCCCAGGACGTTCAACAAATGACCAACTCCTTGATCTTGTGACGAAGATCAGAGCTTGACTAATGATACTAACTTGTAGGTACACCGCACCCATTAGCTCGTGGTTATTGTCCCTAATGGACCTCACACCAAATGTGTCCTGTAAAATCCAAAATGAAACGAACGTTAACCAAGGTGAAATATAATCACCAGTACCTAAGTAAGAACTTATGCAAACATAATTAATTAGCTCAATTGTGTGTACCGAGAAAAAGTCAGTCTTGTGCGCCGCCCAGAAGAAAATAACAGTCATGATGGCCTGGTAGCCTCCAAGAACAACTCCAGTAGCAAAAATTTCTCTAAGTTTCCAGCTATCAGGTGTGGGAGATGGCTTAACTCTGTCCTTTGAGATTGTCATGATGGTACCTATAAGATTAAGACATGATACCGTTAGATATAAGTAAACTGTTACGAAAAGGCTACGATCTTGAGGTTTTATACAAAAGGACAGAGACTGCTTACCATCGTTAAGAATGGCAATGATCAGAACCATGAAGGCTGAGAAGTCAAATTCCCATATCAAAGCAATAAGCATGAATCCAAACTGCAGAAAGTTACAACACAATATGATCAGCGAAATAATAATTTTAAGACAAAAACCAACAAATGACAGAACTCTAGAAGGAGTTATTTGCGTACCACAATACGGATTGTGATTGAAACTGCATAAATCTGTAACAAGAAAAAAAAAGTAAAAAGAATAGAGTCATTAGTTTCAATTGCAAGCAAGCAAGTAACTGGATTAAATTATGAATGAAAAAGAGGAGAAGACGCACAGTGTAGTTCTTCATTCTCTGGAAGATAGCCCTGCTGGTGAGAACGGCGCTGATAATGACGCTGAGTCCAGGCTCAGTGAGGACAATATCTGAAGCACCCCGAGCAGCATCTGTAGCATCAGCCACAGCGATACCAATATCTGCTTTCTTTAGAGCAGGGGCATCATTGACACCATCACCAGTCATTCCAACAATGTGCTTCCTCTCCTGCAACTTTTTCACAATTTCGTATTTGTGCTCTGCAATTATAAAGAAAGAGGCTTAGATCTAGCATAACCACCAATCCGATGAACATATGGAGGTTTATCATACAAAACAATAAAGAAGCAAATAATAACCTGGGAAGACTCCGGCAAATCCGTCAGCCTTCTCGATCAACTCCTCAACGGGAATGGATGCAAGGTTGGCATCCTTGTGGGTACCAAGAAGAGCCGAAGATGGATACATGTTTGTTCCCATTCCAAGTCTGCGACCGGTTTCCTTACCAATAGCAAGTTGGTCACCTGGCCACATACGTCGTCCAAGAGAATGTCAGGGGAAAATGTAAAGGTGTATAGCATAACAAGATCAATGGGTGAGCAAATTTACCAGTGATCATCTTGACATTAACACCAAGATTCAAAGCCCTTCGAATAGTTTCAGCACTGTCATGTCTTGGGGGATCAAAAAGTGGCAACAGACCAACAAATTCCCATGGAGCACCTGGGCTTTCCTTGGTTTTTTCTGGCACCACCTAAGAAGAGAAATAAGAACACAATTAGATATTTGTTTCCACGCAAACAAAAAAAAAAAAAAAGAAAAACAAAAGAACACTGAAACTATGAGTATCAATGTCAAAAAATTACCTGGCGAGCAACAGCCAACGACCTAAGACCACGCTCGGCATACTTGTCAATAATGGAGAGCACCTTCTTGCTAAGGTCATTGCTGGCTTTGGCAAGTTCAAGGATCTGTTTGGGAAATCAAATTAGTACCAACAGGAAGGATAAAAACAAAAGACATTTGTTGGTAGGGTTGAAGATCCATTACCTGCTCAGGAGCACCTTTACTGACTCTGTGCCAGTTACCACTGCCGTCAATGTAAGTCAAAGCAGTTCTCTTATCCACAGGGTTGAATGGAAGGAAGTGAATTTCCCTGATTCCAGCTCTAGCCTGCGAAAAATCCCAATCACGCATAAGAATTTGTTTTTTGGAGGCTGACTAAAATGTAATTTGAACCGGAAAAGAGTTATACCTCCTTTGGATCAGCAAGCATCCCAACCATGGCTGCATCAATGGCATCCTGGTTTTCAACCCTGGAAGCCATAGCTGCAAACAATAGGACTTGGTCTTTCTCCACACCCTTGCAGAAAACCTCAACCAAGTTTTTGTCCACACTCAGTTTATTGAGAGTTAGTGTCCCGGTTTTGTCACTGCACAGGACATCCATTCCAGCCATCTCTTCGATGGCAGTCATACGCTTGGTGATGGCACCTTGCTGAGACAACCTGTGAGACCCAATAGCCATAGTCACGGACAAGACCGTGGGCATAGCAATGGGGATACCACCGATCAAGAGGACCAAAAGGTTATCAATTCCATCTCTGTACTTTCGGCGTTGAATTGGGTACATGACGATGATCTCAATCACCATACCGATAGCAATGGAACAGATACAGAAGTTTCCAATGGCTGTAAGAACCTTCTGGAAATGTCCAACTTGGTTTGTGCTGTCCACAAGATGAGCAGCTTTACCAAAGAAGGTGTGAACCCCTGTGGCAATAACAACCGCCTCGATTTCTCCTTGTTTGCAGGTTGAACCAGAGAAAACTTCTTGGCCCGGGTGCTTGGTGACAGGAAGGGACTCTCCAGTTAGAGCAGATTGGTCAACCTTTAAAGGATCACCTTCAAGTAGACGGGCATCAGCAGGGATAATGTCTCCCAATTTGATGCTAACAATATCTCCTGGGACAAGAATAGCAGCTTCTTGTTCACTCCATTTTCCATCCCTAAGAACCTGAAACAGAGAAACATCACAACATTAGCTCTAGAAAATTTAGGAAAGTTCTGTATAACAATATCTCAGCATTCTCTTTATCATTATTTACCTTGGTTTTAGGAGCAAGACCAGCCATAAGAGCAGCAGCAGCATTACCAGCATTGTTTTCTTCGATAAAACTGATGGTAGAGTTGATAACCAACAGACAGATAATACCGACAAAATCTTGCCAATCCGGAGGCCTACCATCACCATTGGCCAAAGCAATAGCCATGATTGCAGCCATTTCCATGACCCATGAAAGGGGATTCCACATAAACCCCAAAAACTTCAGAAGTTTGCTTTCCTGTCAATTATCATTGTACAAATCATCAGACACATTCAGTAACACACTAAAAGGAAACCAGATAATTATATCTGAAGGCAACAAATGCAAATAGCAAAAAAGCTCAAACCTTTTTCTCTTCGAGCTTGTTGGGACCAAAGATCTGAATCCTGTCTTCCCCTTCCTGCGTTGTCAATCCTTCCCTTGAACATTTTAGCTGCTGGAAAACTTCCTCAATCGGAATTTTTTCCTGAAAAAAAAATCAATAAACAAATCCGATCAGATAACCTAATTCAAGTAACTCAAACATTCACATACACTGAACAGTTCCTAAATCATCAAAAAGAGAAACCTTTTTGCTAAAGGATCTACTCAGTTCATAATAAGAATCGTTGTTAAAAGATCCTATAGTTGAATAACGAGTCGTTGACTAGTTCGGTAAAAAGTAAAAGATTCGGCGGAGGGGGAAACTGCGGTGGTGAGGTGGGGACCGCCACCACCACTGACCAACGTGATTGCGACACGCGCCGCGAGATTCCCTCACTTTCCGGCGTAAAAATCGATGCTTGGTCGCTTTAAACACAGTCCAAGATATGTAAAAGTTGCATTCTTTTATTAAAAAAACAAAAGTTTTAATTTTTTTTTTTAGTGTCCCAAGAAAATTCACAAAAGTTACGTCTGCACAAAAGATGTGTTCTCTTTTTTTGTTCGTTGTTTGGTTTCTTAAAGACAAAGAAGTTGAACGTACCACGGAAAGGTACATAAACCAAAACCCAACAAACAAAAAAAAAACTTCTTGTTTAAATCATAATTATCTTCTAAATAACACCAAATTAGTTCTTACGAGTTTGCTGTCCCAATCCAAAAAAACAGAGACAAAAAAAGTTGTACAAGTAGGCTTGGACTTTATTGAAACGTAGCTAGCTCCACCACTGATATAAACAACAACAAAACTCTGTTTCTTTCTTATCTGTCTTCTATGCTATATCACATGCTTAGATCTACTTTATTTTTTTTTCTCTTATGAACAAACTCTAAACGTTACCTAAAACAACCCCTAATTAAGTATTAAATCTCCCCAGATTTTTCAATTTAAAAAATTAGTCAAATGTACAATATTAACAAAAACGAGCCTTTTCCGGGAAAAAATCTTCAACGTAATGAGAGTAAAAAGACTCAAAGCCCACACCAACAAAGAGTACAGATCTATTCATCTCATTCAAGCAAATCATCGAACAGTTTATGAGCATAATGATAAAAACAGAGTATAAGAATATATATATAAAAAATGGTATACCAGATCAACAGTCTCGTTCTTAATATCCTCGAGACTCGACATCTCTCTCTCCTTTTTTCACTGACGGCGAATTCAGTACTTAAAAACGACAGCTTTCACCACCGTTTCACTCGATCATACGTACTCCGGCGAATGAGAGGAATGAGAGAGAGAGAGAGAGATATTAGGTGGGTTCTGTTCTGTTCTGTTGGCAGAGTCGATACGAGTCCCCTCTATATTTATAACCAATCTTCAAAACGACGAAGCTCTTCGTCGTTTTGGTTATTTCTTTGTGGGTCTCATTTTAACAGCTAGTTTTTTTTTTTTACAAATTTTTATTTTAATTTTTGTTGCCTCTTTAAGTTCTTCTCTCCTTAACCCTTTGACCGTTGATTAATTATTAATTAACCTTTCTGATTAATGAACAAGAATCATCATATATTAATTGTGTGTCCTAATCTCACTAAAATTATGGACTAAATTTTTGTTTTTTTCCTTCTAATTTTTCCACCGTTTTATAATAATCTTCTATAATTGTTTTTTTTGTTGTTTAGTTTGAGATTTTTTTTATATGTTTTGTAGTTTGAAAAAAAGGGACTCTACTAAGGAGGAGATTAAGTGCCTTATAAGTGAAAATTTTAATTTGGAGTGATATCTTTACTTTTTTAATTACAAAGATCATAGACTTTTTGGTGTTTTGTATTTTCTTCCTTATTAAAAACCAAAAAAAAATCAATTATATGAGGAAAGAAATATTTGGGGGAGGTGTTTACACTGCTTAAGATTTTTTAAATAATTTTTTTTTTGACAAAAGCAACATACTACTTGCTGCTTAACCCATTATTTTTTATTTTTTTTCTCTCATGCCACCTATTAGGTTATTTATATCATGACAAGATATTTTATTCTGAACATTTCAACTTAAATTATGTACTATATTTTAAAACAAAAATCGTTTTCTAAATGGTTTAGTTAGGTCCGTATGTTCTAATTTGGTTTTCCTGAAAGCAGCAATAAATGGGTTACTCGTTTTCATTTTGTTTGTTCTTTATCAACCATAAGAAGACTTAAAAAGTCACTTGTCAATAACTTTCAAATCTTGAGAAATCAAGTTAATTATTTTAGCAAAAACTATATGAAGCAGGTGATCTAATAAGAAGAAACAAGTCTGTTCAATTATCCATTTATGTGAATGGGGAAATCAATTAGGGAGATATAACTAACTAAATAGCTAGAACATGGTACTCAAATATGTCGGATTCTGCATTGACTCGGAATCAACTTGGATGGGTATTTACAAGTTTTTATTATGAGATTTGTGGAATAATTAAAAAATAATAATAATACTATTACTAGTTATATATTTGTGGCCCTAAACGGTGGTGATAATGAAAATATTGGCCCTTCCAAGGTGCCTCATGGCAAGGTCAGCAAATGGGAACGATGTCACATGTTAATAATTGAAATATAAATACCATACCATAGTGTTTTTATTAAATTTGTTCCCTATGAATATACACTGAGAAATTGACTTTTTGATTTCTATGGGTCCCTCTCAATAATACAAGTTCGTCATTTTAACTCCTTTACGTTTTTACATCTTTTTCTGTATATTCATGTTTTTTTTTTTTTTTGTCAAAGGGTCTTCAATTCTGTATATTCATGTTCTTTTATTTTATCAAAAGATTATTCTTCTAAATGTTACGACATATCAAAAAAAAAAAAAAATGTTACGACATATGATAAACACAGACTTCTTTGTTTTTTTTCCAAATAACATGATTTTTTTTTGCAATAATATTAAAAGAAATGATACGATGCTATCCAATAACATAATTCACATGATTATCAAACTATTTATTTGAATCAAATACGATAAATAACACATCACTTATTTACAGTTTGCCACAACATTTCTTATTTTTTTGGTTTTTAGTAAATAATTTCACTATTTATTTTAACTTTGGTGAATGAACCTTAACTAAATTCATTTCCAAACAAATTAAAATATAAGATATAAATATATTATCATCTAGTTGACTTAAGTGACTCTTATATACAACATATTTTAAAACTTATCATGCATTTCAGATAATTAAAAAGAGGCAAATTTTGTTTTGTTTATGTACACTATACATATTTCAAATTTGTAACAAAATCTGAATAGCCAGATATCATATAATTACTAAATTATACCTAAATACTCACGGAGTTTACAGTCGCAAAATGTGTGAACCATTCGTTTTCAAAAGTTGCCCTTTCATTTAAGTTAAAAGTCTTAAGTTTGACTTGGTATATTCTCCTCTCTTCGTTTCGTCTTCGACTATTTACAACCTGCACTGAAACTAAAAACAATGAAATTTCTTTTTGTATTTATGCTAGAGCTTGACTTCATTATATAATATTTAGATATAGATCTCTATTATGTAACAACGTGTATAGCCGATTATTTGTCTAAACTCCAGAACCTCTCTAGATAATCTTTATGATTAACCTCATATATAATCATGGAACCCATATTCATAGTAATGATTCAAAAAAAAAAAAAAAAAAAAAAAAGAGGAAACTTATAAGTAAGTACTTACTGTGAATATTATTTGATTCAAATGATTACCAGAAGACAGCGTAGACTATGAGCTTGCAATCACGCTTGTCAATTAAATCACATGTAAATATGTACTATTTATCATTTTACAAAATTTATTTATGGAAATGTTTCCATTTTACAAAATTATTACTATTTTGAAAGAAAATCACTCTGCATTTGACATTTTTCATCAAATATAGTCAACTCCCAGGGATATCACTATCGTGAGTGCGATGTTAAAACTGTTTTATTATAGTATTATTATGTAATATATATATGGGTCGCGATTTCATAAGAAATAGTCTTCTATAAAAAGAAAACCATATATATAGCACACATCTTTTGACGTATTAATTGGAGGAGTAATAAGAATCTGATTAGTATGTACGGTCATAAAGAAAAAAGAAGATACATATATATCGGTTTCATCATTGACTTGACATCTCGTTCCCCTTTTGTCTTTTCATCTTTTCTAATTTTACAAACGATATTATATATATATATATATATATCATATCATTATGCTTAATAATAGGCATATAAAACAGTATCATTAATTTGAAATTGAATATATATTTAATTTTAATGATAATAATGTTTTAAAGAAATGGGCAGAAATTTTATAGGAAAATTTCAAAGATAAATTTATCAGGTATATATGTAAAAACAGTACAACAAATTCAGATATAGATAGATGTTTTATTTTAATGATTTTGTTCAGAAAGTAAACATCATATTTAGACGTACCCAGAAAATCCTGCACCATGTACGGCCTCACATGCCGTCCTGCGACGCGAGATAAGCCTAAAAGGTTAGTTGCTTGTTCCCTTTTTATCTTTGTCTTTCTTTTTCTTTTTTTCTAATATTATCTGCTCAGGAAAATATGAACGTGATTTTTTTTTCAATAAAGCCAATCTCTTGGATCAAGAAATTCCAAAACTGTTATACATTTGTTTATGAATAACTGAATATTTTTGTATACAAAATTACATTTATTTTCTCTGATACCGCATTGGTCAAGTGACATGAGTATATTACATAAAGACATTCCTTAAATTTAAAGTCACTGTATTTATAAATACATTTATCTCCCTTTGCACTTGATTTCTCTATTGTTTGTACTTTTCTTTATTAAAAATGTCATTATTCATATGGAATCAAATAAATTTTTGAGGTAACTTATGGCACAAAAAACTTATGGCATGTTGAAGTTGGACCCAACATTTCTAGCCGTTACATGCAACAAAAGTATAATATGTTTGGGATCAATGCAAACAATAACTTACTCTGAAATATTGTCGAGGGGAACTTGGATTTTATTTATACATTAGAAAAAAAAAACTGTACTTGTCTGCAAGTATGAAGTTGTTCGTCAAATAAACGGGTACTCTGTTTTGTTAACAGATTATTGAAATTATACTGTATATGATTATAATATCATCATATATTATAAAGTTTTTCATCTTGTAACATCTAAAATTTTGAGCTAGCTAGCATTGGATATGTAAATAAGTTTTTTTTTGGTTTTAAGATATATAAATAAGTTACCATGCCGGACTAGGAGAATTATTTATTTATACGCCCTAAGATTATGTTCTCATTTTTTTCTAAATGTAAGTTTACTTTTATATGATGATATCGTTTTTTTTTTTGAACAAACAATGACGATATCGTTTCTAATTTTTTTTCTATGAAACAAAAGCTTTCGAGTCTGTTTTCATTCCCGGAATAGTATACATCCCATAACATTTTTTTTTTCGTTAATTCCTAAATACATAACCTTTATACGGGGAAGATGTCTTATTGTCAACATTAGCAGGCGCATGTGTCCATTTGGATTACGAAATCAGCTTTAATTACCAGTTGATACCAAAAGGGTGACAACTCTTTTTCAACGTTCCTATCAGTAAAGAAAGAAAAATATATACTATATAGGCATTTCGATTATTAATTTTTTAAGTTAAAAAGTTATACTAATCGTAGTAAGGCATGAGCCTTCTCTATTGTGAATTTGCGATCAGTTAATTAATAATTTGGTCTACTAATATTAAGTAGTATTAAGTATTACTAGGTTCAGTTTCTATATTCCGCTAGAGATTCTAACGCCGTGAAGTTATCATTTGTAAAATAACCGGCGTGATTTTGGCATTGGATGCCGTGTTGAGTTTTAAATGAGAGAACAAGTGGTGGTGATGAGTGGTGAGTGGTGGTGGCGAGGGGACTTGACCTAACCTAACGGGACCGTTACCTGTTACGAAGAAGAAGAATCTAAATGTCGTCTCTTTAAGGATCTGTCAATTTTACATATAATTACCTTCCAATCATTCGTAGCCACGTGTACTTGTCTACTTACGCAAATAATTGCTACTGCTGCTCTGTTTCGGATAGAAAATCTCATAAATCCATTGAATCTTGTAATGTGTGAATCCCACTTGGAACCAACCTTTTTGGTGTTAAATCTTTTGTTGTTCTCGATGGCACATACTAATAATTTCGCTGAAAGAAAGAAGAAGCAAAACGATAAGCCTTTTCTTCACGTACTAGATTGACGAATCAAATTAGTGAACCTTGTTTTTTCTGTTGGTAAATGGTTTTTGAAGCATCTTTACTTTTGTTTACTTAACCAAGTTGTAGCAAGTCTAGCATCGAGTCACCGACCATGTTTCATAGTACTATACTCCATATCAAAGCCTCCTCAATGATGAAGATTTTTAGTTTTCACGAAATAAGTTTAAATGCTTATTAATGGGTTGACCAGAAAATTAATATTTTGACTTTTCTAATATATTAGGAAGAAATTTAAATGAAATTGTGTCGACATGAACTTCAGTTGACTTCCATGCAAATAGGAAGGTAAAAACTGAAATGGTAACGGTGTTAAAACGTACCTCATTCTGTAAAACTCTTTTCCTAAGGTCAACTTCTATGTAATTATTCGTTTTTTTTTATTTTCTCTGTTCAGATCAATTAAGTAAACAATGAATGTTTAGAGATGTAATCGGCTTCTTTTTTCTTTTCATTTTATGTGGTAAGAATTATTTTTGGACAATTTTCTACCAAAAACTGAATTCTCTTAGGAAAGTGAAATACTAAGGGAAAAATATCAGATACGTATTACGTATAGGTATAGGCTTAAAAGGTTGGCCAGGGATATGAGGCAAAAAAACCGAAGCCAAGTTTAGACAAGATGGCTCATTGAGGTGATGAAAGACGTAACTAGACAGAAAATATTAGAAAACTACAAACTCTTTTGTCCCATCTTTTGGCTTTACGAAAAAGGCCACGGCATATGTCATATATGTATTAACCCTTCGCTTAAATATCAAAAGTAATGTATAACCTTAATTTTCTTCTTAATATATGAGAGTGTCTGTATGTCACAACATATACACGTATGCATCTGCAAAAATAATTTATTATTGTTATTTTTTAACTCGTTGATTAGGATTCCATTAATATCATGACATATTCATATTTTCTTTTGGACGATGACATATTCATATCTCTACCTTTAAGTAACCTAATTTATATACATATATATATATATATGTTAATTTATGTCCAATAGTATGCTAATAAATAAAGACTGTTGTCTAAACTGATTCATTTTACAAGCATAAATATGTACATAAACAAACAAACTTGTGAGATTCCAAGTTTAACGGCTACAAAAGTGATTTTTATACTATAATTGTTCTGACGAAATTTTCAAGAAAAGAAAATAGAAAACGAAAGTTTAGAGAGATTTAATACTTATTTTTGGTTGGAGTTTACGCAAACAAGTGCATGTATTTGATGATTACTTACGATACAAGTAGTGTAAACGAGTGTGTACCAGAAAAAATAACCGACAAAAGGCGGTACGAAAATAATTAGGTGAAATAGTGAATATTTCTAGTGAACATCACAAGTAATTTTTGTTTTAACACGTGATCTAGTCGTTTTTTTACTTTATACCTTATACTTTCTTGGTCAGCCAAGAAGACTTTTTTCACCATATAATCATACTCAAAGTTACACAACTGCGTGAAAGTATATCCCAAGAAGTCAATACCCCACGAGCAAGTGGGCGGTCAACCATAGAGACTAGGATGTTGAATGTTGAAACTCGACTATAAATGCGACGATAGTGAATAAAGTAGGAAAATTTGTAAAACCTAGGACCGAAAACGTATATAGTTTATTAATTAAATACTGCATTTTGCTAATTTTTACTTAATATTCTGTTTTATTTTTTCTTAACCTCAAACAAAAAGATTAAAAAAACCTATACTATCATTTAGTAAGAAAATTCAAGTTTCGTAGATTAAAGTACAGAAAATTTTGTTAAATTCTTTTTTTCTTCTTCTAAACTTATATAGTACTAGTGAAGAGTTGTTTGTGTGTGTTTTTCTGGTCAAAACAAAGACTTATTTTGAAACTTTTAGAAATCGAAAAGTTTACAAGAACCTGAGACGCCTAACTTCTTAATATTAGGGCTTGACTGGTTCAAATGCTGCGGTTGCGGTTGCGGTTGCGGGATATTGCGGAAGCGGGCAATTGCGGTTTCAAGCGTTATTAACCGTTTTGAACGACTGGTTTAGCGGTTTAAAATTGGAGCGTTTGCGGGAGGTTTACGACTGGTTAACCATCGGGTGCAATAGCGGTTGGAACATAAATAAATGTGATATATAATTATATAAATGTTTTAAAATATCAAAAACTTTATTAAACTCTATTTATAATTTAAATTCATTAAAAATACTAAAATAATTATTTTAAAAACAAATAAATTTCATAGTGAAATGCTTATTACTTTATGCATTTGACTTTTTACCAAAACTTATCAAGTAATTTGATAAATGACTAAACATTTGTTTTAGATCGTAGATCTTCTTTCTTAAATCTCACACACTCAATAAGTTCGTGGGCAGTATTTGCATCGTAGTAATGATCAGCGAGAGTTGAGAAGAGTCACTCGTGATTTGTTTTTATATTTTTCACAAATAATCTTATTTTCTTAAATTTCGATGAAATGTTATATTTATTTAGATTTTTTTGAACTTATGTGCGATGTGCCATTAAATTTACATCAAGTTTTCCGGGTTATCGTTAATTGAAATCTTATTTTTTTCCAATTTTTTATTTTTAATTATTCTCAATCGTATCCGTAGTTCATTTTCTCCATCCTTAATGAATAAAATAGTTAAGTAAAATATATATATATAAAATATTTCATTATCATTGATTTGTTTCAAGTTTTTCAAAAAAAAAAAATTCCAAACGCAAACGCCTGCAACCGCAAACGCTTGCAACAAACAGCTTTTGGAATTCAGTGGTTGATAGCGATTGGAAGCGGCTGGGAACGATTGGAAACGGTTTGTGTGATTGGCACCAATCGCTAGCAACCGCTACGACCCGCAAACGCAGCGTTTGCAGGAGGTAGCGGGAGAACCAGTCGACACCTTAGTTGAGCCGAAATTAACCTCTGTCGTACAAATCGTACTAAGAGTAAGACTCCAGGAAAATAATAAGAGTTTTATTCCATTAAGACTATTAACATTTGGAATTTTAACCAAGAGGGGTTGGTGACATTGGACCGTTTTGTGTCTTTTGGTCAGCCATTCCACACACATGGCTTTAATTCATATGGATCCACATTCATATGTATCTATACATAGCTTTACACGTATATGTATGCAACCATGTGCATATGGACAAAAAAAGTTCATTAAATTTTATCTCTTACAGAGAGAGACCAACTTGTGGAAGTTACTTATGGTTCTGGCTTTCTATCATTTGATAATGATTCAAATTAAAAAAAATTATAATTGTCCGTACTTATCTTTCTAAACTGAAGATCACCGGTTGATTAAATTAATAGCAGTAAGTAACTAAAAATAATTCAATAAGCTTTCAAGTTGCATCATCTTGGATCTTTAATAATTGCATTGTAAACTAATACACCGTCACAAGGATAATCAGTTTCCCTCATGCCGCGTCTCACGCAGCAAGTTGCATTTCTCATCGCACATACTTCAAAACTAGAGCTTTAGTTTTAACTGATTGAAACCAAACTAAATAATCTAAACTGTGATCGAAACCAAACCAATTTTTAAAAGTAAGAAATCGATTTTTGTTTCAAATTCCAAAATTAGTTCAACAGAACAAAACCAAATCAAAGTGAAGAAACCGTAAAGTAAAACTCGACATGGAACACGCCTAGAAAGTAAATACTCAAGAGGCATGTTTCGAAAGACAAAGCCCCAAGGCCAAGATGCACAGAAATATGAAGTTTCTTCTAGAATTCTTAAAAATAAACATTATGGCTTCGGTTGCTTAGCTAACCCAATATGTTTATTTTTTTCAACTTTATTTGTATGCATCAATTTTGCAGAATATAGTATAGCCTTAGTATGTATGATGTAATTTTGTTTACAGGAAAACAAACCATTTCTTTATGAACAAAATAATATATAATATGATGAGGTTGGACCGTTGTTCTATGATACAATTTCAAAACCGAGAATTGAAAACCAAACAACAATCGTACTTGGTTAACATAATGATTTTAAATATATGCAAATAGCCATAATTTATATTTCTAATTTAAAATAGACGTACTATTACATTTGAAAACGACATATTTTAAAAGGATTTTTATCAAGAAAATTTTCCCAAAGATCGACATGTGAACATGTACATGTGGTATGTACGGAACAAGAAATGAGATATTTTGGGCAAAATGAAAAGGAAGAAAAGAAACAGCGATGGACCTAACATTCATATACACAGATTATATCCACAAGGGCTCTAGACACAAAGGGACAACTCTATTTACAATACAGTTTGGCACTACCACTGGACGTACCTAATTTAATTTATTCTTTTTCTTGTAATAATTTATATACAGCCTTTTTCAATTTCAATTATCTTTATTAATATTTATTTAAAATTATAAATGTTAGGTTTTAGTTATTAATTATTTAGTGATAAGTATGGTATCATGCATGTGTTTTCTTTTTGAATTTATTAGGTGGCCATGCTGCTTGTGCATCTGCTTATCTACACCCCACTTTCTCTATTCAAATTTCATCAGATTAGTAAAACCGTTTTTAATATAATTGATCATTTCCTTTTCTCCTAACATTTACATCTCTCTCCTTTTAGCTAATTTTGTATAGAAATGACATTGAGAGATATAATATTACGATGGCATTAATTTGTCTGCAAAATCTTCATCTAATCATTTTCTGTGTCATCCACGTTGGTTAGATCACCTCGGTCACATTATATAGGCTAACATGTAGTATTTTCATCTGCATAAGTATATTACGTTACGATAGAAGCTAAATGTGCAATCAATCAAAACAACTACTATAATCCCTATTATAAATGACTACAAAAAGCCCAGTGTAATGCGTTGTAGTATAGTTACGAATTTACGATCCAAATACATTCTCAACCAATGATATAATTGTAGGATTGACTAAATATTAAGATTTGCTTTCAGCGGGGACTTTATGGCTTCGTTATATCAAATACAGAAAATGATATAGTCGAACATTAAAGAAGACGAATAATCAATCATTCAAAAGTAAAATGCTATAGTGTTATAACAAATATAGAAACTTCAAAAAAGGAAAATGATCGGCGTAGGATATATTATTAGTTGGAAAAATATTAATAAAAATTATCTTAGACAAGATAAAGTAAATATTTGTAGAGATTCTTTGGAACAAATATTTGATTAAAAAAAGTTATATATGTCATAAAGCTTAATCCGTACGATCACCGAAATAATAAATCAGTATTTAAGTATAATGTTTTAGTGAGATGGATAACACTTCAAAGAAGAAGAATAAGCATATAATTAATCTTTTCACTTTTTAATAAAATATGTAGTTCTCTTTATCTACTTGCTTTTGTCTCCGCTGTATATTAAAAACTCATTAGAATGACTATAAAAGTGGAAAGTTAATTATATGCAAAGACAAAGCAAATCGAAGTAACACAAAGGATAATAACACTAAAAATGATTTAAAACTAACATTCTTATCTGTAAAAAAATATCAGCTAACATTTTTGCGTTGAGAGAAACGGTAATCTGACCCCTGGCGATTTGGAAACTCATCATATATCAATTAGTGAGTTATTCAACAGAAATGAAAATAAAAAATGATAGTTATTGAAATTGAGTTTATGCTGTTTTTATTACGACGCCAATTTTTCCAAAACAAATTTGGTATGCCTATCTCTTCTTCATCGCATATGAATATATATATATATATATATATATGTTTGCAGTCAATTCAACTTGTATAATTTTATATTTGAGGCAATTTGCTAGAAGAATTAATCAAAGTATTTTAATCTGATCAAGTGACAGTCCTACGTACTAAGTGAGATATAATCAGAACAGATTTTAGCCTAAGAAAGGTTTTCACTCGCTTTATTGATCTTTGCTCATTATAGGTTGGAGCTGCAAAGATATATGCAAATTTTATCAACAAACATATTATAGAAATATTTTGGCACTAAAAATTAAGAATAGTGGGATATAGAGCATGCCGGAAAAAAAAGTTTTCAAGTTGGAAATTCTTTGGTTATAATCAGACATGGCCATTTTGTGTCCGTTGCTGCTTTTTGCACCTTTTTTCGAATAACTATTGGCTAAGTTTTATAATCTTATTATATAAAGTTGGGTTTTGAAAGTTAATCATTAACAAGATTTTGACACGTGTCAAGTTATTAATCTGAGATTTTGACATGTGTAAAAGTTAATATTTAATAAGATTAATTTGAGATAATGACAAAAAAACAAAAAAACTTATTTAAACAATATTAATAATGTAAAAAGATAATTATCAAAAAATTATAAAAATTAAATAGTTTCTTAAAAAATAATTATAAGGAGATTATATATTTCATGAAATTCAAAATTATAACATTATTTAATTATTTTTAATTTTAAGTTATTAATTCAAAAAAATAGAAAAGGGATTAAGAAAAATGTACAGTTAATTATTAATTCTAAAAAATGTAAATACTCACTTCTACATAAACATAAATCAGTCTCACATTTTTCATCTAACAAAATAATTTATTCAAAAACAATGCTTTAAACTTTTTCTATTGGTAAAAAGTTTTAATGGAAGTTAAATTTTCCTTATTTTTTAAGCCAAAACTTTCTCCTTTTTTCAGTTTGAAATAGGTAAGAGATTAATATGTTGGCCCCAAACAAAAATGTAAGATTAATATATGCGTCTTTTTTTTAATAATGTATTTTAAATTTTATTTTAGTGTTTTTAGATTGTTTTATTTAGTTTATATTTTTATCTCTGATTTGAGATTCATATATTACCGTACTTATAATTTTCAGTTATTTCTTTAATTATGTCAAATTAATTTTCTTCTAATTTTTCAACCTTGATTAGTTGGTCATAGACCCTTTTTATGCAAACATAATTGTTACCATTCATTCAATCCCAAAGGAAGATAAAGAGTAGAACCCCATCAACCTAATGGTTGAATAAAGTAGGCTAATCAAACACAAGCTTACAACAAACATAGATAGATAGATTGGAAAAACATAAACCGTTTTTGATATATCCATAGGAGCTCGGAGATAGAGGCTACATCATGATGTGTCAAAGACACTTCCACAAATACATTGAGAAATATAACATTAGTTACTATCAAAAGATTTTGTGACACTGGAAAAGGGCTTTTCGATTTATTGGTTGTCAGAGCATGCCACTTTGAGATAGCTAAAAGACGTGAACATGTTCTCTCCACACATGAGAAAGGCAGAGCCAAAGTTCTCTTCATGGTGGAAGAGGTTGGACGCCTGCAAGGTTATCTATCCAAGGGAGGAAGGCGGAGCCACGATTCCCTTCATGGTGGAGGAGGTTGGACACAAGGTTCTCTCCATAAAAGAGGAGAACGGAGCCAAGGTTCTCTCTATGGTTGGTCATACACAATTGTGTGATACATCATTGATTAGTATACTATGGCTTTGATTGGAACAACAGTTGGTGGAGCATTAGCATTATGCAGAGCAGTAAGATGCATAAGCGTATGCTATCATATATTAACAATGATATGTGATTGGTACAACTATTAGCATTTAGACATAAAATTACAAATTAAATATTTCAAATATACAAATACAGTAAACTCTGGTGATTAATAAGGGTAAAATTGTATTTTAATAACTTTAAAACCATTATGCTTGGGACATGCTTCGTTTAGGAGCATTGAGCTGTAGAGCATTTAAAAGCCTTTTATGCTCCCTTTATGCTTTCTAAACAAAACATGATTGCTTTCTAAAATCTATATGCTCACTTATATACACTACCAATCAAGGCCTATGTAATATGCTTTTTATTTGAGAAGTTTCTTGAACCGACAATTTTAGTGATTAAATAAACTATGCAAAAATGAAAATAAATAGACGTATAATAGTTGGGTTAATGTGATTATATAGATATTTTCTTAGGTGGTGATAAAGAATATATTTGTAACATACAATATACTTAGATGTAAAAAAAACACCTAATGGTTGGATAAAATAGGCTAATCATACACAAGCTTACTACAAACATAGATAGATAGATTGGAAAAGTATAAACTGTTTTTGATAGATCCATAGGAGCTCGGAGACAAAGGTTACGTACATCATGATGTGTCAAAGACACTTCCTTGAATACATTGGAAAACTTAACATTAGTTACTATCAAAAATTTTGTGACATTGAAAAGGGCTTTTAGTTTCATTGGTTGCCGGAGCATGCCACTTTGAGATATCTAAAAGACGTAAACATGTTCTCTACACACATGAGAGGCAAAGCAAGGTTCTCTCAATGGTGGAAGAGGTCGGACGCATGCAAGGTTATCTTCCCAAGAGAGAAGGCGGAGCCAAGGTATTCTTCATGGTGGAGGAGGTTGGACACATGATTCTCTCCATAAGGGAGGAAGGCGGAGCCAAGGTTCTCTCCATGGTTGGTCATACACTATTGTGATGATACATCATTGATTAGTATACTATGTAATATATTCTTTATTCAAAAGTTTCTTGAATCAACAATTTAAGTGATTAAAAAAACTATGCAAAAGCTAAAATAAATAGACATATATAGATATTTTCCTAGGTAGTGATAAAGAATATATTTGTAACATACAATATATTTAGGTGAAAAGAACTAAACTTTTAATGGTAACAGAAATCAAAAATCTGTAAATGGATATAAGTCAGTGTATTATAGCAAAAAATGTTTTTTATAAATAACATACAACAAATTTTAATATATTTTTGTTAAAATTAATCTTATTTACAAAAGTTTAAAACCCGCACATCGGGCGGGTCCTTATCTAGTATTATATAATGTTTTCATTTGTTTCTTGTTGTTCTTGATAAAGATTCTCTAAATCATAAAAATACTTTTCAAAGGTTTCTAAGAGAGGAATAATCGTAACATGCCTTTGTCCATTTTCCCAACATTCAATGGACCAGCTTTTTTCTTCTTCTTCTTCTCTTTTTCGCCTTCATGTGCTTGTTTTCTTTTCTATCCCCATGATTTCGTATAAAAGAAATATTATGTGCATACTTTCTATTCATGGTTCAACAAGTTGGATATTTGTAATCATAATTTCTTTTTTTCTTTCCCTTTTACTGTTGATCCAAGTTGTTATATATAGTATAGATATGTTACCAAGTTTTTATAAAACATTTGTCAATCTATCTTAAAATTTTTGAAGTACATTTTTATGTTATCCTCTCTTATTTTTGTATCCAAACAAATCCCAACAAAATTCTCTACAATCCTTACAACCAAACACAATTATTTCCTTATTTGATAATATTAATTTCTTAAAAATCTATCTACCTAATTTAAAGCAATATGTTATATTAAAATAGAATTCTCCTTTCACTTTTATATTTAATTATTTGAATTACTATTTAATACATAAAGTTAATAAAATTTTAGATTTTTTTTTTCAGCATATGATGTGATTTGAATTTTTATAAACGGATATTTATTTTAAAAATTGTTTTAGGATTTTTGTAACTAAACAAATATTTCCAGATATATATTATTTTACATTTGAGTTATTGTAATATATAATGAATATTTACAATTAAAAGTTAAAATAACACGCAATAATATTATATTGTGCGAATGATTTGGATCAATATGAATATAAATTTAATTATCATTACTTTGGTGTTACACAGATAATTTATCATTTCATTATTTTGCTAACATTATCAATATTAGAATATTAAATATATTAAATTGAGTAATTTATGATAATGTAGATAACAAATTATTTTATGGTAAACTGTGGGTTAAGTCTTATAATTAACAGTCAAATACAATTATTTAATCTTACAATAAACAAAACTAACACATAAATATAACTTAAATTTTGATCTATTTGTTATAAATATTTGACTGTTAATTTTTTCATAATGCACGAGATTATTGATTTCTAAAACAAACAAAAAAATAAAAGAAAAGGACATTTAGTATACCACACGATAAATTCTAGTTTAGATACAAATGAAAAACAAAATCTCAACATGTAAATATCAAATATAGCCGAAAGTGATTGGATTTATTGGGCTGTGAGGCCCATATGGGAATCCAAATATTTAAGAAAGTTTGATTCTTCCTCTTTTCCTGATTTACAAATTATAATATACTAGCATTTGATCCGCGCTACGCGCGAAAGTTTGATGAAGTTGTCTTTATTTTGGTTGTTTTGTTAGTTTGTTATTTTGTTTGTTTTTTTATTTTTTTCCGTGTGGTTTGGTTGTTCGTATATTATTCTTTGTTCTTTTGTTGTTTTTCTTGAGTATTTTTTTTTTCAAGTTTATATTATCTTGTGTATTTTAGAAATTTAAAATTTATTTAAATCATGATGATCTTTTTTTGTATTAATATGTGTCTTTTGGGATCCGAGGAAAAAATTACTATATTTCCCGGTCAACTATACCGAATTTTTATCTTTTTGAATCCATTTATATTTGGGCGGATAGCGGGAATCGAACATAAAATATAGAAGTAGAAGTTAAATTTTTTTTTGCTTTAGTCGTTACTTTTGGTTTATTATTATTAATATTATACTATTATGATTCATTCTAATTAGATTAGGTTTTAGTTTTATTTACTTTTGATTTGTGTTTTTTTTCTTTCTGTTATACGAAAAGGTTATACCAAATTTGTGGTCGGCTCGGCTAGTAGCAAAAATGTTTGGTCCTTATATAATATGGAAGCTGAACTTTGCCCATTTGAGAGAGATGATTACGCTCAAAAACGTATTATCCAACTTACTAAAACATTTTTGGTTCTAGTTTAAACCATTCAAATTACTAAAACAAATGATATCACTTATCGTTATTCATATACAACTTAAGTATACATAAATACAATAAAATTCAAAACAATAAACCGATTACAAGCTATACATTACAATTACAAACAATGTGAAACTTTAAAATGCAAGCAAAACAAAACTCAGTTACGACAACAAAGAACTTTCTTCCTCTTCTTGATTACAAAGAACGTTGGAGTAGCTCTGTTCTCGATGAGTATCTTCTCGACTTCCCTCCCTGAACCGGAGTGAAATTCCCGCTCAGCCTTGCCGATTTTCTTACCGGTCTAGGAGAGTTGATCAAACCTTTGTCTTTGTGACTTTGAAGCGATTTTCTTATAGGTTTAGGAGACCTGATCACGCCATAGTATTCTGACTTCTGCTTGAGCTTTTGAATCTCATTTTGGACCAGTCTCTTTATAGATAGCGACCTACACATCCTGAATGATGCCCTTTCTTCTTCCACCATTGTTTTCCCACTCCCACTCTTCCACCCTTGACTGCTTCAACCCACGCCATTGCAGCTTCCACTTTCTTCTCTGCAGTTTCTTTCGCGTGACAAGCTTGTCCACTCAAATACTCGTACTCAAATCTTGAGATTGAACTTCTCTGAGATTCCATTTCCCGTGTTTCCATTGTCTTCTCTGCCATAGACTTGAGCTTCTCGAGAGCTAAAGCCTCTGTGTGCTAAGCTTTCTCAAGCTCATCTAACTTTGAAAGCAACTCTTTCTCCTTTTCACCAATTCCTATTTCTGTGTTCTATACTTCACTCTTGATGACCGTTGCTTCTTCTTTTAGCTCAAGCTCCTCTTTCTTTGCAGCTTCTTTATCATTTTTTAGCTTCTCAACTGAAGTAGTTAAATTGTCAGCAAGAGAACTGATTCTTTCTTCAGCTGCAGATACTGCTTCTAACTGATCATTCACAATAAGAAGCTTCGAATTGAGTCTCTCAATCATTACATCATCCTTTTGTATCGTCTTCTCAAACCGTGTTGTTTCTTGTTTGGCTTGGTCAAGTTCTTGATTCAATGTATCCATTGTATTTACCAAACAAAAGAGCTCCGTGTTAATCGAAGCGAGCTCCTCCTTCTTTGCTTTTGTTGCTTTGTAATCTCTTTCAAAACCGACAAAACATTTTCCTCTTTCAAAACCACGGTTTTTCGATCTCGACATACTATCATTCCTCTGAATCTTCCTCTCCATCTCCTTGACGAGCTTCAACTGCATCTCTAACATCTCAATATCTGATAAAGTCTTAGATAACTCACTCTCAATGTTCTTTGATCTCTCAATCTCTCATCATTTCCTTTATTCCCGTCTTCCGTTTATCTAATGACTCAGACACTTCCTTTTGTTTTCTATCTCTCTGCTCCTCAACTTCTTTGCATTCCTTCAAAGCCTCTATCTTCGCCAATTCAACCAAATCATGGTCTTCGTTCGAAGTATCGACCTCTAACTTAAGACTCTCTAACAACTTCAAATTCTCCTCCATTTTGATACCTAACTCCATTACTTCTTTCTACCACAGCGTTCTCTCTCGAAACATAGGCTATATCAATCTTCAACTTACTCAGTTCTTGCTTCACATCCTCTAATTCTCTCACAGCTTCAGTATCAAAAAATCAAGACTTTAACCTTCGATTCGGCTCCTCTATCCTTAAAATAAGCTCCTTTACTATCTCCTTCGCCTTGAACAGCTCTGCTTCTGCTTTCGCCTTTGCAAACTCCGAAACTCTTCTATTCTCTCTATAAATTAATAATAGAAAAATAACAACACCGTTAATCTACATCATATAGAAAAGTAGAAGACGGACGCCCTGTACATCATATAGAAAAGTTGGCTATTTCTTTTTCAAAGAAAACGAACTCATGAGCGTTTAATTATGAAAGTTTTACTTTTAAGAGATGAACACAATATAGTAAACGGAAAATATAGTAAATGTAGTTGAGATGGATATAACCTTTTGATCTATTAGCAGGAAATCTACTCCCATTAGTTGGCCTCCTTTTTTGACGTTGCGGGCAGGCCAGTGACGAAGCAATCTCCCAACGATCCGCTGGTGTAGGCGGCTAGCTTTGAGATTTGCGAAAGAAACGACCGTGAAATCCATGTAAGTGAAGATAAAATTCAGAGAGTAAGGAAATTGTGAGAGGCATGAAGTTGGAGGAGAGGACATTATATAGGACTTCACCTTGCACCCATTGAAGAAAAAGTATTGGGGCTTCAATTGAATGAGAGAGCATTGAAAGACTTGAATTACCGTTTTAGAGGAAGACGATCCGATGGAGATAGTGAAAGGTTTGAAGGATAAGCGAGTAAAGAAATAATGAAGAAGATGAGGGACGTTTGAGGTGACAGAACTGAGGCAATGCCAAAAGGCTTGATTAACGGCGGAATCAAGATGGGGGGACGGTTGAGGTCGCACATTAACGGCGGCGGAGTAGAGCTATCTGGAAAAGGGTTTTATTCGAAGAACATATTAAACGTGTAATACAGATGGACTCGTAATGGGCTTTAAACTCAATATTAAAGAAAGAAATAAGAATTACTTACTGGGATGTCTCTTAAAATTGGGCTTCAAGAAAATAGCCTTAGTTAATTGATAGATGTGATGATGTGGCAGCACCAAGAGTGAGGAAAGTATACTTTATATATATAGATCCTCAAATACACCGCAAAAAAGACACAATGATGTATTTCTTTCTTGTTTAGATGAATGATGAACAAAACAAATTTTCTATTCTTTCTGATTTATTTCTTTAAACGAAATATAGAAATTGATGGCATGTATTTATTACTCTGGTAAAATGAAAACACACAACTAAGAAGATCAAAAACCAAACCAAAAACGCTAGACAAGATAGTTCTAACAATAATCAATTAATTTGGGTGACATGAATTTTAAAAATTAAGTAGTGCGATAGTCATAGCATATGTAACTCAAACCATATAAAGAGATTTGTAGCCTCAAATTGAGGAAAAATACTGTTTGTGAAACCACTTTATGGAAGTTAACTCCATATTTGATTTATTTTTATTTTGTCATAAATCAAGATAGTTTACAAAAGTTTTGATTCAAGCCACACTAATAATATGATTATTTTAATGATCAATGATTCAATGGTGAGTTAGATGTTATAAAAGACATGTACTAGATTAAGCACATGTTGAAATTCATTTTATTTATATTTTAATTTTTATATAAAACATAATTTATGTGATTTTTAAAAAAGTTTTTTTTGGATAAAACATTATCCAATAAAATCATATGCAAAATATGATGGCTTGAAAAAAGACACCTATTTTGAAACTGGTTAAATTTTATTTAATACAATTTTTTGTATATTTTATATTTTAAATAAAATTTTAATATATTGTATTAGTTTATGGAATTTGAAGTTATTTCAACAATGTATGTTCACATCATGACTTGAGTGTCATTATAAGACATAATTTTGTAAATTTGGTTTTTAAAAGCGAGTTATTATATTATGAGTAATTTAATATATTGTTATAATTTGTGTTTGAATATACTTAGTTTCTTAAAATTCTTTCATATTATAGTGACATATTATTGACATTGCTATAAAAAATCAATTTAGAGTGTTTATAGTGTCTAACTTTTATACCAAGTTTTAATATTTTAAAAATACTTCAAAATAAATTATTTAAAATTTATTTTATAATAAAAATTTATTAAATTAAAAAAAAAATGATATTGAATTTAAATATTTAAATTTTGATCCGTTACTTAGTAAAATTTTTAATTCAATAGATATTATTTTTAAAGAACAGTATTACTAAAACTTGAATATTTTATAGATTGAACGATTTATATTTGTTTTTAAAAATTCAACTTATGCTATATCCAGAAATGATAATTTATTTGTTTCACAAAATAGACTTATATATAAAAATGAGTGGTGAAGTATAATGATAATTAACAAATTAATATGTTAAGTAGTTAAATATCAAATTTTTTAATATGAATGAATAATTTAATAAAGGAAATTAATATGGTAAGTTAGATAATATCAAATGATTCTTTAGAATATTCCCTTTAAGATTTTCAGAAATAAATTAAAGTTGCATCCACTATTCAATTTGTAAGCTGTAACCCATTAATATATCAGTTAATAAATAATCTATTTGTAACCAATTTATTAAAATTATATAATTTACAAAACAATGTTTTGTACTTCCATTTTATTATACAGGGGATTACAACAAATTAAAAATTTACAAAGAATTGACAAATTATACTTAGAGTTGCATTTTTATTTTTTTGGCTCAAAAAGAGTTGCATATTCCTTGTACATAAACTGTCCAATCAATCAACAATTGATTATGAATTACTTTTCATTTCCTTTAAAGTAGGTCACTTTTCTTAGTGACATTTATGGATTTTGCCATTTTGGTTAAAGTCTTATAGATTTGCCATTTCTAAGATTTTAAACACACAATTTTATACATTATATTTGAGTTCTTTTGGTTCCAGTTTTTTTGTAAGGTTTAGTATATTTGTTATGAAGTATATATTTTAGCAAAAAAATATTTACAAATTTAGAGATTTTAAAGTGATCAAAAGTGGTAAATCTAAAATATTTAAAGAAAATGACATATTCAAAATAATTGGAGTGGAAAGTGGCAAAATTCATAATAGTCCCTTTATATAATGATACATTTTGTATTTCTATTACCTAATCACCAGATTTTTTTTTTCATCACTCTATATATATCCGAAAGATCAATAATACATTGTGATAATATATAAATTAGTAAAAGTTGAATCCACAAAAAAATTTATTTTTGTTTGACTAGAATATGCGACTAAGATAATAATTTGCAAATAAAAATCAAATTCATGACACATTTACGAAATAAATAATTACATTAGATACGTCATTCAAGTGGTTCAAAGTGGTACATGGTGTATATTTTGGGTGTAATGATTAAGCCACCACTTAATACTTGGAGATGGTGCAAATGTACTTGCATGACCCACGCCCACGGTAATTAATATCTGCCACTGTACATTGTTAATTGAAGTTCTTTTTATTTTTTTTGGCGAGAAAAGAAAATTGGATAATCTAATCAAAAATAGTTTTGACAATGACAACTAATAATTTGAACAAACATATCATGGATAAAATCAACGTATGAATGAATTTTTTTTATTTAACTATTGTTAAAATTTACAAATGTAATTAAAAAAAAATTACACAAAACTTGGTAGCTCATGAGGTGGTTAATACAAAAATCTTTATATTGTGCATCATAAAGTTCAATTTTCTTTTTCGTTTACATATATCATCTTGTTTATTAAACAAAAAAAATTGACAAAATATTTTTAGATCAAAGTTGGTGTGGCCACAAGACACCTATCTTGTTCCGCAAGTTACCTTATGCACACAAGAATAGTTGACGTCTGAGATATCCCTCAATTATCTGTTTGAAATAAATAACTAGAATAGTCGATGTTTGACATATATATGTACAAATCTATATTTTGATTGTTCTCTTTTATGTTAAATCTTGGTCTAAAACATGTTTTGCAATGGAAGACTCAAATAAAAATGACTAGGCAGAAGAGTTTTTAACGGTGAGAGACACATCGCTGGAGGATCAATTCAGTTTTTTTTTTTACTTGATTTGTTTGTAGAATTCAGCTTTCATCATTCCTTGATTTTTATAGTAGTAAGTAATAGATCACGTACGTCACACCTGCAATCAAAATGCTGACAAATGGCAAGTGTAGAAGACTAGAAGTACTGTAAAAGAAATTGAAGTTATGAAGAATTCATTCCTAGCTAGTGTAACGAAACATATTTTGCCACATATCGTCTAACACCAGAATGGTTTCTAAGCTAGCTGTTGTTTCCTCTTCTCCGCAATCTCCTTCACCTTTATAAATGACTCGAAATCGTCTGTCCTCTCTCTCTCAAGTTCAACGAACTCACTCTCTTCTGATCGTCATCTTCCAAAGGATCACTAAGTCTAAGTGTCTCTGCGGATCAGAAGCAATATAACAAATCATACTTTGCCATATCATCTACCACCAGAATTGTTCAAAAACTTGGTTCAATGGAACCTTCAATTAAGGATGACGAAGAAACCATCTCCACCACTTATTAAATCTGAATTTCATGTTGCATTAGATAGCCGAAGAGAATCTGCATGTAGTTTTATATTGTTCAAAAAAAAGTTACCCCAACAAATTTGACATAATGTTGTAGATGATGACAAATGATTTTAATAATATAGTATTTGCATTGTATATGATGACGAATGAAGATGACGATCATGATTGCTTTTTCTTTTGTAAGAGAGGGGAGACAATGTCTCCCACATTATTATTAAAGCAAAAAATTAAACTCGAACATTACGCGGCTACGCAGACCCGTTCAAGTCCTCCAACAAAATAGAATGCACAATAGTAGGACAAGTATCTAATCTCTGAAATCCTAACGGTAAAGGAAACGCGTGATTAGCTAACCCATCAGCAAGACGGTTAGCCTCACGGTAAACATGCTTAACCCAGACTATCCAGTCCCTTGAAATAAAGCCGTAGCACAACCGTGCTAGAAAGGATAGCGGATGTGAATCACAAATCCCTGTCTGTAGAAAGCCCACCACCATGTCTGAGTCTATCTCAACCTCCAAACATGGCACCCGACACTCCCAAGCCAAGGCCAACCCATAATATACGCCCCACAACTCAGCTAGTGGTGCCGAACACACTCCAATGTTTAACATAAAGCCCGCACACCAGTTCCCGTCACTGTCACGCAGCACACCACCAGCTGTTGCCAAACCCGGATTTCCCCGGGATGCTCCATCGGTATTAAGCTTCATCCAACCAACCGACGGAAAACTCCATGAGATAAGTCGCTCAACCCGTGAACTCTGTCGTTGATTATCTCCCTGTTTTCTCTGCGCAGATAGGACCTCTCGAGCTATATCCTTCACAATTTCACCCTCCCTGCATTGTCGATTTTCTCCAAATACATCTCCGCATCTCCACTTCCAGCTCCACCAAACAACCACCGCAAACAGCGTAGTCCACTTTATACCACCCACTCGTTTACTGCTTCCCAAATTTTCAAATAACCATTCAAGTAGCGACTTAGAATAGAATGCAACCCTTAACCGTGGGGGTACCAATCGCTGCCAAACTCCCATAATTGCAGGACAGTCTCTCAGAATATGTATTATGGTTTCTTCCCCTCCCCTGCACACAGTACAAACACTTGTATCATGATTGCTGACGTATTTAAAGTCTGTTGCATTTGTTATTGGAACTATTTTCGAATTATTGAAAGTAAATCTTACGGTAGCAATGTTTAATTACTCCTCTGAAGATTAATCGTCATTGTTCTCGCAGCTTCATCATAATCTACATATAGAAGTTATCATTTCATAACCTTCTTCAGTTCTGTATAAGATAACATTTTTCCAGAAGTCAACGAACTAATAATAATTCAGCCTAGTACTAAATTATTTAATGGAATCAAATCCATAAAAATATAAATAAAATCCCCGACAAAGCAAAAACTATTCGATAGCAACAGTACTACTGTTCTTGCATGGAAATGTTCCAATAATGCAAATTTCCCAATAATTAGAATAAACGTTTTGAAAATGACATGCATGAATAACATGAAAGAACCGCTGATTAAAACCCACATATGAGAGACCCCATCTCTAATGCCACAACTTCATACAGAATCCAGATGGAACAACCGCAGACGCACCACCACTACCACCACCAACCGCAGAACGCTTGATGGAAACGCGATCGTCGAAGGTATCAATGAGCTGCTCAGCTAAAGCCATGGGATCATCAATAAACGTATCGATGTATATCTTCACAACTCTAATCTCTTGTGACGTCGCTCTTAAACTATACCAAGTCAAAAACTTCTGTCTGAAAGTCTTATCAATGTGTCCTGAACACTCGAGCTGTCTTATGATCTTCACACAATGCTCTAATCCGCTCTCTGATCCTCCGTTCGCTGAATGATCTCCGTTGTTACAGTTGTCTTTCCTAGCTTGACGGTTCTTGATTTCGTCTGACCTGAAGGGAGTGATTGGCAAACTCGCATCTGAATTGTTCCGGTTACTAACAAGATTAGTCGTAGTAGTCAGGACTGGAGTCTCAGATCTTGATCCGTTCTTGTCAAGAACAGCTTCTTGTTCTTCCTCCTCCTCCAACAACACAATCTCTTCAACGTTATTCTCAATCTGTACAATGTCTGACTCGGTTGTCCTCTTTTCTCTTTTCGCTGCACTTTCATCGACTGAAGGAGAGTTGTTGAGGTCGTTCTTTAATGGCCTCTTCGGGACAATGTAATCATTGTTGGACTCAGCTTCAACAGAAGAAGGATTAGAAGACAACGTGCTACAATTTGTGAGAGGGCTTTCGCTTCTCTCAACTGCCGAAGAGCAATTTGCTCCTTCTTCAGCGCTACGTGTTAAAACATTGATTTCATCGACGCCCATTTCTCTGGTTCCGCTATAGGACACAACTCTGAAGCAATACTCAGAAGCTGGAGCTAACCCTGAGACGACAAATCTTGTGTTTGGAGTAAATAGTGTGCAAGTAGATTTCTCCGGGTAATCTTTTTCTGGTACCTTACGGTGCCAAATACTGTAGTGAACGATGTTTGGAGGTGAGGGAATATCGTTAGAGGCGAGAACCACTGTGAGTGAAGTTGCGTTTACATCCTCAAACCTGATCTTGGTTGATCCTGTGGTTGCTGTATCTGCAGATATCTCATTGCTCAATACATGAGAACAATCTACGAAACAAAATCAGAGAATCAACATTCTTGAACATACTCAACATATTACTAAATCATTGAAAGGGTATAAAAGTTCTGACCTTGCTGCATCTTTGAGCTGCGAGGTGAAGGCAATGCAACAACTTCAGGATTAGTAGTTTTCAGAGTTTCAAGAGATTCAAGAGCAGTAGAGCAAAGTTTCTGCACATCAGGTCCTGATTGAAGTCTGTTAACAATTCCTCTACCCATTTTCATAGAGAGACCAGTGAGAGGACCCACATCAGCTTCAAGACACTTGACAGCTTCATCCACAGCCTCACACAGATTTAGGTATTTAGTTGAGCCATTCAAAAGTTTCTGGACTAAGAAAAGACGGTAACAAAGTACATCTACCCTTCTGGTTTCTTTAGCAATCGTCAATTGCTTCTTCCAACATTCAAGCAGACTGTTCGTTTTACCGCAAGAGACACAATAGAAGGAGCATCCCTCACTTCGCTTGTCGTTTGCAAGACCGGATTTTTCAGACTTGAAAGCACATTCAAGATGGCATGAGAATCCACAAGACTCACCCTCAAATGGAGGATCTGAGCTACATGTTAACCAGAGACTAGGATCTTTGTTATCATCATACTTATGACAGATGCAACAGGAACACCTTCTGCAAAACGAGTCTTCCTGTCTCAATACAGCACGGCAAGCCAAATTGTTGCAGTAGATAGTACTCTCACCTGACCAAATTCTACTTTCGGGTTAGAATGCACCAAAAATGTTGATACCTTTGAGCTGGAAAAAAGAAGTTTTTTGTTACCTTTAGTGTTAACCGAGCTGCAGCTCCCTGAGGCATTGTTGCTTGTTACATTGTTGGTTGCTGCTGGAAGTGGAACCACATACCGAGAAGGATTATCGACCTTCCTTTGTCTCTTTGTGTTTCTCTGAATAGGCAAAGAATCAGAATCTCTCTTCTTCCCTTCATTCTCTCCAGAGTTTTTCTCGGAAACAATTTTCAAAAGGGTCTCAATGATCTTGACTTTGGTCAAGCCAGTATATTTCCTTTCTTTTCCCATTTCTGCACATAAGATTTGTAGAATCTCTTGGCGGCTCCATGCCTGCAAGACTTCAGAAGCTAGATGTGTTTGCTTCGACAGTTCATAAACAAGCTGCCTCTTCTCATCAACACTCATTTCATTGCACTTTGATGAGTCACCTGCAGCTCCTGTATATAAAAGAAGAAGAAGAAGAAAAAATATGTGAGTTAACAATATTGGCTTGAAGAACAATGTCATTAATCAGAAACTATGAAAGACAAAAAAAAAACATGAATTAGCTGTCTGATCTTTACACAAAGGATGATACTTGAAGCAATCTTATTTTCCAAAACAGAGAAGAAAGACTCCAAATTCAATACAAGTACAACAACAAAGCTAAAATGGAACTTTGAAAACAAACAGCTCATTCATATTAAAAAAAAAAAAAAACAAAGAAAGTTCAACAACCACCACAGGACAACACAACGTTGATAAGGTTAGATCCACTACGAGTGCGACTTTGAGAGACACAGAAGAACGAACCAAACAAAAGATGACAAAGCAAAGATAATGTTCTTTAGGATGATGCAATTGAGAAGAAAGAACTCAAGATCGAAAGCAAAGAATAAAAGCCTTGGTAAGTAAAAAGTAACACAAGAGAATGATTCTATTAGGTATTAGAACCCACATTACATATCATCAAATCATGGAATCTTATTCTATACAGAATCAAAGTCATATTTTTGTAGTCTTTTGACGCACGATTTTTAATTCATCAAAGCAATGATAGTGGGAAACTAAACAAACAAACACACAGAGAAGAATATGAAGTTAGAACCAATCAACCATAAAAAGAAGAGGGTAGGGAAGACCCACCGATTAAGACGAATCAATCACCAATTAGAAAAATAGAAAGAAAACCCAGTAATCAAAGATCAGTAGCAAAATTAGTATAAAAAAAGCATAGAACAGTCATTCTCAAGACCTCCAAAGAGGAAGATAAAGTCTTCACCTTTCAAAAAACATAATTGAATAATATAAACAAATCGAAATCAGCATCCAAAGCTTTGAAACTAAAAAACAAAGACGTAAAAAAATTTGAAACATTGAGAAAAAGAGAGAGAGAGAGAGACACGGATATCGATAAATCTTAAGGCAACCAATGATATGAAGGAGAAACCCAGAAATCTAAAAAAAAAAAAGTGTACCATCGTGAGAAGAATCCATGAGGGAGAAGTGAGGAGAAACTAATCAAACCCACATTACCACTACTCAGAATCTTCAAAGCCCTGCCATGTTGAAGAAGAAACAAAAAAAAAATTAGGTAAACAATGAAAAAAAAAAAAGAGAGACTTTATGGAATGAGAGATAAAACAGAGGAAAGAGAGAGAGAGAGAGAAGAGATCGGGAAACAAAAAAAAAAAAAAAAGAAAGAAAGAGAGTAGTTACCCAATAAGGAAAGCTTAAGAAAAATATAAAAATAAAAAAAATCGTCGAGCAAAAGAATTGAACGGTTTGATATTGTTTTCTCTCTCCCTCTTCGTTCGGAAAAGTTACCGGAGAACGGAGACACCGGAGAAGAGAGAGAGAGAGACGCTGTTGGATGTGGGAGCAAAGAAGAGAGAGAGAGATAGAAGAGGATGGGGACTATGGGGAGGGAGAGAGAGAGAGGCCTGTGATAAGAGGAGATGCAGTTTTATGGTGGGCCTCAAAAAGGGTTAAAATATATATATGTTTTGTTTATATATATTTTTTTAACTTTTTAATTATAATTTCTTTTTATGGTCACGTTACTTCTGTGAATTTTGGGTTTAGCGTAACGTTCGTAATTTTTATTCTTTCTTTTTTATTTTCATACACATGAATTAGTAACTCTGTTTTTTTGTTTAAAAACATGGTGATTGATTGATTATAAGAAATTAAGAAGTTTAAGATAGTATTAATAAGAGTGAGGTGAGACGAATGAATGATGATCATGATTCAATGTTTAACAAATGTCCAATGTCTAGCCGTTTATATTTTAGACATTTTCGAGTGTTCCTCGACAACTCATAGTATATATATTTACTAGTTTTTAATTTTCTTTTCGCATATACTTACTAGTATAATATTAAAATAATATAGCATGTTTTCATAGGGAAATCTTAAAATTCCAAAGTTCAAACAAATTTTAATAAAAAATATATTCAAAGAGATGACTACAAATTTTGGTTAACCAACCAAATAGTAAAAATTGAGAAGATTACTTCTCGAAAATTAGTGTAGGGATATATCTTTTCTTTTAAAAAAAAGTGTAGGAGTATTTTTTTCCTAACAAGACAAAGATGATTTATGTAGTTCCTACGACTCAATCATAACAAAATAATACATTAGTTCCTTTATTATGTGACACTTATCTTATCTTTAATTTGTTTGTTTTATTTTTGAATAAGCATGTCGCACACTATAACACATGGTAGATACGCATTGGCAAATCGCATCGAACTGTATACGTGTGTGTTACGGGAACATTGGCTATCATCACAAACGGAGAAAAACTTAGGATTTGAACGGGGGAGATAAGGACATGTGCTAAACACTGCGGTGTCTTTATTTATCAGTACCGCAATTCCTATTATTTTCTTAGAAATTATTTGGATCACAAGTAGTCTAGAGATGATGGATAGATAGATAACACAATTTGGATTCTTTTGCGTCTATTATTTAGTTTTTTTGTCTATTGTAAATCAATTTACAAGAGCGCATTGAACTTTATAGTAAGAAACAACTAACCGTTAATAATTTTACACGAATATTATTGTTGTTAAGTAAGTATACATTTACTCTGTTTTTCTAGGTTTCTTGTCTAGTGAAGGCACGCGCTGACTTCAATTTTTATTCAGATTCAGAAATATATGTTTAATGGAGTAAATGTTAGCTTCGAAGCTGATGAAACACACAAATCGATAAACATGTATTTTTCTACTTTTTTGATTCAAATAATCGGAAATATAAGGTTTGTGCATGTGAGATTGGTCGGATTAATTTGATTACCCCTAAGGCCCTAACCAATCAAATACATAACTTTTTTTAATGCCAGATTATGTTTCTTTAGACAAAGTTTTTGTACGTAGTCTATGGTCACATCATCACATGGATGATCAAGATGCTGTACATGAATAACAACTACTGGAATAGAGTATATGGTAGAATTGGATTAGCAATGACGATAGATGAAATATATATTATAAGATTAGCAACAGCCAACAGCTAGCATATGACATTGTAAATAATTTCCTTTGTCAGAGCAAGAAATTAAAGTAAAGTATATGGTCATGCTTCTTTCGTATCACTTTAATTTATTGTTATTGAATCTCCACCTAAACCTATCTACCTAGCAAGCATCTATGTCATAGTAAAAGCTAGTATTATTACTACAGGGAACATACATGTTTTTCTTTTCTTTCTAAAGGAAGTCCCAGGGCTAAAACATGTATTCTTCTTCTGTCGGAGTCTACCTTTTACAGATCAACCTATTTCCGGAAAATCGCCACCCCATCCCAAGCCAGACTTGAACCAGGGACTGACTTCAACGCAACGTTATTACCAACGAACTCGATAATACACAACCTAAGCTACACAGTTGGTACCAGCATATATACATACGTTCTTTTAATAATCAAACGTATTGACTTTTTGGTTGACATGCATGTTTAACCGGTGTAGCTAAACTCAAAGCACCCAAGAATTTTAGAACAATGCATGGTTAAATCCACAACATTCTGTATACGAAATCTACGATCGAAATAGGTATTTAACGTCGATTAAAAATTAATATTTGTGAATATACGTATCATCATGACATCATCTGTAATTTGTTTGGATGAATAGTTTATGCGGAAGTCGTGCATGGTACATTGTTACGAGCTGGATATGACAAAGAATCCTATATATACAAGAAAACTGTTAAGACTTAGAATGGTGGAAGAAATTAAATACTGTGGACTGGCAAGTGGCGACATACCCATAAAGATTATTAAAAACTAAAACCAATATTAATGTTATCGTCTCATGTGGTCCCTGAAGGGTTTTGTTCAGTTGTGTGAATTGTGATTGCTTTACCAACAAAAAGAAATAATCATAAATCATTGCATGGGGTAAGTACGAAAAGTGAGAAAGAAATCTCATTTTCTTTAGTTTCATAATATTTTGTCTTTGTGGAATCTGTAAAATTAATTTCATCATGAAATAAAATTTGGTGGTGAAACAGAATGCTAATATCCGGTCGGTATTAGTAATAGGCCTGGGCATTCGGGTACTCGGGTCGGGTTCGGGTAGGAACCGTTCGGGTTCGGGTTTTCGGGTAGAGGAGTTTAGGACCCATTCGGGTAAATGTAAAAATTCGGTTCGGTTTCGGTTCGGGTCTTTTCGGGTTCGGGTCGGATCGGGTATGGATTTCCAGAACCGCAAAAAACCCGATTATTTTCGGATACATAAAAACCCGGAATTTTACCCGAATACCCGAAAATTTTCGGGTAAATTCTTGGGTTTTTGGATAAATACCCGAATTTTCGGGTAAATACCCAGAATTTCGGGTATAATTTTGAAATTTCGGGTATAATTTCGGGTATTCTAGTTAAAAATCGGGTATTCGGGTCCTAAATTATTAATATCTATTTTTATTTCGGGTATTTTCGGATTCGGGTTCGGTTCGGATTCGGGTTCGGGTTTTCGGGTAGGGGAGTTTAAGACCCAATAGGGTAAATCCTAGATTCCGGGTTCGGATTCGGGTCCAAATTTTCGGTTCGGTTTCGGTTCGGTTTTTCGGTTCCGGTTTTTTTGCCCAGGGCTAATTAGTAAGTTTTTAGACTCGTTAAACATGTCAATTTTTATTTTATTTTTGTATTTTGCAGTTAGTTGAAATTTAACCATCAACCTAAAAAATATATCATGATCTATTTAAGAAATCCCGGACAGTCGTCGAAACAGGACCAAGCCATTGCAATTTGTCACAACATCCCTATTTAATACCATATATGTATCTTCTTTCAATGTTTCTGAAAAGATGAGGGCCACATTACTATCATATATATGAACTTTACGTAGTTTGATCTAAACTAATACAATCGTATAGAAGAAAAAAGTAGTGAATATAGTCTAGTGGTGGTTTCGTCATATCAAAGTCGGGAGGTGTGAAATTGTTTTCTAGTGGATACGCAGTTACGCACACTACTTGACTTAATTATTATATATGTTTCATGTCATAGATTTCATAAGTGGCCTGAGTTTTGGCATAACACGCTACACAATTTGATTTTACGTCGGTAGAAACTTAAAAGCGGAAAGTTTGTTTGTTCAAAAAATTAAGAGTGTATAAGATATGATCACAACAAATTATTCAGCATATATAATAATTGAATCTTCATCAACAAAAAGGTGCTTATACTTGTAATTGGGTACATATATGGTCCATCCGATCAACATAATTATGTCCTTTGTAGCACTTTTATGGCAATTTTTTCTTTTCTTTTTTAAATCACACCAGCCGAAAAATGTCTTACTATTAACAAAATATAATTTAAGAAAAAAAGTCAAGAGTTCTATAGCAAACTATTGTGAATTCTTTAGTCATCTTTAGCTTATTGCTTTTCGACAACAAATCCACTTGTTATGACACATACAAATACACACACACAACGTTGCAAAAAAAAAGATAGTGGCAAAGGAGTTTTCCTATGTGTGGAAAGAGTAAAGGTCATTCTTTCCTAATCCATTTCAAACTTTTAATTATATTAAACAAAAAAACAATCTAAGCTTTTTTTGTTGGTCAAACAACAATCTAAGCTTATTTATGCCTTATTGATTGTAAAGAGTGTTTCTAGGCAGACGAAGTCATAGCACGAAGGCAAGACTTGGAAACCAACCCAATTTCAGATACATCCAATTCGTTCGAAACTAAACAATAACCAACAAAAAAAGTTATGAACCCTTTGCATAGATGATACATCAAAATCGATTTGGAACCCATGAACATGGAATATGAGTCATATGACCATATAAGAGATCTCGAGAAAAGTTGATTTCGTTTTTTTTTTTTTTTTTTTTTATCTCTTACTATAGTATTGGTGTGTAAAACTGAATTTGGGTTTTATGATTTCTGATAGGGTCACACGAGTGAAGTATAGTTTTTCAAAACTTGAACTCGTGAAAATGTTGCTGCTAAAAGACATGCTTTGTGTGTGTTTATATGCATGTATGTAGTTCAAGTTACAACATCTCATTGCAGTCTAATTTGTAGTTTATACTCTCCACGGGACTTCACATTGAAACCTACAAATATCAAGGCCTAGTTATTTGGAAAATAAAGGCCCAACTGGCCCAAAGAATTATTTCACTCAACGCAATCTGTATGGTGCATGTTAATCGAAAGAAAGAAAGAAAGAAAAATATTTCGATTTTCTGAATCGAATATGTTTGCTGATAGATTAAAAACAAAATCAAATATACTTTTGTAAAATACTGTAATTTATATATTTTGTTAGCATATATAATATTATATATATATATATATATTTTTTTTTTTTGCCAACCACATACAAATTTTCATTTATACCAAACCAAATGCTTTATTAGTTTTGTATTTCCTAATGCTACTTAAACCAATCGACATTCATATAAAGGTAGCACATAATATCGGCTAAATCTGATAGTTAACGATGAAAAAACTGATATTAGCAAAATTATGAAGTAAGTATTGAACATTTTATATTTTCTCTTCATTCACAGAGAAGTTAATAATATTGAGACCCTTTTTTTTCTAGTGTCCAAGTATTTTTCTCACCTCAAAAGGTTCAAACATAAATAAATGGTAGGCTCAAGTTCATCCCACAACTACTAAAAAAATTATATGGAAGTATAGAATATACTAGAAGATATATTGACAATAACATTTTAAGCAAGTATAAATAAAATATATTTCAATGATTACACTTATAAAATTATAGTGAGACCAGAAGGCCAGTCATTTTCCAACAATTGCAGATTACTGATGTTTTATGTTAATAAGATTTTGATTTTATTTTATTGCGTATACATACAGACTTAATTTTGTTGATCAAATAACAACAACAAAGCAACATTGATTAATATACAAAGTTTGATGGGGAAATGGATGAACCAAGTGGTTAAGTTTTGTCCACGTGAGTCACGGTTTCCTATCTACCAATGAAAAACCTTATAAATAACTTGCTCATCAGTCTCGCTGACGTGGGCTTTCTATTGCCATTCTCGCCTTTGGCATTTTGAGCCCAACATAACTCCAGCTAAGTCTATTTTAAGTATTTATAAAATCATTTTATCACTTATTTTATATACCAACCAACCACTTTTTTTGTATATATATAGCAAATATAAAAGGATTGATAACCAAAAACAAGGATAATTACTTGTATTACTTCTTTGTTTTGAAGTTTTCTGTCGAAGAGAATGGTATAATGTAATTCGAGTTGTGTATTTCTAGAATAAGAAAATTAAGGTATATAGGTGTACTGATGTAGTCTAATAACTTTACAGTTCACACTTTTAATTTCTTTTGGGAATGTGTTTTCGTAAAAGGAGAAATTGGTTTAAGGCATTGTTAGCATGTTGTTTTGGATGAGACGTTACTACAAAATCATACTATAAGTCTTTAAGAGGATGACATATTAAATAGGTTGAATTAAAACACTAATAATACTTAAATAGTTGAATTATGCCGCATATATAAGAAAACAGACAGTATGACAATTTTGATATAAGTTTTTTGTTTAATTAAAATTTTGATTACTCAAAATATTTCCGTTCTAGAGGTATTAACTGAAACGGATATTGATCTCTAAATGGGTATATCCTATATAATTTCCTAATGTACGCGATATATAAATAAACGCCATAGCATATAAAAACGATCAATGTAAATGTGATAACAACTTGGTATAGTTCTATGATTCTATCTTCCATATCTATAAATGGGTGTTTGTACATATAACATGTAGATTATGTTTGGAATAGTGTCAAGGAAAAATAACACGTGTGTTGTGGTAATTCATTTGTCGTGCCTACCTCTGGTGGAATCTTCACTTTGGAGATCTAATAATTAAATTGTTTTGGCATGAAGTTGACACATGTAGGTCGATCGAAGGAAACGCCAATGAAAACCAAATTGAGTTCATATCGCAAAGATCCAACGAAACCAAAAATGGTGGTAGTTTAATGGCAAATTATTTTTGTGGATCTGAGTAAATAATAAATTTGTATGTTTGAGTATTTTTCATAGACAACTACGCTATTCACATAACGACTTATATAATACTCCAAAAGTTGGATTGCAGTTTAAGCTCATTCGATTATAAGAAAAATACGGTTGCAAATTGTTATGACCTTTTCGAAAGTTAAATAGCTCGACCAAAATTGAACAACTTTGACATGCGAGTGATTGACCACCATCTTCAGCATGTGCATGTCTGCGTTACGAACCTTCTTCGTAATAGACATCAGTTTTTAAACTTCAATGATTTTTTTTTTTTTTGAATAGTATATGGAGCTAATATGTATATTATTTTATAGTATCTGGGGCACTTGATTAGTTTATTACTATATACACATAGAGTACATGTTAAAAGTGTTTGCTAAGAAAAATAAAATACAAAAAAATAAGAGTCAAAGTTCCTTCCATATTTGACCAACCAAGCTTGACCGGCCGTGGCGAGAGTCGATGGGTTCAACAGTTCAACTCCATAAGTCATGAATTTTGCTTAATCTATGAATCCCATAGCTACGGACATTTCTGAAACGAGAAACAAAACCAAATTAATTCTTGACATATATTCATACTAGAAAACTAGAGACTGAAATCATATATAGCTACTAGCTAGTGCCAATCCTATTACTTTTTAAAATATGTTATTGATTTTCCAAAACCAATAAGTATACTCAATTATTGATATTATCACAAAACGATTAAAGAGACATAGCCAAATTGTTGAATGATGAAATAAATTCAATCCAGCAAAGTAATCATAGAATATATCTATAATCTATCTAATCATCCACTTCTTTTGACAGTAATTAATTCTTATAATTATCACTTTTTCTGTTTATATGGTTTTGATTATATCACTACTACTTGAGTATAAACGTCTATTAATGATTTTAGATTCAGTATTAATTAATTTTAATCAACAACCGTTACGTTTCTTAAAACTTATATAGATTAATATAATAATATGTATGACTAGATTAGGACCCGTGCTAGAGCATGGATTGAAATTTCTTTTATTTATATTATAATATACGATTCTGAAGATCACGATTAATGCTAGATTAGGATCATAAAAACTTTTAAAATCAATAATATAAATTATATTTTATTTTAAAATTATAATATAAATTTACGAAATTTCAACCCGTGCTCTAGCACGGTCTTAATCTAGCATTAAAGTTTCATTTTTAATTTCTGAATATGATCCCGAAAATCACGATTAATCTTGTTAAATTAGTGAGATTTGATTCATTTTTTATGATTGATAGTATATTTTTATGCTTTTATAATTTTTTATTGATGTAGTTTATGAATAAAATCTGTGAAAAATAAATTGGTAATATTATGATTCTAGATATTTGGAACCATATAAATAATCTTCCGAAAATAAAGTTTGGAATATTCATGAACTATCAATTTGGAATAACTTGTTTAAGATTTTTTGTTACAATTAAGGTTTTATTTGTTACAATTAATATATAAATTAATTTATAATCTATGTATAAACTATTTGTAACTATTTATTAAAATTATAAAGTCTACCAAAACAATGTTGTGTACTTCCGTAGTTTTATTATAAAGGGATACAAACTTTACAGACCCTTATGTTTTCTACAATAAAGAGACAGAAAAGTGTCAAAACGCATGGATTATATTATATACTAAAACAAGAAGGATTTAATTTAATCCTAAAATAGTTAAAAAAAAAAAAAAAAACCAAACGTGTTAAAGTTCGGTTTGACCGGTCTGGTTTGGTGAGCGCTGGTAATTAATTTCACCATCCCAAATCAAATCACAAAATTAATTAATTAAAGTAAAAAATAAAAAAAGGCATTATATATATAACTTTGGTTATGTCTTCGTCTTCTTCATCATTTTTATTTTTCTCTCTTTCTCTCAAAGGAGTCTCTCTCTCACCCTACACCACACCTAACCAAACCCCCCCCCCCCTCCGATTCATACATACAGAGAGAGAGATCTTCTTTCTTCATTGTTCTAAGACACAACACCACCTATAACGCCATGTCCTCTTCTTCATCCTCAATGATCGATCTAATGGCTGCAATCATCAAAGGAGAGCCAGTGGTTGTCCGACCCGGCTAATGCCTCAGCTTACGAGTCTGTAGCAGCTGAATTATCATCTATGCTTATTGAGAACCGTCAATTCGCAATGATTGTGACCACCTCCATAGCTGTTCTTATTGGTTGCATCGTTATGCTCGTTTTGAGGAGATCCGGTTCTTCTGGGGATTCAAAACGCGTCGAACCTCCAAAGTCTTTGGTGATTAAGCGTCGTGAGGAGGATGTTGATGATGGGAGGAAGAAGGTTACAATCTTTTTCGGTACACAGACTGGTACTGCTGAAGGTTTTGCGAAGGTGAGAACTTATTTTTGTGAAAATTCGTTTAGTTTTTTTTTGGAGAAATGGTGAAGTTTTTAATTGAATCAGTTTGGTTTATTTTTGCAGGCTTTAGGAGAAGAAGCTAAAGCAAGATATGAAAAGATCAGATTCAAAATTGTTGATTTGGTATATTCAAAAGCAACACTTTTTTTAATAAAAGTTTTTGATGCTTTTTTTTGTAAATTCTTGTTTTTTTTTTCCGATCTGATTATGATTTTGTTATCAGGATGATTACGCTGCTGATGATGATGAGTATGAGGAGAAATTGAAGAAAGAGGATGTGGCTTTCTTCTTCTTAGCCACGTTAGTTCTTTTTTTTTGAGAAATTGTTATCAACTTTGTTTGATTCTTGTGGCTGATCTCGTTTTACATTTCTGGATGTAGATATGGAGATGGTGAGCCTACAGATAATGCAGCCAGATTCTACAAATGGTTCACTGAGGTGAGGTTCTTTTTTCTTTTTTTTTTTGCTTGGCTTAGTTAGTTGCTGTAACGTGTGTTTCTGGATTTCTTGTTTCTGAAGTTGTAAACATGTGTTTACAGGGGAATGACAGAGGAGAATGGCTTACAAACTTGAAGTATGGAGTGTTTGGATTAGGAAACAGACAATATGAACATTTTAATAAGGTTTATAAACTTTTTTTGGTTGTTCTCCTGTCATAATTTCTGGTTTCCTTCCAAACTTTGGACAGAGTTGATATTCAAACTGTTTTGTAAATTTGTGTTGCAGGTTGCTAAAGTTGTAGATGACCTCCTTGTCGAACAAGGTTAGTTTGTTTCTTTATTTCATCAATTGTCTTGGGTCTCTCTGATTTGGTCTTGATGTGTTCTATATCAGTCTGTACTGGTTTCTAACTTCATGAGTGGTTTGTTCAGGTGCACAACGTATTGTAGAGGTTGGTCTTGGAGATGATGACCAGTGTATCGAAGATGACTTCACTGCTTGGTATTTACATTTTTCTCTTCTATTATTGGCTTCTTATGTGCATTGCTGCTTTGGCCGTTTGTATTTCTTTTTCTTCTGGGCTCAATTTTGCTACCTCTTGCAGGAGAGAAGCATTGTGGCCCGAGCTTGATACATTGCTGAGGGAAGAAGGTGATACAGCTGTTGCCACACCATACACTGCAGCTGTGTTAGAATACAGAGTTTCTATTCACGACTCTGAAGATGCAAAATTCAATGATAAGATCATGGCCAACGGAAATGGTCACACCGTGTTTGATGCTCAACATCCTTACAGGTACGCAAGCAAGCTACTTCTTATTTTTTTTTACTTATAATCTTGTCTTGTTACTTGATCTAATCTTTTGCTTATTTGGTTTTTAAAGAGCAAATGTCGCCGTTAAAAAGGAGTTACATACTCCTGAGTCTGACCGTTCTTGCACTCATTTGGAATTTGACATTGCCGGAAGTGGACTTACGTGAGTTTTACTATTATTTAAGAACTTCTATAGAATCAGATGGTAATATTCCTGAGGAATAACATGAATGTATGTTTTATATCTTGTCAGGTATGAAACTGGAGATCATGTTGGTGTACTTTGTGATAATTTAAGTGAAACTGTAGATGAAGCCCTGAAGTTGCTGGATATGTCACCTGATACTTATTTCTCACTTCACGCTGAAAAAGAAGATGGCACACCAATCAGCAGCTCACTTCCTCCTCCATTCCCACCTTGTAACTTGAGAACAGCGCTTACACAATATGCATGTCTATTGAGTTCTCCTAAGAAGGTTGGTTGGGTTCATTTATCATCAGACTGGTTATGATCCATTCTTTTGTCTTCATAGAGATTCAAATTCAGTGGATGCTTGTTTTCTTGCAGTCTGCTTTACTTGCTTTGTCTGCTCATGCATCTGATCCCACCGAAGCAGAACGATTGACACATCTTGCTTCACCTGCTGGAAAGGTCGTGGCTGAACTTTTATTTTCCTGCACTTCATTTTCCAAATTTTGTAAAAGCTATCTGACAAAGTGTACATTGTGTCCTTTCAACAACAGGATGAATATTCAAAGTGGGTAGTAGAGAGTCAAAGAAGTTTACTAGAGGTGATGGCGGAGTTTCCTTCAGCCAAGCCACCACTTGGTGTCTTCTTCGCTGGAGTTGCTCCAAGGTTGCAGCCTAGGTTCTATTCGATATCATCATCTCCCAAGTGAGTACTTAATACTTATCATTTTTTTTGGTCTTTTGTCTTCCAGTTGTCGGCTGAGACTTATCTTGTAATTTTAGTGTATTGAAACATTGTCTTGTTTACTTGTATAGGATTGCTGAAACTAGAATTCATGTCACATGTGCACTGGTTCATGAGAAGATGCCAACTGGCAGGATTCATAAGGGAGTGTGTTCGACTTGGATGAAGGTAAAAAAAAATGCCCGTAATACATACTACATTATAGCCGTTGTACTCTTTGTGTCATTTCCTATTGATGCATGTGAGCTCTGTGATTATGTCTGAATGTTTTTTTGTGTGTGTCGTAAACACAGAATGCGGTGCCTTATGAGAAGAGTGAAAACTGCTCCTCGGCTCCAATATTTGTCAGGCAATCCAACTTCAAGCTTCCTTCTGATTCTAAGGTACCGATCATCATGATCGGTCCAGGGACTGGATTGGCTCCATTCAGAGGTTTCCTTCAGGAAAGACTCTCGTTGGTAGAATCTGGTGTTGAACTTGGACCATCAGTTTTGTTCTTTGGATGCAGAAACCGTAGAATGGTAAGAACTTGGCCATTTCTCAAAACTCAATCCTATCATCATTTGCTTGTTCAGTTTCTCAAGTCCTCTGATATTTGTGTAGGATTTCATCTACGAGGAAGAGCTCCAGCGATTTGTTGAGAGCGGTGCTCTTGCAGAGCTAATTGTTGCCTTCTCTCGTGAAGGACCCACTAAAGAATATGTACAGCACAAAATGATGGACAAGGTATGAGCTTAATAACTCCAAACCAAGACGCAGATCTTTGTATATACATTCAGATTCTTAAGCTGACAGTATTCGCAATGCAGGCTTCTGATATCTGGAACATGATCTCTCAAGGAGCTTATGTATATGTTTGCGGTGACGCAAAGGGCATGGCAAGAGACGTTCACAGGTCTCTCCACACAATAGCTCAAGAACAGGTATGTTTGGTTGAGATCAATCTAACATTATCATTGTCCGAATCACAAACCGATTCTAATGGGTTTATTTTGTTTATGTCTTGTCTTGTTTTCAGGGATCAATGGATTCAACTAAAGCAGAGGGCTTTGTGAAGAACCTGCAAATGAGTGGAAGATATCTGAGAGATGTATGGTAACGAGACAATTGAAGCCACACACTCACTGTGTACTTATATTCATATATATACGGCACAGAAGTGCCACAATATGATGATCATTAAGTTTGTGATCGCAAGGAGAAAGGAACTTCCCTTTTTTTTCCATTTTTAATTTCTTTTCACATATTTTGATAAATCCTATATTCTTTTTTTTTTATAACTCACTGCTATATAGCCCCCAACCAAAAGAAAAAATGCATAAGATGTTGTGGTGGGTATGTATTTATGAACGATTGTGTTATATACAAAAGTCAGCACATTTGGTATGAAATAGTCAGCACCTTTGGTATGCATTGTACTATATGCAGCAGCAAGACTTTGGACCAAAGTCCCCATTTTGGGGAAAATAATATTTCTATTTATCGTTTACGTAACTAGGTAAATTAGCAAAATGATAATGGATAAGAATTATTCAGGTAAAAATTTACCGCATGGACGAAAGTGCTAAAATGTTTTGTTAGCTCGTAATTTTGTTAGAATGTTGTGTGTTAATCCTTACATGTACATGTCATATGAACATAATATTTTTATGTTATCTATTAATATTATAAAACAACAGTGTTTAATTTGTGTCGTACGAAACAAAAATAACATGCTATTCTAAAACAACTTAAACACGTTAAGATCTTGTTTAAGAGACTAAAGTTAGTTTTCTGTCAAAACAAGCCATTATAAAATAAACTCACAACTTAAGTTATTGAGTATTACTTGCACAAGAAGAAAATTTTATCTTGTATTAAAGTGGCCAACACTGTTTTTTCTGGTTATATTTAATTAACGCCAAACTAGCCAACGATATAAGGAGCAAAAAGGTGACAAGTCGATGTGTTTTCGGTGTAAGAGTCAAATAATTTAATAATGACAGGGAAACATAGAAAGCGATTGGTGGAATTGTTCTAGTTCATTCATTCGGAAGTGCTTTTTGGTGGTTGAGAATGTAATTTGAAGAGAATTGAGAAATGAGGGGAATGGACCGAAGGGTTTGGTGGGTAGGTAAGAGCACATATGGTTGTGTGTTAGTAGAGCACACCGCACACCGGCACACGTGAGTTACATTGACGCGTGCCAAAATAAGTAGGTGGGCAGAAGAGTTTTCCAACAACAAAAACAACATGTTTCTTTCCTCTTTCAACTACTTATGTGTTGTGTGTTTCTCTCGTCCTCATAATTTTGTCTTATAATTATTTTGTATTAAAGATTAATTAGTAGTCTTCCTTAACTAGAAGTGACTGCATAAATGACAATATGCCCACGTCTAGCTGATAGGAACCGATCGTCGGCTTTACTTGCCATGTTACATTATTATAGTATTACTTTTTTTTCGTTGATTTTTTTTAGCAAAATTAATGATAGTCTAATCTTGGATAGTTTGTAGTTGGTTACTTTACTTTTCCAAAACATAATTCCAAGGATAAACTTTTAAGCATTAAATTTCTTTTTAAAAAGATGATCTACCTTTCAAATTGTAAAAGCTACCTAGTAATGTATTAATTTTTATTTGCTTTTTGTTTCTGTTTTGTTGAAGTAGTAATTTTATTTGCCAACATGCAGAATAACTAACAAGCTGTTTAAAGTGTATTGCAGCTAGATTACTAATTTTTATATTATGGAGAGAAAGAGAATTAATGACTTTACACCCAATAAAAAACCAAGTATGGAGAGAATGTCAATCAAGTGCAAGTGGAAAGGGTATAACATATTCCTTTCATTATTATGAGGAAAAGTATTAATTAAACAACTTTATAAAGTTGATGTAACTCTAAGAAAACTAGAAATTTCCACATATATATATATATAAAGGATATGTATTTGCTATTTACAAAGGGAGAAAAAAGAACTATATCATCATTTATGTGTAAAATATAGGAATAGTAAGAATTACTACCCGTTGACAAAAGGAAATCGAGAATTGTAGAGTTATTATTATAACACTCGATAAAGATGATGTCACATGAATAAAAGATCATGTGGACATTGGTAGGTGATGTATGTGTAAATGATATCACATGATTGAATAATTGATTTCAGTATTTCACATGTTTTGTCAAAGTCGTCGTCACAGCGGAACAAAATATATTAAAGGATATTGACTTTTAGGGTTAATAAATCAACTTTGAACCGTATTTTTCAAAAATACAGTAAAGTTAGTATAATGGAAACTTTTTGAAAAGGTTGAAGTCAAGCTATGTTTCTTATCTTAGCTTTGTCAAATAATTAGACTGGAAAATTAAACTTGACTGGAATTATTCTTCTCAATAGAATCAGAAATGATGATCGATTTAAAATCTTTACACACTACATTTGCAATTTCTTTATGTTATGGTTTTTTTTTTCAATTGATCAAAAGTTAGGTACATACATTAGATCACATTGCAATTGTCATCTTCATGGTTGGTCATCTGACTGTTGCGACCACTTGACATATAACGACTAACTTTGGGCCGTGAATTGAGGCCCAATATAGATAGTTTAAAACGACATCCACTCCATCTCAGTGACAACGAGCGTTAATCTATCCAATAAAATGGTTTGTTACTTTTAAAGGCATCAAACAAACTCTTATTTAATTTCAAGAGCATCAAACTGAAATCTCACAAACTGCCAACTGGGCTAAACTGATCTCAGAATACAAAAACATAGACGGGAGATTCCTAAGTCCTGATAGCATCTTCAAATTCTTCATCTTTCGAACGCATTTTAGATATAATTAAAGAACGTTACATCTGTGTGCACATGAGTGGGTAAATGAATTTCAACGGACCCGAAAGTTCTAAAAGCAATTATACATGTTATTGTTGTTTAATAAAACCATAACTAGTAGATGAATTAATGTTCTAGTCAATGGGTTAGTCCAGTTCGTAAATTTTATCAAACTAATGACCCTTCTTCACCGTGAATCATAATCATGGAAACACGTAAACTGACTTATAAGAAGAAAATAAGTAAGACAATGCAGTCAACAGCTGAGGTTCCTTTGCCACTTTACGCTCGATCATCACATCGAGAGCTCCACCCACCCCAATGATTGGAGCTCTGATGTCAAGGAACCTCAGCTGTTTCTTCAGCTCTTTGGCACCATGTTTACCACCCCCATAAACTTCCAAAACCCAAAAAAAAAATTGATTTATTAGAAGATCATCACAAAAAAAAAACACACTTAAAAATGAAAAATTAAAATAATCATCCTCTCACCTCAGTATCCTTTAACATTCTCTTCAGTTTTGATGAGATCTTTGAAACCTTCTCTAAGTCCACTATGAGGACGTGTCTCTTCAATGAGATGGCAAGCATGTGAGTATTTTTTTCTCACGGCCTAGAGTAGCAACTAAACCTCAATGGGATACAAATATTGAACCATATATACATGATAAATATTTAGGTTTAGTTTCTTAATCAAATGATAAATATTTAGGTTTTGGCGTTCAATCCCAATAAAACATGTCAATCTAATCTGAAGTTAGACGAATTTAACCATATATACTAGGTATTATTACTTATTAGAAAGGTTATATCAAAATTAAAATGAGAGTTATTGTCTAGTAATTTTTGAAATATTGAAAATTGATTTTCTATGTTAGTAAGTATCAGCGAAATTAAAGAAGAGATGACGATATAGATTCGTCAATGCATGTGTTACATTTCATTTACCTGAAAGTTTGGATTTGGTACTAAATATGACCAATAGAACAAAAAAACATATTTCCGACCAATAATATTTTTTCTTTTGTCACGTGAGTTAAAAAGAGAGAGTATAAAATCAGGCCGTGAGTGGTGACACAATAAAAAGCGGAATTGACAAAAAAATGCAAACCACATATGATTACCAATCAACAAACCCATTAACCTTTTGCGTTTTTTTTTTCTGAAAAAAAAAAAACAAAGTTTGCGTATTTGAATCAAATAATACACATGGAACGCCTTTCATTGTGGAATCATGTTTTAAGTAGCGGTCGACTTGAATTATGCAGTGTATAGTAGTTAACGTCAAATTCAAGAATCTGGTTCAGAAAACAAAAATCACCGACCGTGATGAGGCCAAGAAAAAGGGCGGCGAGGTAAGCGACAGAGCCGTGTATGTTACTGCTTATGAGGCCTTCGCATGCTTCGTCAATGCAAAATAAAAGAATACTGCATAATAATATGGTGAAACTTTTGCTTGTTTTCTTTAGTTTGAGTATTATGGTAAAAAAAAAATAATAATAATGATAACTAATGGGTTGTGTATGTGTTGGTTATTTAATAACTTGTTCGTAATTTCTTTTTCTAGTAGACGTTGTTTGTGTGCCTGTAGTATTTTGGTATCATTATTGTTATTTTATTTTTTGTGAGACCAACAAATTTTCAGAATACTATTTAAAAAAAAAAGAACAGAGTAAGGATGCAGAGAGGTAAAAGAACAGAGCAAAAAAATATAGAGAGGTAAAAGAATAGAGCAAAAAATACAGAGATGTTGTGTAATCGGTTTAAAAGTTAAAAGGAAACCATAGAGAGAAAAAGCAAAAAATGAAATAACCGTCACTCCCCCAAACCCACGTGCATTTTTCTTTCTCTCTTTACGATCAGTTCCGTTTTCTTTTATCTTCTCGAATCAAATCAAATCTTTTCTTTTCTCTTCCTTACTATTTGTTGTTGTGTGTGTATCTGTGTGTGAGGGCGCGCAACATGTCTTTATAGTATTTAAGCAATTTATATTTATGTTGTCCCTTTAATTTATGCAATTTATTTTAATGCAGTTTAATTTATGCAATTTATTTTTATGCAATTTTTTTTATGCAGTTTAGTTTATTTTATAGTATTTCTGCTATTTATTTATTTTCTGTTATTTTATTTATGCACTTTAATTAAATTTATTCTATTTTACGCAATTTGTTATATTTATATATTTATATGTACACAATTTTTCTTATTATGCCATTATTAGTATGGTTAAGAAAAGAAAAAAAAGGGGAATATTAAATAATGATAACTAATGAGTTGTGTTTGTGTTGGTTTTTTAATATCTTGTTCGTAATTTCTTTTTCTAGTAGACGCTGTTTGTGTGTTTGCAGTATTTTGGTATCATTATTGTTATTTTTATTTTGTGTGTGACCAACAAATTTTCAGAATACTATTTAAAAAAAACAGAGTAAGGATGCCAAGAGGTAAAAGAACAAAGCAAAAAAAATACAGAGAGGTAAAAAAACAGAGCAAAAAATACAGAGAGGTTGTGTAATCGGTTTAAAAGTTAAAAGGACAGCCAGAAAGAGAAAAAGCAAAAAATGAAATAACCGTCGCTCCCCCAAACCCCAAGTGCATTTTTTCTTTCTCTCTCTTTACGATCAGCTATGTTTTCTTTTATCCTCTCGAATCAAATCAAATCTTTTATTTTCTCTTCATCACTATTTGTTGTTGAGTGTGTCTCTGTGTGTGAGGGCGCGCAACGTGTCTTTATAGTATTTAAGCAATTTATATTTATGATGTCCCTTTAATTAGTGCAATTTATTTTTATGCAGTTTAATTTATGCAGTTTATTTTTAAGCAATTTAATTTTTGCAATTTATTTTTATGCAGTTTAATTTATTTTATAGTATTTCGGCAATTAATTTATTTTCTGTTACTTTCATTTATGCACTTTAATTAAATTTATTATATTTTATGCAATTTGTTATATTTTATATATTTATACGTACACAAGTTTTTTAATTATGCCATTATTAGTATGGTTAAGAAAATAGAAAAAGAAACAAAAAAAGGAGGAATATTAAATAATGATAACTAATGGGTCCTGTTTGTGTTGGTTTTTTAATATCTTGTTCGTAATTTCCTTTTCTAGTAGACGTTGTTTGTGTGTTTGCAGTATTTTGGTATCATTATTGTTATTTTTATTTTGTGTGAGACATACAATTTTCAGAATACTATTTAAAGAAAACAGAGTAAGGATGCAGATAGGTAAAAGAACAAAGAAAAAAATACAGATAGGTAAAAAAAGATAGTAAAAAATACACAGAGGTTGTGTAATCGGTTTCAAAGTTAAAAAGACAACTAGAAAGAGAAAAAACATAAAATGAAATAAGCTTCGCTTCCCCAAACTCATGTGCATTTTTTCTTTCTCTCTCTTTACGATCTCCGATTTTATTTGTTACCAAAGATATATCTAAATACAATTTGGAATATTTAGGTGTAACCGTTTGCTATATGGAATATGGATTTATGGATTATTATCTATATGAAGAGTTATCTATATGAAGAGACACAGGTTAATGTATATCCTATATATAATCTATTTGTAACCATTTATTAAAAGTATAAAGTCCACAAAAATTAAGTCGTGTACTTCCCTTTTATTAAAAGGGGATACTGTGTAAGGGCATAAAAAATGGGGGTTATATTTTTGGAGCTCTTAAATTTTTTAATTACTATATTATGTATTTTTAGTAGAATAAAAATTTGGAAATCTTAATTAAAATTTTCCTCTCCAATGGTGGGTTTTAATTTTGACTCTCTTAATTTTTTTTTTTTTTTTTTGAAACAACAATATTGTTTTGAAACAAGGCTCTAGAAATTTACTTATATCTCACACGGTGATATAAGAGTACACATATATTGTCACGGTGATAGAAATTTACTTATTGTCCAGTATTAAGAGTACATATACATTTTGCTGACACAAATCCAAGTTTATTTGAAGTAGGTAGATACTAGTGGAAGAAGTAGTATTCTGTGGAAGAAGTAGTTCACCTTCTTCCCTGATGGCCCCTCTTCGACAACCATCATTCCCTCGGTTTCGGTTCCGCTATAATATGATGTGTTTGTCTTCAGACGTTTGACCTGTGATCTAGTGTTGGTTTCAGAGTCAGACAATATACGCTTGCACTCGCTGAGCAGCTTGGTGTTGTTGTTTTGAAAGTGTTCCACATTCATACTTTGAGTAGTTGGACTGCTTGTTTTGCCTTAACCCCCATCTATCGAGGCATCTCTGTTGGCTCAGCACTTTAAAACAAATAATTGGTTTCCAAAATGAGATGGAGACCTGCAAAGACAAAACAAAGCAGAGTTATGTTACAAACAAAAATACTGAAAGTAAGTAAATTCATTCGAAGATAAGAGAGAAGACATTATACTTTGTCATGATGTTGTAATGATCAAATGTACCTTTCCCCGGAACCACGTCGCTTCATAAGCAAGCTGCAAATTGAAATCATCATAATACTTAACAACATTATTCACAAGACATATCAGGAGAGAGAGAGAGAGAGAGAGAGAGAGAGAGAGAGAGAGAGAGAGAGAGAGAGTCCTAGTTAAACAGATGAACATAAAAAAAAAAAAAAAAAACAGCAGCAATCTAATCCATACTGAAAGCAGCTAATCTTTGAAATGTTTAGCCTTTGTAGTTAGCATTATCAATAGCGACATGTAGATGAATAGCAAAAAGGAAAAAGCCATGATCAGATAAGAAAGCAGATTGGGGCATTTAAATACTACAGCTACAAATAAGAACAAGAGCAGTAAGTTGCAAATGAGACTGACCTATCAGTCACCACGACCTTCCTCTTCATTTTGCAACTTGATCTGTCCAAACAGTTATAGATGTCATAAATAGAAAACTAGATATCAAGGGTGTAGCCACAAATTAACGCAAAACCCTTAGGTCCCATACCATATTCTTGAACTGCCTGTCTTGAAAGAAAAAACATAAGGCTCTCAAAACCAAAAAAGAAGGTGGAAGAAGAAGAAGGTGAATTCACATTAAAACCAAAAAAGAAGAAGAAGAAGAAGGTGAATGTGAAGGTGAAAACGATATGATGAAAAAGACGAATGAGAAGTGGAAAATGAAGGTGACTATGAAGAATGAGAAGAGGAAGAAAAAGATGAAGAAGAAGAAGGAGACGAAAAAAATGAAGATGAAGATGAAGAAAGAGAAGAGGAAGATGAAACGAAAGGCTGGAGTAGAAGAAGACATGGCGAGTGAGAAGAGTACAACAATTATGGATTTACCTGATGAAATTTTAACAGAAGAAATTTTTAGGAGGATACGAAGACCAGAGTATCTATGGTGTATGACACGAGCAACCATGCACTGGTATTCACTCTTTAATTCCATGACTAATCGTTACTCTGGATTGAAGTTGTTAACCACGTATGGGAATGGTGACACAATGCAGCTAATAAGCATTACCTTCGAAGGCTAAATACATATATACTACACACGTTTTTAAAAATAAAATAGTCTTGTACTACGTTTGGTTTCACGTTTTGCTAATACTAAAATTTATTAAATGCATGGCATGGTCCATTATCAAACTTCTCATGGTGGTACTGTTCGTCAGAATGTTCTAATATTAAATCGTGTTAGTCTTGTATACTATAACAAGAAGAAGAATTATTATACGAAACAGAATCAAAGTGACTATATATATAGTTTATTTGTTTACACAACACTGAAAATTTTCCTCTTAAGTTCTTTTGTTTATTTTTACAAAAATAGATCAAAACAGTCGAGTACATTGCAATTAACAACTCCTTTTGTCGCATACATTAATGTGATTGTGAATGTGGTTGGTTCGTTTTACTTTCAAGATCTCATAAAACTACATGATGCATCCCATCTTAATGAAAAGGAACACGGCAGAAAGTTCGTTCTACTTTCAAGGTCTCATAAAAACATCACACTCAATCTCACGAACATGGGTTGAATAACTCATAGAATACAAGATTGAAAAATACAGAGACGATCGATTTCTAAGTACTCAAAAGCATAGGCTAGTCTTGATCAGCATCTTCAAGTTCTTCATCTTCTGGCACACCTCGGACATACAAGACATTGTTGCATCTGTGTGTAAAAATTAGGTAATATTAATTCAAACGGAGCCGTAAAAAATTTAAAGCAAGCAATTTACAAAACTGATTTAGTGATTCCATAACTAACACAAATAAAGAGGTCCAATTCTTAATGGCTAAGTCCAATTCTTCACATTTTCGCTGGAAACATAAACTGAATTTTTGAAGGAGACAATAAAGTAAAAGATAATGAGGTAATAATATATATTTTACCTGATCAAGATCTCTCCAAGGTTTCCTGTCAATTGCCCGTCGATGTATTCCTCCGTGTTTCCCAGCTACAAAAACAAAGTTTGGAAAATCTCAATGGCTGCAATGAAATGAAGATCTATGTATCTACTATACGTATGTGGGTTATATTATATCATTAATAGATTGCAGCCTTCCTCTAAAACTTTTTAAATAGAAGGTACATTAACTAGGTGGTTTTTGACAAATATAACATCAACCTCTGTTTTAAAGGTACAGATAGAGATAAACTTAAAAAGAATTGAAGATAGAAGTGAAAGCCGCACCTGCAAGTTCATGTAGGAGTCAACAGAGGCGAGGAAACCTGTGAAAGTAACAACAGATTCAGGGAAAACTATCTATAACAAGATATAAAAGCTCTGATTAACCAAAAACTGTAAAAAAAATTCAGCACACTAGAGGAAAAATATATAGATGATACCTTTGTATTCCATTCCCCATTTAAGCTTAACGATAACAGTCTTGCCAGTCAAGTTGTTCAAGAAGGGTTTCGGGTTAACCGGAATGGTCTGCAAACACACAAAGCAAACATGGATCATCATCATCCAAACACTATCCCAAACCATATCAAGTATCAGAATGGAATGAAACTATGCAGTGACTATATACTCTTAATTACATGTAAAACAATGGCAACAAGTAATAGTATTGGAGTCAATTAACAAAACCAGGATCTTCAAAAATACCATTAGAATGAACTCAAAGCATCTCAAGTATCAGATAGAAATTTTCACAACGTTCTTGTTCCCAAATCTTAATTACATATAGCACAAAAGTATAGAGAGAGTCAATTACGAAAACAGGATTCACAAATTCGCAATCGTATACACTAAAAACCACACCCATCGAACCATATTTAGCTCTAATTAGATAAATCTATAGGAAAAAGGAGGATGAATCGACCAAAACGGAGCTGTGAGAGCTCAGAACACAGATTATGAAAGCCCTAAAACTACTAAACAAGTGGAATTCCTAAATTTAGAGCTCAGCGAAGAAAGAAGATAATAAATCGAAGCTCGAAACTAGCGATGGGGGAAGAAGAAAGAGATCGGAACTTACAGCCATGATTTAGCGGTACGAAGCGACGGGACGAGACGAAAGATTTGAGAAGATGAAAAAAATCACTACTTGCGTGGTTTCTTCTTCGTCTTCTTCGATCTCTCGATTTAGGGTTTATGGTTTTCCAGATTCGTTGCTACACAACTAAACAAAAAAAAAGATCGGCGCCTCAAAAAGGTTTCTAGCAAGGCCCAATATTAATTTATTACGGCCCATTAGTAACCCATATTCAAAAATATAATGACTAATTCTATTCATATGTGATTTGATTAGTTAGTGCCGAAATTTTAATAATATGTTTTATACATTCAAGTCACCATTCCCTTTTCACCGATCCAGCACAAAATACTCATTTCATCAGTCCTAAATATTTCGGATGTAGCAGCTCTCATGTAGTCATGTTTTTGGAAGTATAAACCCCAAACATATTTGAAAGTATATATGGAGAGTATAAGCAAATAAGTGCACGAAATCTGGATTGTCTAAAATGATTTATGAGTTCTGAATTTGTATTTAACAGTGTTTTTAAGTCACGCTTACCTTTCCTTTATGCGATTGGACGTGAATAGAAATAAAAAAAAAGTCCACTGATCTTTATTATGATCAAATTTCGTCAGCTTACCTTATAAAATAATAGCTGGCTTTGTTCTTTCTGACCATCCAATATTCCAATTCATAGTTTAAATTATGTTTATAACATTCCATTAGAATTTGTATAATTATTGGATTTAACTTAAAACGTGCGTTAATCACATATATGATATTTGACAAAAGGATTGGGTGAACCACCCATCAAATTCCTTTTTATTGTATTGGACCATCTAGTGCAATGTATTTGTCAAATTTTTAGGCCATTTACTTAAATCAATAAATAAAGAATAGTATCTTTTTTACTGTGATAATGGAAACGCTTATACATTCAGCATGCTAATCGAAAAAAAGTTATCCACATCATGATTTTTATACATGTGAACAAAATAAAAACAAAAACTTTTAAGTGAACTCCGCAGTCATTCATCTTACTTTTTGCGTTTAAAGGTAAAATAGTAACATTGCACCCGCAAGAATTGTTATAAAAAAGGAAAACAAATCAAACTTTGTGATCAAGCAATGTGAATATGAGTAACCTAATTATGACTTATGCCTTGCAGAGTAAGTTGATGTAAGTTGAAAATATGAGAAACAAAGTGGATTCTGTGGCTCTAACTGCTTTCCTTTAGTGTTATTCTTTAACAATTGAATTTCTTTCATGATTTCATCATCACTACTCTTCCACTTCATCGATTTTGAATACCAAAACTAGATTAATTGTGAAAGTCGTATCAAAAACTATTAGAGTAAACTCATCGTGTTAACCCCTACTTGTAATAATAACGGAAACGAATATTTAGTGTAAGCCGGAAAAAGACATTTTTCGCTGACCTTAGTTACACGCAACGATTCTTACCTCAGCACTTGTTTTGTATTTTTAATTTGTCAGAATGTATTAGTCTTTCTCTTGATTGTCTCGACTATCTTCACAAATAGTATGCTTCATACAGTTTTATTTGTGCAAGCTTTCTTATTTTTTCTTCCTTTTTCCTATTAATATAAAATTAATTGAATTCCTACTTTACAAATATATATATCAAATGAGAATTGTTTCAATACTTTTATAGTTTGTGTTCCCTAATTATTTTTACTGAAACAGACGTGTTGGCAGGTCGATCATATATATATGTATAATATAATTATTTGTATGCAATACATGAATAACACATGACTTTTTAGTATTATAAATTAATGGAATGGAATGTAGTGTATTATATAAGTTGTTTTTGTCAAAACATCGAATGTGATATTCGAAGTTGTATACTAATTCGAGTCTATATTTTATACAAAACATCGGTTAGCTTTTGTCCAAGTCTTTTTAATTTAATGGTTGGGTGTATAGTTTTATGCAAATTTCCGTGATCGTGGTATGTATACATAGATTTTTTTTTTCAATGCATATAGTCATTTCAACCAAAGTTTTACATCATGGAGAAAATTTAAATTTCGTTTTTTCAAACATTATTAATTGTGTTTGAAGAGTTATATATCTATCATTCTTGACCCGGCTTTTATATAATTTCTGAGATGAAAATAAAACATAACATCGGAAAGATTCATGAATAAATGATCAATGATATATGAAGACTAGCTAGACTTACTATTCGTATACGTTATGAATATTTATTGGTTTGGTTACTGTGTAATTGTATGAGAATGATATTACCTATATATCTCCACGTACGTAACAAAAAAAAAAAAAAAAACAATCAACAGTTAAGAAATATATATATGCCATATGTTGTTGTTAAAACAGTAAGATTGTTATATAGAACTGAGATCTTCCCCTCAACGCCGAAAACCTCAATCTCACCGTATGTCATATTTTTTTTTGTAAAAGTGTGAATTTTTATTAATGAAAATCAGTGTTCAAAAAGGTGGGCTAGGCCGCCGTCTAGGCGCTAGTCGCTCAACAGACGTCTAGATAACCGCCTAAACTACTTAAAATTACATAAATTTAATTTTAATATTTATTTTTGATTTTTAACTATATATATTTAAATAATTAAGTTTTATATATGTATACGTAATTATAAATGTTTATATGTTGTTAACATAACTTAAATAAATGTATTTTTTTACTTTTGTTTATAATTTATATATATTTTTTTCTGACATATATTTGTACATTTTTATATATATAATATTTTATGTTGAAACGTCTAAATAAAACCATCTAAAGTTCCGATGATTCAATGCTAGGCAGACGCTATAGCCTAGCGTTTCTTAAACACTGATGAAAATAAATTGTACCGGTTACAATAGCCTTAATACAATAGATAATCCTCGCCCAAAAAAAAATAAAAGCGAGGAGTGATCTGAGTTACAAAAATTTAGAGGAATCTAAGTTCAATATGTCATATATAGAACTGCCACTATCATATATGTAATATGTCATATATAGAACTGAAATTATATTTTGAAAGACGATGAGAAATTTGGCAAACACAAAACTTGGAGCGGGTCAAAAAATCTACAAATATATGCATTGTATAGGGAAAACACCAAAAGAATTCTAACCCGTTAAGTTAAACAATATAGTTGCCACTTTAAGTTCTTGTAAAGGTATTTGACCCTTCTAGAAGGCCATGTATATATAATTATATATGTATGGTGACAAAAACTTAATACTTTCAATATCTTCATTGTCTTTCTCTCTCTCTCTCTCTCTCTTTCTCCCTGAAAGACATGGATACTTCCCAAAACACTAATCTCCAAAACCCTACTAAACTCACAAAACCATTTCAATATTGTCAAGAAGAAGATAAAGATGAAGCACTATCTCTCCGAGATCTTCCCCTCAACGCCGAAAACATCAATCCCACCGCTACCCCAATCACCACCGAAGACCACCGTGAACCATCGACCGAGCTTTTTGAGTTTCTTACCTCAACCTCCTACGACGTTTCTCCGGCAGAAAACATAATCTTCGGCGGCAAACTCATCCCTTTAAACTACAAAAATGCCCTCTTTTCGCCTCCTGAATACATTACCCCTCGAATTCGCGCACGGTCCGAGTCCTTATCCGCGATACAAGGCCATAAGCTTAACCGTCCTGGTAGTAATACCGTGGCACATCTTGACAATGCCGGACCTATGAGGATAAGCCGTTCTTTAGATTATCGCAAGCTCTCGCGTGGTCCAAACACCGTACATTCTCCACCGACAAGTACTTCTCCGACCAAAAACACAGCGAAACCTGAGACGGCGTCCTCAGGAAGTGGAAAAAGTGTAAAACCGAGGAGATGGTACGTGATCATGTTTGGAATGGTCAAGTTCCCACCGGAGGTTGAACTCAAAGATATCAAGAACCGTCAGAGTCGTCGGAACATTCCACCGGTTATATTCCCGTCACCTACTAACCGGAAAACTCGTAGATCTCGATCGCCGTCACCGTCACCTTCTTGGAGGTTTCTCAACGCTTTAAGTTGCAAGGAGCCTACAAGCGTGGCTGCTACGGCGCCGTTTTGGGTGCCAAACCCCTAATATTACTATGTTATCCCTACTAAATAATGCTTTGCTGTTGATTTAGAAAGGACAGGATCGTTATTTAGTATAAGTTTCATCGATATTCTAATTTATTTTTGTGAAAGAATGTCGATTATTGTAATTTATTTGGTGAATCGATAAAAGTTTGGAGTTTGGAGTCTTTGGACCATAAACATATCCGTCGTCACAACTTTTTCTTTTCTTTATGATTTCTTTTTTTGTTGTTGTTTTTTTTTTTTCAGCTCATTTGTTTGGATATTCCAAAGCATATTTTTTACATACGAGTACGTTGTTATTTTTGAAATTTAATTGGTTAGGTGAGGAATGAATGAATGATGATCGAAATATTTATTACTTTACTTTTTCCTATGGGACTTGTCGATTTTATATGATTTAGACAGGGAGTTATTATCTTTCTTTTTTTCTTAGCATTTATTTGTGTTTTGAAATTCATGGTTGATAATTGGTATGAGATGAAATTCCATCGTAAGAGACTGTGACATGCACCTTTCTTTTTGTCCAGAGATTTCTAGATTTATAATCATTATACTTTTTTTTCTTTCTTTACAAATCAATTTCACCATACTTGAAATAGGTGAAGATTTTTTTTTTTTTTTTTTTTTTTTTTTTTTTTTTTTTGATTTCAGAGTTCTTAATAATGTGTATTGACAGTATTGTTGTTGTCCGGATTGTTTTCACTAGAATTGACATTAAATTGATGATACGTTTGAGCTGTGACATTTAAGATTAGAACGTAGTGATGAAAGAAACTGACACGTCAACTCCAATGAGCATTTTTTTAAAAAATAAGGTAAGACAACAACAATGATATCGAACAAAAGACTTGTGAAGTAAGTGAAAGGGGGCAAAAGAATGTTTTTGTTCCAAAATAATATCTGAGAGACAAACAAACACTGGAGATATCATTGAACACAACACGCATTTTTGGTTTTCTACAGGTACACGTTCTAAACCGTAGCTTCAAGTTTTACAAATTGTATCTTACAAATTTACATGTCCCCTATATGTTCCCTGTGGATAAAAGAGAGTAATAAAGCAGACTTGTCCTTCTTTTGAATCTTTGTGACAAAGCTTAATTTAACCCTTTCTTTCTTCCTTCTTGAGGGATGTTGAATCAATCATGTAGCATCATCTAACGTGTGTAACCCAATACGCAAGAATCTGTGAAACAAAACCTGCAAGATCCACGAGAAGGATGTAACGTTTAATATTAACATTGTTTTAGAAAACTTGGAGTTATGATTTTAAATTCTGAAATATCATTCACCTGTCAATTTTTCTTGAGAGTATCACCGAAACCATGGTTTAGGTTCTCAAGATGAATAAACTCGAAACGGTACTGCAAGGGAGGTAAACAAAGGTAACTGATTCTGTTAAAGAGACTGTGATGGAAACAATAGTGTGGCATAACTCATGAGAACCAAGAGAAAAGGGACTCACTTAGAAGAAACAAGATTAGCATTAAAGAAAGAATGAGCTGAATCGGGCGGCTAAACGGAACACGAAACCGCCTTTGATATAAAGTGACTCTGTCAAAGAGCTGCACAATAAGAAACAGCTAAGACTTATGATATGATACAGTCGTATAGAGATGATCTAATGAAGGAAGCTTACCTGGTTAAAATCACGACACCTCTGCAGCCAAAACAGAGGTTTTGTTCCTTTTTCTTTAGGAGTGGCTTCAATCTGTGACAAAAACCTCTTCCTCTCTTCTTCTTTCGCATTACCGGAAACGTTAATCCTCAACGCACTGATATTAGGAACATTTGGTGAACTCCAAGTTCTTCTTGTACCAGTTTTTTTATCTGCTTGCACGCCGATTATATCACCACCACTTTCAGGACTTCCTCTATCGTCAATGTCAATCACACAGTCAGGACTGTAATCACCGTAACATCTAGCTTCTCTTCTACCATTCATCTCAGCTATAGAACTCGTTGATGAATCTCTCAAGTTGATGCTATCACTGTTTAAACTATCTGATGTCTGAGAAGATCCAGATAGAAACATAGCAAGGTCATCACGCTCTTCTTTGTTAAGATCAACCCAACGCAAAGGTTGTTTCCCATTCTCGCTTAACGCTTCTTGCAGAGAAGATTGTACTCGATAAATCTGGTTTTCAATAGCGGTGAGAAACTGTTTATGCCTAGTTAAAGTAGTGTCGTCTCGACATTTTCCATGGCTCAACCTCACAGCTCTCTCAAACTCTTCCAACTGAATCAAGTTTACAAACAATCAAAACCAAAATCACAAAACTTGACAGAAGTTTCACAAACAACATACCATGAAAGAAAGAACATTATTTTATATATATACCTGCCATTTAGCAGTGCTCAAAGCTGCTTGGAGTTCTTTGCAGAGCTCGTCTGAATCTAAAGATACTCGAGGAGGACCTTGTCTCTTGTCTTTAATCCATAACCTATACGCAGACTCCATTCTGTAAAAATACATAGAAAAGGATCAAACTTTGCAAATTAGATATCTCAATTCTTTAACTAAGTCATCACTTAGATCATGGCCAACCAATCACAAGAAGAAGAAGAAGAAAAAAAACGAATTACAAGAAACAGAGGAGAGAACAGAGAAGCATCAAACTCAAAAACCCCTATTTCTTCTTCTCAATAAATTCCGATTCACAGGCTACAAGAAACAATTAAGAAGAAACAAGTTGAGATTGAAACATTACATATCAGCAGATTCTTGAACCTCTTCAGCTGCGGAGAAAAAAACATCTTTTTGCCATAGATCGAAACTATTAGCAACCATCATCTCTCCCATACCAAAACCCCCCTCTCTCTCAATTAAGACCAAACCAATCTGCAAAACCTTCTTCGGAATGGATTCTTTCCGATTATATCCAAATTAATAGATTCTCTGCTCCCCCTTCTCTTCCCTTCTTCCTCTTCTTTTGCTTCTGCAGGAAAGAAGGAATTTTTATTTTCCCAGCTTTACGTTTTTTTTTTTTTAATTTATTAATTTTTTTTTTGCTTCTTCACAAACAATAAAGAGGCCTCCACTAATCCACCTTATTTTCATACGTGGCATACTCTAAATGGAAAATAATATATGTTAAGATGGTCTTAGCCGCAGGAGATTATTGCGAAGAACAAAGAAAAAACATCAAGAATGTCGCGTGTTGTTGTTGTTGGGCCGCAACATCAACTCTGTTCGCCAACTCATTATTATTTAATTACTACTTTTAATCAAGTCAAATGCTAATGAGTCATGACTCGTTTTTTTTCTATATATTTAATTTAACTAATTAAAAAACTCAACTGTAATTTAATTTGATTTAAGCTCTGTTTTAAAAATCATCGCCTTACACCGATTACGCTCCGCAAAATCGCTAGGCCCACCCTCTTCACCTCGATTAATGATTAATTCCCGTCTAGCATCGATTATTCGATTATGTATATCTAGTCCGATTATTTTCCGCTTAATTCCGATTAATTTTGTGTATACCAATTTTTTTTAGAACCAAATAAAAATCAAACATAAATACTTTTGTTATTTAGGCATTTAAGTTAAGAGATTATGATGTTTTACAATAACTAATATATAACTTTTAACAAAAATCATAAAATTTTCTTTTAAAATGATGTTTTTATGTGTTTACTATAATTTTAAAGATAATACTATAGTTTTATATTTTATTTGATATGTTCTTTTCAACATAAACATAATTATATATATATTTAGTACAATATATTTGTATTTTATTGTTAATTTAATAAAATAACTTTGGAGCAAGATCTGTGCTAAGGTTTTGATAGTAAAAGAGGTGTCCCCAAGGAGAGAGAGTTGGAAAATAAGCATGGTTTGTGGTAAGGTTTTGATAGTAAAAGAGGTGTCCCCAAGGAGAGAGTTGGAAAATAAGCAAGGTCTGTGCTAAGGTCGCTGGAGCTGAAGCCTACGCATGCTGCAACTTTGCATTGCACGGCCGTGGACTAAACAACAAAAGCGTGCGTATTTATCAATACTAATCTTCCCTTCTTCATATGCTTGCCATATTCTTGTTTGTTTGTGTGTTGTTTTGGACAATCTTCTAAGGAATATGTGTGTAATCATCATTTGTGTGTGATGAGTTAATTAGTCTTCCTCTTAAGTTTCTGGCTATTCGCTCTATTTGCCTTTTTTTTTTTTTTTTGTCGTTTGTTATAATGTGGATTTCTCTTAATGCATATGATCATTTGTCTCTACTAACTTTGAGTTTTTTTTTCTTTTTTTTTAAATCTCTCTGTTTCTACAAAATCATAATAAAGATATGGGATTCCAAAAGATACTGGGGTTGTTTTGTGTATCAAGGTCACGTGGTGGGAAGAGAAATACAAAAAGAAACCTCGTAATAATTGGCCAATTTGGAAGATTGAATTGTATACTATGCTTTGATTTTCTTTTTCTTTTGTTTTGTTTTGTTTTGGGATTTTATTGTGTGATCGTTCCATGGGTTTATTAGACCATGGTCAATGGGTTGCTCAAAAATAAATTAATCATATAAGTAATATTAAATTAATTAAAGCAACCTAATAAGAACTTAAACCAAAATCTATTTTCCAGTAGAGAAACTTAAAACTGAAACTACTTTGCAAGTTGAAAAAAATAATGTGTTCATTCTCTCAGTACTTGTAATAATCATAAAAAAACAGACATTCAAATACTAAACAATGCCGTATAAAACAAGTATTATCTTAAACATGTCTAAAAGTTGAAAACAAAGCAAATAAAGATTAAACTCTCATCTCTCTAAGTCATATCTTAAACTAGACTCATACAAAGAAGACACCAAGTCATAAATCTGCGTCAAGGTTGGTTGCTTCAATGGTGGTTTGTCAGTACACATCAGCCCTCGACGTGTACTACTTATTAGCTCGCAACTATCGTTAAGCTCTCAACGTAACCAACTGAAAATTTCTTTTAAACGGCATCGTTTTGGCTGTACTATAATTCTCCACACACGTTTAATTTGACTATACTGTAACTCTCTTTGTCCTTCAAAGATTGATGTTTGAGAAATTTCACACAAATTAAGAAATAATGAATATTATTTTTAATTATAATATTTTTTATTAAAAAGTATTAGTATATATTTACAAACCAATGACTTTTCAATTTTTCTTAATGATTACTTTTTGAATTTTACAAAAGTTTAATATTAATTAACTAAAAGTTGTAAAACATCAATCGTTGTGGGACAAAAATATATTTTAGAACATCAATCTATTAGGAACAGAGGGAGTATTAAATTTTTTATCTATTAGTCTTAACTTCCCTCTATTTAACCACGTGGAGTTATATTTTAATCCCGATTAACATTTCCGTCATTAGAGTTAACAGTCGTTATGTCGTAAGTATGGATCTACCGTTATTAATAAAATGAATGTTTTTAAAGACAACAGAAATTAAACCACTTTTTTTTTAGGAAATTTAATAACTAGAAAAATTAAATGGCCAAAAAAAATTAGATGGCGTATTTTTTGGATTTTTTTCCCCATAATATTAGTTGCCAAGACCGGTTCTTGACATTAACTGGTGGTTCATTTGAGGTGATTAAGATTCCCAAACTTGATTTTTTAATTTTATTATTTGGGTCATAATATATACAACACCTTTTTCTGATACCAACCACTTTGATAGGATTTCACTTCATTACTACATTGTCAAAAGTCAAAAATCTTTCACCGGTCAAGATTGTAATGCATATATATAACAACGAATTACAACTGATGGATTGATTTATCAGGTTACTTTTTATAAGTTTGATGTGATAATTCTTTTAATGTCACTTGTCAATTAAATTGTTTTCCTAAACAAAAATTTTAAAACTTACTGGTGAGGTTTGTGACATGGATGTATAAATGGGTGTGACACTAGCAAAGTTACAACATTCACACGTCAATTCTCTATTATCTCCTCTTCCACCAAAAGCCATTTTGGTTATTAGCTGCATTTAGAGTCAAGTATGAGAAAAACAAGTACTACAACAACAAAAATGGTAGGCCATTGATGTATCAATCCTACAGAAGCTCACAAATAACTTGCTATGTAAAGAGATCCAAACCTTGCAGCATTAGTGAACACAACAAAATTAACCACTAGAAACCAATTTTGTATGTGAAGGTTTCGCCTCATGTTAATTTATCAACATAACCTTCTAGCAATCTCATCATAACCGTGCCTAGACTTAAAGAGTATCACCAAAATGGATAACCTCATATCATATAAATAACTAATATCATATATTATAATATTTTGACTAAAGAAAACGAATAATTATGAAACACACATGAACCATTAGATAATGATCCTACTACTACATTCATTTCTCCTTCTCTTCTTCTTCATCTTGAAATCCAAACACCTCTCTGTTTCTATTAGGACTATCCAAAGCTCTCTTCTCTTGTTCTTCATCTGCTTCTTCTTCTTCTTCCTCCTCGTCACCTTCCTCTTTCTTCTTCTTCAATCCAACACTCTTCCTTCTCTTCACAACTCTCTCCTTCAACACACAAACAAGCTCTCTCACCGCCTTCTCCGCATCACTCCTATTCCTAATCAACACTTCACTAACATCAGCCGGTGTAATCTCTGCCTCCTCCACACATCCCTCCATCTCCTCCAAATCAACACCGTCAATTTCATCCTCCTCAAGCCTCAAATAATTCTTCAACAGAATCTTCAAAGCCGGAAACTTACAAAACCCCATGTGAATATGCATATCCATCCTCCCACTTCTCAACAGAGCAGAATCTAGCTTCTCAATATGATTAGTCGTAAACACAAAGATCTTCTCACTCCCACAACAAGACCAAAGCCCATCAGTGAAGTTCAACAACCCCGAGAGAGTCACCGAGCTTCCCGGTTCCTCTAAACCCGACCCGTTTATTAAACCAGGGTCATACTCATAGCTCCCATTCTTCTTCTTGTTCTTCCCTCGTTTCGTCAAATTAATAGAACAATCAATGTCCTCGATGACAATGATCGACTTAGAGCTAGTCTTCATCAACAGCTTCCTCAACTCAGAGTTGTTCTGAACCTCAGTGAGCTCAAGATCGTAGATATCATATCCAAGATAATTCGCCATAGCAGCGATCAAACTAGACTTGCCAGTTCCAGGTGGTCCATACAACAAGTAACCTCGTTTCCAAGCCCTTCCGGTCTTCTGATAAAACCCTTGTCCGCTCGCAAACTCTCTTAGATCCTCCATGATCCGTTTCTTCTTCTCAGGATCCATAGCAAGAGTATCAAACGTACTCGGATGCTTGAATCTCACAGAATCCCACGGATGACTTCTCACATCAAGCGAGACGCCTCTCGAGTTCGTGTAAAGAAGCCTCTCCTCGTTTCTCCGACGAATCTCCTCTGATTTCCCGACAATGTAATCGAGGTAAGAATCTAAGACAAGGTCTTTGTCTCTCTTGTTGATCTGTAACGTAAACCCTCGTTTCTCTTCGGGCATTGGTCTCCACGAAAAGCTCTGTACTTGACGTTGGACAACGACGTGTTCCCATAAGACAGTGACGCCGTTAAAGACATCGGTGATTCTGTCGTTGTTGGAGAGGCCGAACGTGACGGAGCTCGAGTTAGGGACACGTGTTAAGCTGAGACGTGTGTTGTTGTTTCTGCTGGAAACGGCGCCGTTGACGGTGACGGAAGAGCTGAGGTAGAGCTGAACTGCGTTGTAGAGCTCGTTGGTGTTGACGCCGTCAATCTCCGTTATGTCGAAGTAGGTGTGAGAAGAGAACACGTGGCGGAGGCGTGTCAAGACGTGGAGGAAAGCTAGTCGGAGCTCCGGTGGGAACACGAGTTGAAGGATCGTTTGACAAAAGGCTAACATGCCAACTAGAGAAGCCATTGTTGTCCAATAATCACTCATCTTCATCTCTTCTTACTCTGTTTGTTTTTTACAGAGCAAAAAAAAAAAAAGATTGGTTTTCTTATAGGAACAGAGTAAAGTTTTGATCTTTAGGGAGAAGTTAGAGAAATTGAGAAGTGGGTTTAGCTTAATTATAGAGATAAGAGTGTGAATTTTTGAAGTTCCTGTTCTTGAGATTTGGGAGGGAAAAAAATGTTTAGTTTGAGGCTTTTGAGAGAAGAGAAGAGAGTGACGTTGGTTGGATTTATTGAAATATGAAATAAGTGCTCACCTCAATTTATAAGCAATTGGAGGAGTGTTACCTTTTTTTATTTGAAAAAAATTGCTGTGATATTTGCGGATATTACCATTTATTTTGTTGTGTATGGTGCAAATAATGTAAGCAACTAGTAGTAGTACTATTACTCAATTATTTCGTAGGTCTATGGTTTTATAGGCTTACAAAATCAATTACAAGTTATCGAGTGAATGGGACTGCCGAGAGGGGGTAATGGTTATGTGACATGTAAATCTCACATCGGATACTGTTCGACTTTTTTCTTTTGTCCAACAATATGATAAAGATTATTAAAAAAATGGAAGTTCACTGTTTTTTTTGTGTTGAGCAAAAGGTTGAAAACTTGAATGGTGAAGAATGATGAAAAGAGAATATAAAGGACGGTACCATAGAAATGGATAGGTTTTTACTCTTACGCTAAATGAATCGGACAAACAAGTACAACGAGAAAAACACCACAAGCGACAAATAAACATTTAAAAAAATAAATACCAAAAGAGGGTAAGTTTTTACGAGACAGCCAAGAACAGATCATCTAGCTGGATTGGTTCAATCTAGTAAGATGTTTTTGTTTTATTGATTGGTTCTAGTGTTCAGTTCGAAGGGGGTTTCTAAAAATTACTTTGAGTCGTCTACATATGGTTTCTCTAGTTGCATCAAACTAAATTATTTTAATTTATGTCATAGATCTTTCGAAATTTACAAACGTCCAAAGATATCTGAATGGTAAAACGCAAAAGGATAAGGAATTGTTTTTTCATCAGATTTAAGATTAACGCAAAGGATAATGATCATTGTAAATTTGTAATGTTGTCTTTGAAAAGAAATTGATAAGTAAACTAGTAAAAGCAAAAAAGGGGACATGAGGGTCTAGTTTAGGGTTTGTGAATGTGACTTACAGTTGGGTTTGTGTTGTTTTGTTGGGACTTTGTGATTTTATTCTTTAGGACACTCGAATTTACGTGGGACACCATTGTTTGTCTACATTTGCATATCAACATCTCTCACCATTATTCTCAAAAACTCTCCCAACTTTCTTTCACATCTCCATATAGCTAATTTCAACATTAATAAACCTCATCAATATCCAAAATTAGTTAAAACACACTTTTAACGTAATCAATACAGTTTACATTTTGAGCTCCGAGATTGGTGGGTATAACATAAATTATTTTTAAAATACCGTTTCTTACTTTTTAATTTTTTTTGATAGATAGTGGTTTTTTAAGACTCATGGTTGCGGCATATTGCCAAAGCTGAAACTTGCTCTTCTAAGATGACCCTGATAGACTTAATTTAGTCTCCAGCCTTTTTTATTTATTAAGGAGTTGTATTATGAGAATGGAAAAACAAATAGTAGTAGTTGTTTACCGGATGTTTCATTTTGCCGACAAAATCAATAGAAAATATTGACGTTTTTCAGATGTTTTAAATTGGTGAGATATGTAAAGGAGATGACACAATGACAATGACAGTCGATAAGGTCCAAGTTACTAGAGTCACTTTTGCAGAACTGTGGAATCTCCCCAACACCCAAAACCTTTAATGTATTACTTAATAAAACGAAAACGTTTTCGAAGTAACAGTGAAGTGTGTAGATCCAAGCTTAAGTTGAATTAAGTCAAGTTGGAGGTTTATACTTTATAAGATGTCAAAGTAAGATCTGCTCATCTGACCATTTGTAAGATGTCAAAGTTAATATATTCATACCAAATAGTAGAATGTAGTTTTATAAGAATTACAAGACGTAAAACGAGTGACTAATTCAAAATGATAGGTATTCTGAAGTTCAAAAACGAAAATTTGAAACTTATGTACAAATAAAAAACAATTAGCTGTGTAAAAGACCATTGGTTGATATTGTGGGGGAAAAATTTGGACGAAAGATTCTGTGCAGAGATCCGTTGGTGATTCTGAATTTGGAGTTTTGTATCCTCTGGTTCCGAGCTCTCAACCCAAAAGGGCCAACAATAAAATAATCAATATTAAATGTCAAAAGTTGGAAGGCTATAGATATATTATGCAATGTTACGAAGGCATCCTCAACTCAAGTACACAATTGGCATTTTATATTACTATTATGCAAATGTTAGGGCTTGTAATGATGGTACCTTCTGAAGCTGACTCTCTTTGGCATTTTCTATTTCAGTTTTGAAAGAAAAATGAAAAGAATCATTTACTTCACTATTAGAATGACGACCATCTCTTTCTCTTTTTTTTTCTTTTGGTCAAAATTGAATCTCTTCTTGTATTTTTTGGTTCTCCATTCAAAATTGATATATTGATGATGTTGGCCTTTGGGGTGATTTTCACTTCACTTTTAAGAACATGAATTATTGTAAGAATTGGTGTGTATTTGAGAGATCGTCAGATTTCACCTGAAGAGGTAAAAAAGAATATAAAAAGAGAAGTAATAAAAGAAATGACGTAGTACACAAGCAAGCTCTGTCTTTTTACATTATCACTTCGAGAGCCACACCCCCACTCTCTGCCACTCTCGTCTCCCAAAATTACTTAATTACTACTACCAAACAAAATTTAACAACCTGAAAAGACAAAAATAAATAATAATTGAGGGTTGTGTGACACAGAAGCTATAATCTCCGAAATTAAATGCAACTAAAGAGAAGAAAGATTTCATCCAGATTTTTAATTCGTTTCTTATTAGCAAAAATTGAATATCTGCTTTTACTTTCTTTATTGTGGTTTTCCAAAATTTCCATTGTAAACTTGAATTGTCCATAGTTTTTGTTTCGCCAAATAATGTCATGGACTTTCTAAGAAAATCCACAAAAAGAGAAACAAATCCCACAGCTTGACTTTGTAAAACACAACCCAAATTCGAATCTCTTTTTCTGAGATTTGATTCTCCTCCCTTTGTGAAAGGTCTATTTGTTTGATTCTTTTAACAAGAGCTTATGGGGATATTGATATTGGTCACACTCACAACCAGTATATTGTCTTGCAACAAAAAAAACTTGTATCATAAATGAAATGCTTGCTGTGCATATTTCACAGAAATTAGTTGATTCGTAATCCCTAATTAAGCTACGATCATCATCAAAGTCTTACTTAATATATTATATACGTTTCCAAAAAAGAACCGTAAGTTTCATTCATACACGTAAAGCAAAACCATATAAAGTAGTAATGTCGACCAGATTTTTAATCAAAAAGGGTTGAAAGAACATATTATACATATGATCTCATTAGAACTCGGAATAGTTCGCGGCTGGAGAATTCACTATATCTACTCTGTACCAAATGATCTCTCACTCTGAATCAAAGAACCAATCTCTGATTTCCCATTTTTCCAGATCGAATCAATCAATGGCAATGATCAAGAAGCCAACAGAGACATACATGAGGAAGACTGGGTAAAGTGCAAGAGCTTTCCTTCTCGGGTTCACGGCGGCACTCATGAAAGGATAAGCGGCCCAAGAGCTCCACGCAAGAGTCACAGACACAACGACCATTTTGAGTATCACATTGTCCTTCAACATGCAGATCACTGCTCCTACGTCCAGTGGGAATAGACAGTAACCAAGAAGGCTTAGGCTTTGGAAGAAGATTATATGTCCTCCCTGAAAATTGCATCGGCATGTTTTATAATCAAAACTTACAAAAAGAAAGGGACCAGTATGTGGCTTTGTACCAATACAGGAATCAAAATATGTGCTTACCAGGAGCAACACATTTAGGGTGAGGATTACTGCTCCAGCTGCAAGTAGTGCAAATGCCACGGCAAACACTTCTGACTGGAAATGACCGAGAAAAAGAATGAGATCAACGGCCATTGCAATAGACAGAGAATAGTTCTTTATTCTAGCAGATATTTAAGAAACGTAGTGCCTTATTACTATAGCGATTCAATCCTAGATAACTTACGCAAATGCTGGGAAGCACATATTATAAACGAAACTGAAAACAGGAGGGTACTCGATAATATTATGTGGTGGCAACATTCCAACAACGTCAAAAACAAACCACACATACACAGCAAATTCATGCCTTTTCAGATACATGATCTAAACCTTACGTGCATTCCAACACATCAAAAAGGAAAGCCCTTCACTTTACCCTTTTCCTTTCACAGTTTCTTATATATATACTAATATGTTCACAAATCATAATAGAAACCATTTCTTGCAAATCTATGAAGCATTGGCCAGATAAGCTGTGGCTACCTCAGTTCAAGGTGAAAGTGTCTAAATTGTCTATCAGATCTAACACATCAAATGCTGCTCATGTAAGTCAAGGGTAGTAAGAAAGCACCAAACTTCATACAAGTACCACATCAAATGCTGCTCATGTCTAGAACTATCAAATCTAACACATCGAAAACCAATTCTATGAGTCAAAATCTGACTGCCCGGAAGGACTAAGAATGGCTGAAAGAATCAAATTTAAGAGCAATGCTACAAGTAACATCCTACAGGAGCTGTAAATCTAACCAATATATCACATTTCAATGCACTTTTACAGTTCTTCATTCCAACATTACAACAGAATCCGCTAAATCTAAGATTCCAAGTTCATAACTTGATCACACAAACGCAAAGCCAGTTCTGCATCCCTAAAGGTTCCAATGGAAAAAAAAAGCTGAAACCATAATCTGAAGATCTTACCTTCTTAACCGAAGCAGACCACGAAAGAGTAAGACCCAAGAACACAATGAAAAAGAAGGGTCCCCATAGATCCCAATCCCTAAGTGCTTTCCCAGGATCTTCCCTATACGGATTGGGAAACACCACAAGCTTCAAATTACTAACGATCCGTGACAGATCTCGCTTTACAGTATCCCAAACAGGCTCCGTCAATGTATTCGGAGGAGATCCGAACCCACTCCCTCCAATACTCTTCGAACCTTCAGCTGCTGAAGGAATCGGCGGAGGAGCTGGAGCAGGCATCACCTTCTGAGTGGAAGAAGCAGACGGTGGAAGCGGTGGGAGATTGGATTGAACGAACGGTGAGGATGAAACGGGAATGGACGGACGGATCGGGCTCGGTGGACGAGCTGGGAGTACGGTCCCTGGACCTGATTGGAAATTTTCGCTCATCATATTCTCAATCTCGTCGATGTCTGATTGAGATGATTGATAAAGCGGAATCGTATCATTGTGCGACATTGTTTCTTCACCCGAGAGTAATTGGATGATTCCGGTGACGGTTTTGTTTGATTTTCCCGGGAAACAAATTAGGTCACAAAAGCTTATGATTTGGGCGAAATTGATTTCAGATCTGACGAAGAAGAAGAAGAAGAGTAGTCGAAATTACTAAAAGCGAGAAAAAAATAAAATAATTGTAAATTTAAAAATAAACGTGTGACGCAGTGCTCTCATTAAAACGACGACGTTGCTTCCAACGACGACGTTTTTGGTTTATTTATTTGTTTTTTTTTCTTATAAAGAAGTTTTTAAGGAAGTGTCAAGTGTAAAAATCACATTATATGAAAACATGTGATTTGTTGATATTTTTATTGAATGTAGGATTATAACATACAACTCTTTTTAGTAAATAGAAATTTGATAAAGTTGATTTTTGATCTTTTACAATAATTACGTTTAAATAAGAGGCATTTAACACGTTTCCCATATAGTATCTTACAATGAAAGTAAATTAAACTATTTAACTAAAATAAGAAATAAATTAAACTGTCATTTTTGTATGGGGAAAAAGAGAAGAAGAATATAGAACTATCATTATCTCATAAACATATTTTTTACAAATAAAACAGAGACATCTTTTTTATACATATCTTCTATAAGAGCAAAGTCACACCATTGCCTTTATTAGACAGAGATTTACAATGAAAAGAATCGAAAACAAGAAAATAAAAAGGAAATTCTCAGACATTGACAAACAAGAAACAGAGCATTCACATAAGACAGAGGAAGATAGATAAATAAAGAAGCTATATAATTGGAGATTCTTTTAGCTTGTTGCGCATTCCTTAGGGGCCTGTGGGAACCTCTTACGGTCAGTGCAGTAGTTGTAGATCATGTAATTCTTCTGGACCCATCTGAGTCTAGCTTGGCTCGTTGAATCCATCTGTTGAGTGTACCAATTGGAGTTTGGTTTCGAGTCGATCTTAATGTTTCTGTAAGAAGCCATGAATGGAGCTTTGGACCAATCTGTTTTAACAAGACCTCCTCTAGTTGCCCAGTCGTCTGCGTTCCATAAACTTGCGTACATCCTCATCGGTTTGTTTTTGGGGAACAAGACACCGATCGACTCAGAGTTTTTAAACTCTCTGATTGGTGTGTCATCGACGGTCAATCTGATGAGAAGAAAAAGAAGAACAGAACGTTTTAGGGATGATTAATAAAAAAAAAAAGTTAGAAAACCTAATTAGGGTTTAGTTACGTGTATGGAAAGAAAGGTGAGATTTTTGAGTTTACATGATTCTTTGAGGGTTCCAGAGGATTGAGTAAGTGTGGAAATTTGCTGTTGGGTCAAACCAGAGATGGAATTGTTGCTCTTTGTCACCTTTGCCTTGAGTGTAAACATTAGTGTGTAAAGTATAAGGATCTCCAGTCATATTACCCAAGAACTCAAAATCAATCTCATCCCAAGTCGATCCTTCAGATTTTAGCTGAAAGTTTTTTTTTTTAAAAAACAACACAAAAAATATTAAGATAAACTCTTTAGAAATCAAACCGAAATCAATTTAAAACTACTAGAGAAAGTAATCTTACGTAAAAAGTTGTGACAGTTCCTGCTGAGTTACCAGGGACGAGCTTAATCTGCATATCAATCTTTCCAAACAAGTACTCTGTTTTGGATTGAAAGCCAGAACCAGAGGATTTGTCCAAGGAAAGAGTAAGAAGCTGGCCGTTGTTGAGTATCTTCCCACGGCCATTTCCCCAAGCTACGTTGACGTCGCTGTTAAAATCAGCAACGGAGGCTGAAAACGCCGCCAAGATAAGAGCCGTGAAGAAGAATATTTTGAAAAGAGACATTGTTTTGTTTTATAATATGTGTGCGTACGTGTGGGTGTGTTTTAAGGGGGTTTGGTGAGGAATGTGAGGAAGAGAGAAGAAGGGAGAGAGGTATATATAGTGGGAGAGAATAACATAAAATAAATGAGAAGAAGAAGAGAGTGGGTGAACAAAAGTAGGCTAATAACAAGACAATTGCATGCAAGATGTGTTACAGCTGGAGTCTCGAGTACCTCCTCCATCATTTGGTAAGCAGAATATGTTTTACCATCCTTAATTTGGCTTTTGAATGTAGTAAATATAAAATGGGCATATTTGTTAGAAATATGTTGCATTTTCTAGATGGAAAATAAAAATTGGAATTGTTTGGAAGATATTCATGACCGACTAAAATATCAAAATTGACGCAGACAAAAAAAGAATTTTTTTCTTTTTGCCGTAAACCAAAGTGGTATCTAAAATTTTGTAGTGTGTTTGAGAATATATCATTATAACAAAAATAAAAGTTTAGACTTTAGAGGTTAGTTTCTTTAGACTGTAGCAATAAGTAAATGCTATAATAGTTTTGTTTTTGTGTGCAATAATTTCATAATATTGTTGATTTTTTTTAATAATATGGTTTGCTATATAATTGGTTGCGTGCTTTGTAATTTATATATTTTGACATGACTCGAGAAATTTCAAATGTGTTCATACATCTTAAACCATTACGTAGAGGTAGAGGCCTGGCTAGGGAGGAGAGAAGAAATAAGAGGTCTAAAAGATATTACGTGTGGAATTGTTCGACTTCAAATTCTCGAATTTAATTGAAATTTTTTAAAGAGAGAATATGTCTTGTGAATATATATTTTTCTCTATATATTTCGATTATTTTTCAAGTTTGTATGTATCCAATTATTGGGTCGCCACTGGACCATGCTTTAGGAACAAAACAACTTGCTTCGACTCACGTCGAACTTTTCTTTGGACTTTTTAATGTAAAGCTTTTTTAAGCTTACAAAAATTTCCCAATATTATTATGATTTGATGATGTGATTGATATATACATATACATCATACATGTATGTGAATTGACAATAGAAGCAACGAAGAAAAGTATGAGTTTAGTGTATGGGTTAAAGATTTGATGGCGTTAGCAAAAGGTGTAAGCAAGTACCACCACACACACGCTTTCTTGTAAATAAAAAGGTCAATTTCTTTTGGTTGGTCACTAGTTAATGATGGGAGTCAATTAAGATGTGTCATTGCAAAATAACAAAACGATGATCAATATGTGTAACCATACCTATCGGTCTAATTTATTTGTTTTCATTCTAATTCTCTCAAATGTTATAATTATTGATATATATCTTTGTATACGTAAGTGAAGTGACGTTAGTGCAGTGGCAGAATGTAAATCTATTTGTAGAAGGCACTATCACACCAAGGATCGAGTTCCGCTTCCTACATGAATCAGCCAGTTGTGATCAATGGTTGACAAAAAAAAAAACTTTGTATATACGTAAGTACTTACTATATTGAACCAAAGTAAAGCTAAGTAATTACTAAACCAAAGTAAAGCTAGCTGAATTATATACGTAATATTTGTATATATTTTTTTTTTCAAAAAATGCAACACTAAGACATACATGTATACTCAAAATGCATGTACGCATTAGTGGTTTTGGTTAGAGTGTTTTTTGTTTGTTTGTTGATCAAATGAAGAAATTTAATTTGATTGGTATACACTCATTTGACAAATTAACACAGCTGTCCACAGTACTTAAGCTAGAATTAAATCTGAGGAAACCACAAATAAAAGAAATTTAATGTTGTCTATGAGGACAACTACTGATATTTATTGGAAATGACTAATGAATATGAGTGGTCCAAACTCAAAGACTATTTTTTCAAAGCACCAAAGCTATTTTTTATCGTCTTTGTTCATATAAAGGAACAAGCATTATTTGGTATTTCCAACTTTTTGCTATTTTTGTCTTCTGTTTTGACGCCAAAAAATAGTAAGAAGTGGTCAAAAATTATTTCGAAAAAATCATATTGAGTTTTCACATCATTGCCAAACAATATCATAAGTAAAACTTAGTATAGAATATATACAAATACAATCGTTCCATACTACACGTTTGAATAATATTCTAGTTAAAAGCTAATTCGACGAGGAGTAGTCCGCTCTTATACTATCTCCTACCAAAAGTCTTTTGTATGAAATTTGATATTTTCATAAACTGTTCATAAAAATATATTGATATTCTCTTCGGTAACATAAATGATATATAAGACCAATACATCGAATGTCTATCATTTGTCTAACTTGTGTTAATTTGTTTTACACTGACATGACTTGAGGTTTAAATAGTATATACTTTTGAGGAAGTAATAGTATGGACTATATATGGAGTCATGGACCATAATGCATATGGAGATAGCTACGTAATTAAAGCGAACACTATTACTAGAAGTTAATATATACATACGAATATGATTCATTGGATGAAATTTCTTGACACGGAAATTTGGATTTGGACTGCCTAACCAAACGTCAACTTGGTCCCATTACTCCTTACAGCTGTATCATTTTAGAAATTAATTTATTAAGTGTAATGGCTCATCATCAATTCTTAATCAAGGGCCTAATCTCAATATAAACTCAACCATATAACTTCATTTTAACTAACCACAACTCGGACAACTAAGTCTGGTCTTGTCAATTCCGGGATCCATAAATGTTATTGCATTATTTTTATTTTTGAACACTATAGTGCTTAATTGAATTCATCAGTTTTCTGGATAACCATTATCTTTTGGGATGATGTTTTGAAAGTACGTTATTACCAGTTCAAAAATTCAATCCTAAATCATCAGTTCAAATTTTTTGAGAATAATTTGTGATTAAACTGATGGATATGTTCGAAAGATTTTAGGTTATAGACTGTCAACTTTATAATCACCACAATATGTTATATTGGAACGTCGTTACCAACTCGAAACTCAATCTTAAATCATCAGTTCAAATTATTTTTAAAGGATGATTTGGAGGATTTGTGATTAAAACTGATGGATACGTTCGAGAGACTTTGAGTTATATACGGTCAACTTTATTGTTATAGTAGAATGTTTATCACCACAATACAATTTAGATTAAGTGATAACTAGATGTTTTTAATTATAGAACGTTATATACAGTAACAGTTTGATAATTCAGAGTTATTGTCTACATTTTAAAATCTTGAATATATATTAACATATTATTTCCTTAAAAACTGTGTATTAGTCAAGTATGATCAGGGCAGATGAGACTGATGACGATGGATTCGTCAATGCATGTCAAACTATAAAAGAGTTGTCGTCTCACCACGCAACCACACAATTATTTAGAAAATAAAAGTTTATTGAATGACATTTGTTACAGAACAAATTGTGCCTAACCTGTGTTTATTTACTAGTAAAATAATTGGCGGAATGTCATTTTCATAAAGTAGTAACATATCTAAATGGATAAGCGTAATTAGTAACTGGTGCATCAATTATTTTGGTTTGTCCTTTCCTTTAGGTCCCTTGTCTTTTTCAAACTTTGTTATGGCCTATATATTAATATATATGTTACTATGATCACTTCTCCGAACTCTAATCATCATCACTAATTAAACATCAGTATTATTGTTAGCCACTTGTTAAATAACGATTTCACATTGGATAAACATCACCAAATCTTCACTTAATGTAGGTCTATGACTTCATAGCGCTAATGTTAATTCTCATGATATCAAATAAGCTACTATCACAAAGAATTTATAAATATACAAAGACTTAAACTCTGTCCCTGACTGATTAGTCTCTGTGAACGTTTGATTACGAACTTTTGCTTTGGAAATTAGTTACAGTTTTGTTATTCTGTACTATTTTATAATGTAAGTATGTAACCCAAATGTTTTTTCTTAAAACGATGCATGGGGTGACAATCTCGATCTTACTGATACCAAAGGTTTTTCTTTTAAAGTTGATTTCTCTAATATGCTAACATTAAAATAAAATCGTTTAGCATATCATTTTTGATATAATTTTCTCTAAACATGATTTCATCAGTCACTCTCTTGGAATCATTTCTAACCACAAATGCGAAAAATCTAGCCGATAATTATAACATAAGAGCTTTTTGAAACCCAAGTTCTGCGTATGTACAAATCATTATAAGTTCTGCGTATGTACAAATCATTATAGTATTCTCTAATCAGTTGATAATAAACTTTAACCATGGACGGTCCGAGAAGAACCTGCCCTATAGAAGACTTTTGAAGTAGATGAGCATTGACTTGTAGGTCAATCAATATATGGATTAATATTATTATCAGAACCAGCACTTTCAATTTTCAAACACAATGGTAATAATTAAAAAGTATCTGCTGTGGGGCAGTTTTAATGGAAACTGCGGAATGATATAAACTAGTACTAAACTCGTTTGTTTTTATCTTTTCGACAATACAATATTTTGTTCATGTCAAATGGTTAGTACAAACTTTGGTTAATGTTTACAAAAAGCACAGACTAGAAAACTGATTAATAAAGCCTTCAAAAGATTAGGCCCAAACGGTCCGTTCTGCAAGGCAGCCGGAACGACAGACCAACCGAAGGATGATGGTATATATTAAGGGAAGAGGCCCGAAGTCTGATTGTTGTGTCAATCGAGTCCACAAATATGTGAGTATGACGATGCAGTCTCGCAATCATTTATCTCACGCCAATCCATTAATATATCACTCAGAAATTATTAAGACTATAGTGTTCTAACTCAGGAGAGTATTAAAGTACCTTCATATCAGATAGATAAATTCTTCTTCATATTAGTAAAACCTATGAATTATGTTCTTTGTAAGGATTCTTGTAAAATTAATGAACCTCTCTCAGCGTTGAACGTTCTTTACAAATCTAGTGAAAACAATTAAGTTCACAAAATGAAAGCGTTTTTTCAATAATTTAATCTTGTTACTTCTTAAAACACATCTTACAGAAACAACACATATATATGAGCAACAAATGAATGATAAATAATAGATAAAAATACCAATTGAGTTACAAAGGCAACGGCAAGCAACTTATTTAACGAATTAAAGAATCAACAATTTAGCTGCACTCTGCAGGAACACCTCGAGGAAATCTGTTTTTATCGGCGCAATAGTTGTAGACCATGTACTTGCTCTGTACCGCTTTCATTCTTGTCTGGCTGTTTGAATCTAGTTGTTGAGTGAACCAAGGAGAATTTGCGGGACAAGATGATTTTCCATTAGCCCATACACATCCATCGACATTGTAGTTTCTGTAGAAAGCAGTAAAAGGAGCTTTTGACCAATCTGTTTTCTCTAACCCTCCTCTTGTGGCCCAATGCTCAGCTTCCCACAGACTCGCGTAGAGCCTCATTGGTTGGCTTGTTGGAAACGGTACTCCAATTGACTGGGAGTTCTTGAACTCTCTAATAGGAATTCCATCAACTGTAAAACTGAAAGAGAGGGGAGAAAAAAGAGAATGTCAGTTCATGAGCTCATAGTCTTAAAAATTGTAAAAACATACAATGTATGAGGGATCAAAGGTTGAGCTTACATAATCCTTTGGGGTTCCATGTGATGCAGTAAGTGTGAAAGTTAACAGTTGGGTCGAACCATAGATGAAACTGTTGTTCTTTGTCTCCTGAGCCTTTTGTGTAAACATTAGTATGGAGAGTATAGGGATGACCGCTTATGTTTCCCAAGAACTCGAAATCGATCTCATCCCATGTAGTTCCAGGAGATTTCAGCTACAAAAAGTCATCATAAACACCAACACACTCAATATATGTAATCTAAGGAACTTCTGAAGATGACATAAAAAATGCTTTGTTATTGTAGTAACTTACATAGAATGTTGTTACTGTTCCAGCAGAGTTACCAGGAACAAGTTTCATTTGAACCTCAGCTTTGCCATAGAGAAACTCCTGGTGGGACTGAAAGCCGGATCCAGAGGATTTGTCGAGCGAGAGAGAAAGAAGCTTTCCATCTCTGTCACGAACCTTTCCACGGCCATCACCCCAATGTATCTGAACGTCTTTGTGGAAGCTACCCGCATACACATGCACAGATTGTACGGCAAAGAGAAACAGGATCAAGAAGGCAAAACTTGTACCACAAGAAAGCTTCATTGTTGTAGATTTCTCGAGGAGTATTGTCAGTACTGTATTGATGTATCTAAAATGTATTGTTGATGAAAGTTTGAGGTAAGTGACATTAGTTTATATAGCTGCTGGAAATGGCAAAGGAAAAAGAGATGGAAGGTTCATGGTTTTGATTATTAAATCGTGGGCTGTATTCTAGTTGGCTCATTAGACCTCTTTGTTGGTTGTTACAAAAGTGAACCCAATAATTTCATTACTCGTTTATTGTTACAAATCAGAGAAAATAATGTATATAGACATTTGAACAGCACATGCTGGTCCCGCATTGAGATCATTGTCAACACTGCTTCGGCTTTTTGACCTCAGTGCAAACCCTCCCCACCGCATAGAGGGTTCAAATACTAATATTTGCATTTTAATAAGTCTACTTTTATATTTGTTATATTGTTGATTGAATGAAGTATACTATATAGCTTTGATTGGCTTAAAAAAAATGAAATCTCAAAATATGTAGCTTTGAGTATATTTTTGGGATTTTATGTAATTATGTTCATCACCTATATAAATTAAATTGAAAGATATTTGATGGACATATATACTTACCTAAAATCTCAAAAATATACTCATAAGTCAGAAGACGATATATTATAAAAAAAAAATTGTTAGAAAGAATTCAATTTTTTTTTTTATCTCTAACAACTTTATGAATTAGTGAATTAATATATCCACCGATAAAGATAAAACGAAGTTTCCTTAAACTTAGATATTAACTGTCATTAGTTTTTTTTTTTTTTTTTTTTTTTTAAGTCTTGGTCAATATCATTGACCTCCCAACACAAAAACATCATATTTTTTTTGGGTATTCGTATATCTGATTTAATATCCATTTACAAGTGAGAATAACCTTTACAACGACTGATTGAAAAAGCCACTTTTTAAACCTATCTTGAAACCTTAACATAACGTAGATCAAGTCAAATGTTCCTAGCTATTGAACAAAAACAAAAATGTATGTTATAATTTGACTGTCCCAAACATATGTATTTTAATTTGAAACTTGGAACTCTCATCCGTCATCCATCTAGTAAGCTTATTTTTAATTATATATGTCCTTCAAAAATCATTCTTGTGAATTTTAGTAATGAATTTCTCAGTGCACTCCATGTTAACGATTTTCACAAACCAAGAAAAGCTAATTAAGTTTTAGACGCAAAAACTCTTGTATTCATTTTATTATTTGCTTACTTAAGAAAGCTTACACAGGCACAGCGCGAACACACACATATATGAGAAACAATTAATAAATGAAAATAATAGATAGAATATTTGAGTTACATAATGCAAGGTAACGTATTCACGAATCGAAGAATCAATAAATTTAGCTGCACTCTGGTGGAACACCTCGAGGAAACCTTCTTTTATCAGTGCAATAGTTGTAGACCATGTATTTACTTTGTACCCCTTTCATCCTTGTCTGACCATTCGAATCAAGTTGTTGAGTGAACCATGGGGAATTTGCGGGACAGGATGATTTCCCATTAGCCCATACACATCCATCGACATTGTAGTTTCGGTAGAAAGCTGTGAAAGGAGCTTTTGACCAATCTGTTTTCTCTAACCCTCCTCTCGTGGCCCAATGCTCGGCTTCCCACAGACTCGCGTAGAGCCTCATTGGTTGGCTTGTTGGGAATGGGACTCCACGTGACATGGAGTTCTTGAATTCTCTAATAGGAATTCCATCAACTGTGAAACTGAGAGGCAAAATGAAAAAGAGAGTGTCAGTTCATGAGCTTATAGCGTCAAGATTTATTAGATTATACGCCATACAAGGAATCAAAGGTTTCACTCTTACATAATCCTTTGGGGATTCCATGTGATGCAGTACGTGTGAAAGTTAACGGTTGGGTCAAACCATAGATGAAATTGTTGTTCTTTGTCTCCTGAGCCTTTTGTGTAAACATTAGTATGGAGAGTATACGGATGACCACTTATGTTTCCCAAGAATTCGAAGTCGATCTCATCCCACGTAGTTCCAGGAGATTTAAGCTACACAAAGTCATCATAAAGACCAACATACTCAATATATGTAATCTAAGGCACTTCAAAAGATGAAAAAAAAAATGCTTTGTTAATGTTATTGTATGTAACTTACATAGAATGTTGTTACTGTTCCAGCAGAGTTACCGGGAACAAGTTTCATTTGAACCTCAGCTTTGCCATAAAGAAACTCCTGATGGGACTGAAAACCAGATCCAGAGGATTTGTCGAGCGAGAGAGAAAGAAGTTTTCCATCTCTGTCACGAACCTTTCCGCGGCCATCACCCCAATGTATCTGAACGTCTTTGTGGAAGCTACCCGCATACACATGCACAGATTGTACGGCAAAGAGAAACAGGATCAAGAAGGCAAAACTTGTACCACAAGAAAACTTCATATTGAATTTGTAAAGCTCTCGAGGAGTATTGGTTTATCTCAAATGTATTGTTGATGGAAAACTGAGGTAAGTGACATGAGTTTATATAGTGGCCTGAAATGACAAAAGGAAAAAGAGATGGAAGGTTCATTGGGTTGATGATTATCAGATTATTAATAATCTGTTATTCACTAGCTGGCTCATACGACATGTTGTTGGTTTGTTACAAGTGAACCTAATAAAAATATATTTTCATTACTCGTTTATTGTTACGTTTCGAGATATACAGATTAATGTATATGGACATTTGTAGCTCACATGATGGTCCCGCTTTGAGGTCATCATTGTCAACGCGGCTTCGACTTTTTGACTCGAGCGCAAACCCTCCCCGCCGCATGGAGAGTCTAGTATTATTTTACGACCCGGGCCCACACCACTCCTATAGATAATGTTTCGTTCCAAAAGAGTGAACGGTAATATAATAATTGCTAATAGTGTTTATTTTATTTGGGTTTCAATCATCTTAAAAACTAAATATTAGTATTAACAATCTAAATACTCCATCCAATAGAAACCCAAATATGAAATATCATCTTAAAGATAGAATAGTTGGAGTTTCTGCAGTCACACGAAATCCGTTTTCACATATAATTAAGTAAGTAATATATTATAGTATAAATAAGATAATTCGCAATATTACCTAAAGATAATTATATTTACTTTTATTTGATTTGTGAACAGATCCTGTGATTTGGCGAAGATACTTATTATTGTGTTCAAAACCGGTAATCAAATTCAAATTAAGTAATTGTAAAATTATAGAGTATGGTCCGTCTCAATCCCCCTATTGGATGGAGTATTTAGATTTTGTTTTAGACATGTGTTATCGTGAATGGAGAGAGATCGTGGAATGGAAGTTACCGTAAATAAAAATATCTCACCGTAATTCACGCTGAATATATTATTCTTTCGAATTAAAATACCTATTTCCTACTGAGCATTTGCCTTTCCCACGACTGATTTAAGTACAACTTGGAAAACTTACATGTGAGTAAAAAATTATGTTGAGATTTGTGACGTTCATTTTATCCATTTAGTAAACTTACTATTTTTATCTCTCCCCCAAGCAATTGTTGTACGTATATAGTAAAGAAATGTTTTCATTATTTACAAATTAAAAAAAAAAAAGTGGAGCCAATTAAGTTTTACGATGGAGAGAACTCATTATTTAATATAAATCATACACAAACACCACATAATATATGAGCAACAAATGAATAAGAAATAATAGATGGGAACCATTTGAGTTACAAAGACAATATCAAGTAACTTATTCATGAATCAAAGAATCAATAGTTTAGCTGCATTCTGGAGGAACACCACGAGGAAATCTCTTTTTATCGGCGCAATAGTTGTAAACCATGTACTTGCTCTGTACCGCTTTCATTCTTTTCTGGTTGTTGGGATCGAGTTTTTGAGTGAACCATTGGGAGTTTGTGGGACAAGATGATTTCCCATTAGCCCATACACATCCTTCAACATTGTAGTTTCTATACAGAGCGGTAAAAGGAGCTTTTGACCAATCTGTTTTCTCTAACCCTCCTCTTGTGGCCCAATGCTCGGCTTCCCACAGACTCGCGTAGAGCCTCATTGGTTGCTTCGTTGGGAATGGAACTCCACGTGACTCGGCATTCATAAACTCTCTAAGTGGGATTCCATCAACTGTGAAACTGAAAAAAAAAAGAGAGAAATAAGAATCTTGACTTATGAGTTTATATCCTCTACATGTAAATATTCAAAGAAAGGAGTTTGGATCAAAAGATACACTTACATAATCCTTTGTGGATTCCATGTGATACAATAAGTGTGGAAGTCAGCGGTTGGATCAAACCATAGGTGAAATTGTTGTTCTTTGTCTCCTGAGCCTTTTGTGTAAACATTAGTATGGAGAGTAATTGGATGACCAGTTATGTTTCCCAAGAACTCAAAATCGATCTCATCCCAAGTAGTTCCGGGAGATTTAAGCTACACACAAAGTCATCATTTAAGAAATTAGTTTCTATATACAACAATCTTTTGTGTATAGCGAAAGATGACAAGAATGCTTTAAGATTACATGTTACTTACATAGAATGTTGTGACGGTTCCAGCAGAGTTGCCAGGGACAAGTTTCATCTGAACCTCGGCTTTGCCATAGAGAAACTCCTGATTGGACTGGAAACCTGAACCAGAGGATTTGTCTAGGGAGAGAGAAAGAAGTTTCCCTTCATTATCGTGAATCTTTCCACGGCCATCACCCCAATGTATCTTGACATCTTTGTGGAAGCTGCCTGCATAGACGCTTACAGATTGTGCTGCAAAGAGAAAAAGAACCAAGATCGCAAAAGACTTCATATTTGATATCTCAGATGTATATTGTTGATGGAATATTGAGGCAAGCGACATTAGTTTATATAGGGGGAAAGAGAGAGAGATGGAAGTTTCATGGGTTTGATCATTTAAGGTGCATGTGCTTTGTCTAGTTGGTTGCACATTCATAGCCTTATGATATAAATTATGTATATATTATTTGATTCGCTGTTGGCTGTTACCAAGTGAATCCATTTAAAAACACTTTCCTTATTTCCTTTATTCTTACGACCGAAACAATGTTTGGACATTTGTATAGAACTGAATGGTCCCAATGTTTTGATATGTCAACACGTCTTCGACTTTCGAGCGCACCGCCTAAAGAAAAGGGTTCGGCTTAGAACTTCGTTTTTTAATTTTTCTCTTTGTTAAGCCCACCTATCCGTGACATTAAGTCAGTAGCAACACATATACACATTGAAGTATTCTACCGTTTATATATTCTTCTATTTAAGATTTTGTTTTTTATAAGTTTCGTTTAAATTTGAGTTCGTGTTAATTTCTATTCTGTTGATCTTCGTAGTTATATTTGACAAATACTTTATCAAAATACCGTCTTAATTAGAATTTGTTACCAAAAGTTCTCTGATAGATGTTGTAATTTTATTAAATAACAAGCTCTAACAAACTGGAGAGAAAAAGAGATTGAGCTGAAAGAGTAAAGTGAAGAATTGATTCTGTTTCTCATTAATTGTAAACTGTACAGTATTGTTTCTTTATATAATACAACATATAGTTTATGCTAATATAAGCCTAGAATAGCGTAACCTACACTAACTATGCTATCTTGCACAAGTGAGTAAGAATACTCATCATATTAAATGTAAACATAATACTAATCTACAAAAATAGAACTCACATGGTAAAAACCACTTGACTGACAGAATGTTTAAAGAAACGTAAGTTAAAACACGAAATATAATAATTAAAAAAGATTAAAACTTTAGTTTGCTTTATCTATTCTAGGCTATATGCGTAAAGACAGAACGCAACGAAGCAATTGTAACCTAACTTAGGAACCAGGACCAGACTTGGACGGTGCAGAACATAGCGAGGAATAAAAACTACTCCCCAATGACATTCCCCACGATTTTGATGTTTTTTTATATATCTCAATTAGACTTTGAAGTACTAAATCGGATGAAAAAGAGGCCATTGGAGTTTAGGGTTGGGTTCCTCTTCTTGGGATAAAAAAAAAATGGACGAAGGTCAACGAAAGTTGAAATTAGGACCCAAAAATCAAAACCATGTTCTTTCAAGGCCATACGAAAATCCAAAGCCCAAACATAGACATTTTACATACATTGAGTATGTTGGTGTTTATGATGACTTTGTGTAGCTTAAATCTCCTGGAACTACATGGGATGAGTTCTTGGACCACACGTTTCGTGGTTCATAGAAGGAAATAATTAAAATAAAATATTTTGGAAAGTTATATACCACGTAGCAATTAGATATGTAGTACGTAGTATCTTTTAGTTAATTTGGAAATTCAACAAGGAAAATATAAAAAGAACTTCAGAGTGAGTGCTGTAAGAAGAAAGAAGACGATTGAGAAATTATGGATTAGCTGAGGAATAAAGGTGATGAAGAGGAAAACGAAGACGAAGAAAGAGAAGCGTTGAGAATTATAGTTAGCCAATCAAAACATAACCAATGATTCACCCAACCAAGCACTGGAATTTACTCTTCAATTCCATGACCAATCGTTATTCTGGACTGGAGTTGGGTAAATCAAAGGTATCAAAAGTTAGGTTTTCTTATGACAAAAACAGGAAAAAAAGGAAACTAAGAGAACATATATATACTGAATAATTTATCTCCTATAATAATAGATCTTCCTCTTAAAAAAATAGCAAAAATGATTCATGCCCATCCCGCAAATTAATTTGTCTTCAATGCAACTCGACAGTGAAATGTTGCAACCTTTATATAGGGTAGTTAATTAAGATCAAGGAGATTTGGCACACGACACATTTAATATTTCTCTCATTAGGGATTCATGATATTAATCTAACATGATGATCTTAATTCTACGTGGGTTTATATAATGTGGTATCCTTCTTTGGACTTAAAACTTAAAAAAACAAAAAACAAAACGACAGCGACTACATAGTATCATCATTAAACGTAACTCTTTATTTATAAAACTGATTTAAAGATTGGGTCAACGGCAAGCTTAAGGAACAGAGGAACGCAAAGGAAAGGGGAAGATTAGTGCACTAAAAAAAATATTGTAATTTTACATTATTTATTTTATATATTTACATCAGTTTTAATTGATGTAATTAATTTTACATCACTTTTATAAATGATTTACATTTTATTGATACATATAATTTGTATCAGTTTATTTTAAAATTATTTTAATATTTCAAATATTTGTATCAACTTTTGTAATCGATGTTAATATGCATCAATTAGAAAAAGTGATTTAAATTTCATATCGGTTAATAGAAATGTTGTTAATATATTTGTTCCGATTATAAAAAGTGATGTAAAATATGTACATCAGTTATAAATAATTGAAATATTGGTTAATTTCATAAATACGTATAATAATTGTATCACTTATGATAACTGATAGTAATATTTTGTAAAAATAACCTAAACGTGATAATTTTTTTTTTAATTAGTTAAAATGCGTGATAACTTAAAATGCATGAAAACACACAAATTAGAAAAGTATTCGCATTATAATGATTAAAAACTATGAGTTATTGTACAAACTGTACACACCAATAATTTAAAAGAAAACAAAAACAATTTTAGTAGTATGTTTCACGGTCAAGACAGTCAGTCACTCTAATTAGCATTATTAACCATTTAGATTTCTGATTAAAAAATTATTTGGTCAAAGCAAAGAAGTCCAAAACCAACCACAACTCCAGGGCGAGCACCGACCTATTGTTTCGTGTACGGAAGCTACAACTTGAAGACGAAGGTCGCAAGCAACTCAAATCATGTCCGCAGCTGGGTTGCAGCCAAACGAGGAGAGCGCAAAAAAGCAGAGGAGACGAAAGTCAAACTGATTGTGGGTTTCTCGTGTCATGCCACTGATGACGTGGATCACACGGTGGCTTTTTGTCATGACAAGAGTATACTCATTCTTGATCTACAGAATATGAAACAGATGCCGGCGAAATTAGTGAAGATGCTTGGAAACGCTACGTAAATACTCTTACCTCAAAAAAATTTTGTGTGTTTTTATGAAATTTTGTGGTGTGGCTAAGATATAACTTTGTGTTTTACACTTTTGGGAAGGTTTACGGGTGTGGAGTGAGAGATTATGACAAATCTCTTCAATCCCTCCATGTTGGTTAAGGTTTTGGATACTGTCCGCTCATATCATATTTGGACATGGATATCGAGAATGTAATCCCTGGTTTCAATAGGTCTGCCACTTCAACCAGAGAGGGGAAGATCTCTGAAGAAGCTGCACGTGTAGTATCCATTGAGGCCTTCAAGTGCTCTTTTGAAGCCATAAACGCCAACACACAGTGAGATTTTAAAAGACTACCAAATCTCTAACTTGTTTTCCTCAACAATGGATTCCTCCTCTTAAGTTTCAGAATACCAAAAAAAATATATTTTCTATTGTTTTGGTTAAATCACCAAATTAATACGATATTGTGTTTTAAATAATATTGTAGTTTTTTTTTTCTTCTCACCGTAAAAGTGTTAATGTGACATGTTTATATCCCCATATTTTGACTGTGAATTCTATATATATCATCATCAGATCATGGGTTTGATTCAATTGGCATGCTTAAGATACGTTTTCATTTTTGTTTTCCTTTTTGATTTTTTTGTTAAGGTACTGTGTGTGTGACAGATGGCTACGTAAAAGATTTTTACAAAAGCCGTGGTGAGGATTTGGCTCAGGTGGAAATGTCGGACTCGTAAAATACAATAACACTAGGAGATATCCCGTGCTATAAACACAAACCAATATCTTTTCTAAAAATAATAATATAATAATAATAAATTTATTGTTATATTTCTTCTAAAAACTTATTTTGTTTGGAATAATATTTATTTTTAATACTATAATTATTCGGTAAATCTATATATATCTTTTTGAATACTATTTATTTTAGAATATTATAATTTTTAATTTGTTTGATGTATAATACAATTTTATATTGCTTGTTTGTATTATTTGATATCATTATTTTCTGAAATATTTTGAAGTAGTAATTACTATTGGGCATAATTTTATCATCATAAATAAATAAATATAATTTATTTAGTCAATGCATATTTTGCTGGATAAAGTCAGCGTAAATAAGAGTTTATCTTATAAAAGGAAAATCTTCTTGATTAGTTCAAGAATCTCGCGATCGACTCTCAAGAGACCAAGAATCTCGTGACGACTCTGTCACGAGACCAAGAATCTCGAGACTCACTCTGTCAAGAGACCAAGAATCTCGCGACTGACTGTCAAGAGACCAGAATCTCGTGATGACTCTGTCACGAGACCAATAATCTCGCGACAGCTATGGAACACCTTACTGTCACGAGACAAAGAATCTCGCGACTGACTTCGTCGATGGGCCGAAAGTCACGCGACTAGATCTGTTAAGGACCAAGAGTCTAGCGACCGACTTTACTAATGGGCCAAAAGTCCCGCGACCGACCCTATCATGCATAGAGTCGGCAAGCCCAAGACAAGTCCTAAGGGATTAGGGTAAAGAAATCTCTATATAAGGAGAGCGCCTCTACGAGAGACAGGATCGAGAACAAAGCAAGAGACTTAGAACACAAGACACACGGTTCAACTCAAGAGCACGTCTAGGGTTTATTGATTGATTCACTGTGTCTTGAATTCTTGTATTTGGACTCGAGACTTTGATTAATAAAAACGACTATTCAACATCTGTTTCTTGTTTCCGTAGTCTTTAAACGAATCGATTAATTTTGCCCAAACAATTGGCGCTAGAGAGAGGGGGCAAAGTAATCTACGTGAGATGACAGGAAACGGGAGTGACACAACTAATGTCGAAGCGACTGTCGCCGCTCAGCTGGAAGCACTGACTGCCAAGATGAACGAGACGGTGCAAAAGCTGACACAAATCGAGGCTGATAACGCTAGGCTACGAGAGGAGAACGCCTCGCTAATGACAGCAGGAAGAATGTTTACTGAAGCAAGCTCAAGATTTCGTGGTGTGCACGTCAGTCGGATGCAAGATCTCAACACAACTCCTGCAGCTACTCGAACGACGACCGCGACTGGAGATGGACGACTAGAAACTCCACGGGAGGAGAATAATGGAGAAAACCCTAGCATAAGGCAAAACCGCGAGAACCTTGTTCGAGAAGACAACACGGATCAACAACAAACTGCAAACGCAACGCACGTTACAGGAGTCGAACATGAACCACACACCATGTCAACCGAAGTCGCTTACTTGGAAGCTATGCTTACAAAACGTTTGGGTGCAGTAGAAGCCATGATCGAACGACTGCCAGGAGTGGCTCCACCAATCCGAAAAAGCAACTTGCACTCGTATGCCGATACACCTTTTTCTGATGAAATCGCACTCACCGAGATGCCGAGAAAATTCACGTTACCAACAATGAAGATGTATGATGGAACATCCGACCCGGATGACCACATAGCACAATACAAACAACGAATGTTCACGACAGCCATTCAAAAAGAGTGCAGGGAAGCTACTATGTGCAAAGGTTTTGGTTCGAGCCTAACGGGCGCAGCACTTCAGTGGTTTATCAACCTGCCAAACGGCTAAATCAACTCTTTTGCATCGTTGACAGATCTCTTCGTTGAACAATTCGCAAGCAGCAGGAACCTGGAGAAGACAGCGGATGACCTTTACGAGGTACGACAAAGGAGAGACGAGTCGTTGCGTGCCTATGTGGGACGCTTCAACAAGGAAAAAGTATCGATACCCAGTTGCAACACGTCAACTGCCATCTCTGCATTTAAAAGAGGCTTGCTTCCAGACGGTGATTTGTACAAGGAACTTACGAAGTACCAGTGCAGAACAATGGAAGACGTGCTCTCACGTGCGTGGGTGCAGATAAAGTGGGAGGAAGACTCGGCTTATCGCCAGCGACGTTCACCACGATCTGATTCCCGTGTAGTGAGGAATGAAAGAACAAGTAGGGATGATAAGCCTTACCAAAGACCTCGTGACGAAAACACCTTGAGTGAAAGAAGGAACACACATCGATCATTCAGCGAAGCTGACGACAGGAGGCCTAAATCGACAACATGGCCAGATATTAGTAACCTATCGATCTCTCATACACATTTAGTCGGTGTATTGAAAGAGATGGGTGGAACCGTGAGATGGCCTCCAAAGATGAAGGCACTTGACAATAGGCGTGACACCTCGAAGTGGTGTGAGTTCCACAACGATCACGGCCACGAAACAGAAGATTGCATCTCACTGAAGATAGAAGTGAATGAGCTGCTTAAAAAGGTCACTTGAGGGAATACTTGTCAGATAGAACACGCAATCGCATCGATGGCGAGAGCAACAAGCAAATAGCAATTGAAAACGCCCCAGTTTCGCCTCCAAAACATGATCGAGTCATCAATGTTATATCTGGAGGATCAGAGATAAGTGGCATAACTCACTCAGCTGCGAAAAGAAACACTAGAGCTGTCAAGAACTCTCAAAGCAGAGGACACGCTACGAAAGGCGATACACCGTCATACAACATAACTTTTACAACTGATGAGAGCAGTGTACCAACCCTGCATCACGATGCTTTAGTCATACAGCTGACTGTGGCTAACTGTTTGATGAAGAGGATATTAAATCGACAATGGAAGCTCAACTAACATCCTTTATATGCAAGCATATAAGGAGTTGGGTCTCGACGAAGGAGGACTGACACGAAAATCTATTCCATTAGTTGGGTTCAGCGGTGAGGTCAAGCAGAGTATTGGCAAAGTGACGCTTCCAGTGTATGCAGAGGGAGTTAACAAACACACTAAATTTTTAGTTGTAGATTGTGCTTCGGCTTATAACGCTATTATGGGACGCCCTTGGATTCACGACATGGGAGCTATCCCATCGACTCTACATCAGACTATCAAATTTCCCACCCCATGGGGAGTGAAAGAGATAGTAGGGGAACAAGAAAGTTCACGTTCATGCTATCAAACTACCTTAAAAGGCAAGAGTCAACAGTTATAGCAATTACAGAGGCTACTGCTGGTACCTCACAGGGAAGAATCAGAGGGGAACAATTGGACGAGATGCCATTACTCGATACGATCCTGACAAGCGGGTGAACATGAGTTCGAAACTAGCAGCCGACATACAAAAGATGCTTATCGACTTCCTTCGACCAAATGCCAGCTGCTTTGAATCTTCACCAGCACGTGATAGTTACCACATCACTGAGTCATCGACTTACAAAACACCATTTCCTCTAGTATATGGGATGGAAACAGTAATGCCATGTGAAGTAGGCGTGACTACGGCACGAACCGAGCACCCTAACTTGCAGAAAAAAGACGAGTTGATGGGTCTCGATCTCGATCCACTAGACGAGAAAGGAGAAGCAGCGAAAATCAAAATTTGGTGTTGTCAACAGGAAGCGGCAAGAAGCTACAACGAAAATTATAGGACGCGGACATTCCGAGAGGAGACTGGGTCTTGCGACGTACTTTTCAAAATACAATGGAACACGGAGGTGGGAAACTCGGTCCCACTTGGGAAGGTCCTTGCAAAGTCATTGAAGTTCGTGGGTCAAGAGCCTATAAGCTGCATAACAATGAAGGGAAAAATCTTCCTAATAGCTGGAATGCCCTGCACCTGAATAAGTACTACTTTGAGTGTTTTGGTTTCTTGGTTTTTAATTATTTGTTATCGGTGTTTTCTAATTTTCCTAAAGATTAACACTGCACGTCCCATGTTATGGACAACGTTTTCAATAAAGTTAGATTTTCATTCTACAAAGCAAGTCTTGTTGTGATTAGGATACTATGACATAACATATATCACGTGCACAAGGCATAGAATGTGTCATGAACACGAGACTCAAGCGTGTCATGAGCACGAGATTTAATTGTGCCAAGAGCACGAGACTTGAACGTGTCACAAGCACGAGACTTGAGCGTGTCATGAGCACGAGACTTGAGCGTGTCATGAGCACGAGACTTGAGTGTGTCATGAGCACGAGACTTGAATGTGCCAAGAGCACGAGGCTTGAACGTGTCACGAGCACGAGACTTGAACGTGTCACGAGCACGAGACTTGAGTGTGTCATGAGCACGAGACTTGAACGTGTCACGAGCACGAGATTTAATTGTGCCAAGAGCACGAGACTTGAGCGTGTCACGAGCACGAGACTTGAGCGTGTCATGAGCACGAGACTTGAACGTGTCACGAGCATGAGATATAATTGTGCCACGAATACGAGACTTGAACGTGTCACGAGCACGAGATGTAAGTGTGCCACGAGCACGAGACTTGAACGTGTCAAGAGCACGAGATGTAAGTGTGCCACGAGCACAAGACTTGAACGTGTCAAGAACACGAGATGTAAGTGTGCCACGAGCATGAGACTTGAATGTGTCAGGAACACGAGATGTAAGTGTGCCACGAGCACGAGACACAAAACTCGTCACGAGCACATAATGTAAGCAGTGCAATGAATATTGTTGTACAAAAGAAGAGCACATGACAGTCATGGAGCGCTGACTGTCGCAAGCTAAGACACATGCAATGTCATGCACATGTTACTAAAGAAGAGGTCACGTGACAGTTGCTTGACTGTCACGAGCATGACGCAAGGACAGTTACGTGATCGTTACTTGACAGTCACGAGCATGACGCATAGATAGTATGTCACTACCACAATACAACAAGTGACTTTGAGCATTATGAAGAAAACAAAAATATGTAATTGTAAGGAGCACAAAGCCAAAACTCATGACATGAGCAAGCATTTGGTTGTCATAAGCAAGAGACACGGACTGTGTGAAGAGGATATCTCACGCTCGTTGCTGCTGCCAAAGGTGGTCACGTAACAGTCGCGCAAAAACATTAAACTATATCATGAGCTCTTAATGTCATGAGCGCTACTGCAATAAAGGGCGCCTGACTGTCGTCATCGCAGTGTCATGGACCATTCGAGTGTCATGAGCGCCCGACATGAACGATGTTATGAACATGCGACATGGATAGTAGCAGTCACACGTGACACAAATAGCAGCAGAGGCGTGCAACATGAACAATCTCTTGAGCACGTGACGACGCATGATATAGGCAATGTCATAAGCATAAAACGCGAATTGTGTCACGAGAACAAAACATTGAAAATGTCATGAACATTGTTATTAAAGAAGCGAGCATGTGACAGTTATGGAACACCTGATGGTCACGAGCGCAAGACGTGACTAATATCTTGACCATACGACATGAACGACGTTAAGAACGCACGACATAAATGTTGTTAGGAGCACATGACGTGACTAATTCCCTGAGCACACGATAGGAATCGCGTCATGAGCGCAGTACATAAACAATCATGTGACACGACACAAAGCAGTGGATGTGCTAAGGCAAGGGATATAAATAGTGTCATGAAGACAAGGCACATATAATGTCATGTTCACAAGACTTAAACAATATCATGCGCCTGAGGTATAAGTCATGTCAAGAGACAAATCATGTCATGAATGCGAGACCTAAATCGTGTCTCATGCACAAGATAAGAAATTGTCTGTCACGTACACCCTCACATATGGAGATTATCGTACGGTAAGAGAATGTTATCATATACAAGATCAATGCCACGAGCAAGTCTTATGACTGACAAGAATGTCAGAACCTACAAAATGGTCATGGCGCATAGAGTCAAGTGCAAAAACGACCCCGTCCAGGACGTGTTAAGGACTCAACATTGTCTCTACGGAGTCACTATTCGATAAAGCTGCTTTGGTGACGTCACAAGCCATTACTGATCGTTCCAAAAGGTACATGACTTTGAGATTTTGTTGGCTGGAAAAATAATACTATTGTTTTTAACTACTCTCTAAATTCTTACTAAGAAAATAGAGAGTGGGGGGCTAACTATTGGGCATAATTTTATCATCATAAATAAATAAATATAATTTATTTAGTCAATGCATATTTTGCTGGATAAAGTCAGCGTAAATAAGAGGTTATCTTATAAAAGGAAAATCTTCTTGATTAGTTCAAGAATCTCGCGACTGACTCTGTCAAGAGACCAAGAATCTCGTGACTGACTCGTCACGAGACCAAGAATCTCGAGACTCACTCGTCAAGAGACCAAGAATCTCGCGACTGACTCTGTCAAGAGACCAGAATCTCGTGACTGACTCGTCACGAGACCAATAATCTCGCGACAGCTATGGAACACCTTACTGTCACGAGACAAAGAATCTCGCGACTGACTTCGTCGATGGGCCGAAAGTCACGCGACTAGATCTGTTAAGGGACCAAGAGTCTAGCGACCGACTTTACTAATGGGCTAAAAGTCCCGCGACCGACCCTATCATGCATAGAGTCGGCAAGCCCAAGACAAGTCCTAAGGGATTAGGGTAAAGAAATCTCTATATAAGGAGAGCGGCCTCTACGAGAGACAGGATCGAGAACAAAGCAAGAGACTTAGAACACAAGACACACGGTTCAACTCAAGAGCACGTCTAGGGTTTATTGATTGATTCACTGTGTCTTGAATTCTTGTATTTGGACTCGAGACTTTGATTAATAAAAACGACTATTCAACATCTGTTTCTTGTTTCCGTAGTCTTTAAACGAATCGATTAATTTTGCCCAAACAATTATAATATTGTAACTGTGAATAAATAAAATTTATAAATCTATTAGTCACATAAATTTAGTTATACCAATCTGTCAATATGAAAAATTAAAATACATATTTTTCTTCATAGATTGAGTAATATATATTTTATTTTAAAAATTTAATTCACAACACATGCAGAAACTTTTTTACATATTTATTAATCATAAGTATTATATGATAATTCAAAAATTTTTGTAAATGAAATAAAAGAAAGATGATAAAAGAACCATAATTTAAAGTCTTAACAAAATCTTCCAAATCTAGTTATTAAAAATAATCATACTATCTATTTGGATATAAAATCTTAGTTTTATAAATTCTGATTAGTTATATATTTTTAAAAGTAAATGATTATTTTCGTCCATAATTAAATAGAAAAAGAAAATAAATTTTTGTTTGAAAATTAATAATTATTTAAAATATTTTTGATTAGAAAATTCTGATATATTATTTATATTTGGTCAAAGTATTTATTATCTTTATTAATTTAAATAATTAATCTTTATTAAATATTTCTTTTCAGATAAGGACGGTCACGTACTCACGTGAAGATTAAATAGTAGTGAAGATTAAAGAAAACATAACCATATATATGGATCGATAATTAAATAGTAGTGAAGATTATATAGTTTTGAAAAGTGAACATAGTAAGTAACATTTCGTAAAATGTTATTATATATATTTTGACGATAACCAAGTTCGGAAAGGATTTAATGTGACCAAACGAAAATTGTTGTAGAACAAAGTGTTCCTAAACAAATATCAGATTGGCAGATAAAAGAGTAGTACAAATTCGTTATTTACTAGAAATTTTTTAAGCGTAAAGACAAAAATGTTGAGAAAATTAAGTGGCAATTTATCATTGGCCCATAGGGGACAAATGATCTACACCATTAGATCTGATCTCCTTTGCCAAGAAGTAAAAATCTAGGGCTGAGATGATTTTTAAAAGTGCATAAAATGCAACTCGCCATTCTTCACTACTCACACTACTTCTTCTCCAATCCAAAAAAAAAGTAAAAGCAAGGATGAACACAAAGAAAGAGAGCTCCGTGTTTTCCTTCAACCTAGGCGACAAATAAGCGATCCTGACGATAGCAGAAACCGGAGATGAGGTGGATACGTGGTGTATCGTGTCCAGGCTAATTGGAGCTTAAGACGAGATTGAAATTGGGGATTTCTTAAAATAAAAAAATTTAAAAATTATATAAATTATTGAAAATAAAAAAAAAAAAAAGTTAAAAAAAATTAAAGCATAGTCATTATCAAAAAAAAAACTTAAGTATAGCTTTTTTTTTTATGTTTCACTATACTTTTTTCATCAAATGTTCATAATATAGGTTCACGATTAACCAAATATCTTTTGCCAATAACCGTTTTTCTTTTGTGTGTGAGGAGTGAGGACAACGCAAAGTGTCATTCCCTATTTGCATTAATTAGGTACTTATTTAGTGCATAAAAATTTGTTAAATTAGCTTTAAATTATTATTTATTAGCTCGCAACTATCTTTAAGCTTTCCACATAACCAACTGAAAATTTCTTGTAAACAGCATCGTTTCGGCTGGACTATAAATCTCCACACATGTTTAATTTGACCATACTGTATATAATTTTTTTTATTTATTAGTCTAAATTAGTAAAATCCTACTATATTAATTGAAAAGTACAAATAAGAAAGTAATCTTAAAATGTATAAAAATTACATTTAATTGTCGTTAGAAAAACTTAATTAAGATTAATTAATTAAAAATAAAAATGCTGAATATTAAATATAAAAAATATAGAAAATTAAAAGAAATCTATTCAAATAAAAACTAATTTGTACTTCAAAAAAAAATTAAAAATAAAAATTAACTGCTAAGATTTATAAAATACGGATAAATTTTTTCAAGTAGAGTTTATTTTCTTCTTTAATTTTACATTGTCATGCCAATAATTTTAAATAATTATTAGTTAAAAATTATATTTTCTATCTCTAATAAATTATGGACGATAATTACAATTTTTTTTTTTAAAATAGAAACAAATCAGAATTTCAAAAACTAAGATTCTATATCCAGTAGTCAATATAATTATTTGTAATAACTAGATTTTGAAAATTTGTTAAAATTTCAAATTATGATTAATAAAATGCAGATTTTTAATGCATATGTTGTGATTTGAACTTTAAAAAAAAAAGATATATTACTCGATTTATAAAAATAACATGTGTGTTTTAATTTTCACATTGGCGGGTTGGTAAAATTAAATTTATATAGCTGATAAATTAATAATTTTTATTTGTTCATAATTATAATATTAAAATTACTAATTCATATTTCACAAAATAATGATGCAAATACAACAAACAAAGCTATAAACTGTAATATACGTACAAAAAAATACTATAATATTCTAAAATAAATTTATTAAAAAACATATATAGATTTACAGAACAATTAAAATAAGTATTATCTCAAACAAAATAATTTTTTTAAAAAATATAACAATAACTTTTATTATTCTATTATAATTTTTTTTTAAATATTGATTCGTGCTTTAAGCACGAATATTTCCTAGTTTATCTATTAGTCTAAGGCTGCAAATGGTTGCAGGGTTGAAGAGATTGAACATGTTGAAAAAAATTATTCAACCAATTTTCACCATTTGCTTTGTAAAGGTTGAAGAGGTTGGAAAAAATTATTCAGCCCGTTCAACCCAAAAAGTTGAAAAAATAAACTACAGCAAAAATCTTCAACTTGTTCAACCACTATTTTGGAGATGAATGAGTTGAATATTATTCAACCCAATTTTGTTCAACCCATTTTTTTAATTATGTTCAATTTTGTGCATCCATTTGCAGCCTAAGTTAGTTAGTATCACGAAAGATAAGATGACGTTAGACTAGAGAGTAGAGATTCGTCAATGCATGCAAAATCATATATTAAAAGAGTATGGCCCCTGTTCGGAAGCATGTCGCAGCGACAACAGCTGGCGACTGAAATTTTTTTTTTTCTTTTTCTTACATGCTAGTTTTATAATTATGAGTATTTTAAGGATTATAACTATAATTTAGAAAATTCCAACAAAACTATCGACTTTTACGCCGGAGAAGAAGACACAAGTTACAGATCTGAAAATCTCTTGGTAGCTTTTAAAATCCAGCGACAGTCGCTGCTTTCAAAGTGAAGCTTGTAAGGTGTTGCTGTTTATTCCAGCGATTCCAAAATTTTCAAAATCAAGTCGCGCGACAGAAATTCAAGGGAGATGAAAGCAGATGAAGAGCAGATGAAGGAGAAGTAAAGCCAAAAATTCTGTCTCCAGTCGCTATCGCTGCGACTCTCTCCTGAACAGGGCCTATTGCTCTTACCCACAATTATCTTGAATCTAATTAATTCGGGGAAATTTGATTTAAAACAATGTTTTTTATTGAATTTGTCCGACTATGCTCTTTTTTTTAGGTTTGGTATATTGGGATTTTTTATACAGAAATACTCGATTATACCCCTAATTACAATACTATAGGAAAGAAATTTAATTTTCTTGATTCAAATTAAGAATCTATAAAATAGTTCCTAAATTAAATCTCACAACTCTCTCTCTCTCTCGAAGCACAAGATTTTAGGAATTTTTTCCCCCAAATCTATTTTCCATTTTTTCTCCAACTCTCTCTCTTTCGAAACTGCCGATAGCAGATCTACTGTTCAGTCACCAATGACTGTATTCTCCGATTGTTTCACTCACCATTTATAGCTCGTTCGGGCCATCTTCTTACCATTTCACATCCTTCATAATCGAAATGGTAAGAAGACGGTCGGAACGAGCTATACATGTAATTAAACTCGCGTTAGTTACGGTGGTAAATCACCAATGCATAGTTGCGTAGGGACTAGGGAGGAGGATGATTTCACTCGCGAGAATCCAGTTCCAAAATGAATTGATTCTAATATATTAAAGTATACTAGCGTATTAGATTGGTTATGTTGGATTAAATTACTATACTATACTATTTAGTTTTGCTTTTAACTGCTTTTTGATGGAAAAGTAAAAAATTGATCTACTATTAATTTGATGTAAATTTCAGGTTGGAAAACAAAGTGAATTGTAATCTACTGTACTTTGGATTTCGCTTTAGGCCATCTCCAACAATGCCTTCATTTTAAGGGGAGTGCAATTTCAGAATGAAGGTTTGAAGGTGACTTATTCCGATGGTACATCCTCAAATTTATTTATAAAATTTTTTCTATTTACATTATAGTCCACAATTTTATCAATAATTTGTTATAATCACAAAACTTTCATAGATAAATATAAAATACATAATTAAAAAATATATCAAACAATATTAATAAAATACAATACCTTATATGATAAAAAAACATAACATATATACATATCAAAAATATAAAATAAAATTACATGTAAAATTTAAAGTTATTCAATATAATTATTTCCATAGATATATTCAAATAATAAAATTTATATAGATATATATCAAATAATAGAATGTATGTAGATATAAACCAAACAATTGAATTTATATGATATATTTCAAACAATTAAACTTATTAGATCTATTTGTAAGATATAAAAGTTATAAACACTAAAATGAAATATACATAAAATTTTAAGGGGCTGAATAGTGCATCCTCAAATTTGAAGCTTTACTATTCAACCCCTTAAAATTTGAGGGTTTAAGGGTTGTTGGAACTTAAAACCAACCGTTTGAAGGGCAGTTGGAGTTGCTCTTAGAACAGGTTTATAACAGAGGAGTGAGTGTCCGTCGATATCGCCGCTGACGCCCCTCACATTCCGCGAGACCGCGAACACCGTCGTTCCCACGTTGTCTCTCTCAAACTCCTCCTAATCCTCTCTCAAGTATCTTCCAAGCAAGCTTCTTCAATCTTTCTCTTGCAGTTTCGTTGATTCATTTTCAAAGGTCTCTCTCTCCATCTCCGATTAGAAATTGGCCTTTCTATATAGAACAGAGCTGAAAATAGGAACTGAGCCATTAGCAGAGCATTAGAAGGAGAGTGATTTCTTTGAATTTACGTTTTTTTTTGTGTGTGTTGGTTTGGTTTGGTGTTGAATTTTAGAAGTTGGTTTCTCAAATGTTGGATTCTAAAGCTGAAGGTTCTTCCTATAAAGATGTTTAGTGCGTAGACAGACGAAGCAAGTCCATGCACAGTTAGTTGTGAACGGTTATAACCATCTTGAACCCATCTTAGTCCACCAAACTCTTCAGTTGATGACTAAAGAGTTCTCTAGAAATGTTGTAAACTATGTCAAAAGAATCCTCAAGGGGTTACATTGAGATGGCAAAGAGAGCTTTTGATGATATTGCTGAGAAGAAGAATACAGTTTCGTGGAACTCGCTTTTACAGGGGTATTTGGAAAGTGGGGATGTGGATGAAGCTCAGCAGAGTCTTTGACAAGATTCCTGAGAAAGATGTTGTGTCCTGGAATCTGATTATCTCTAGCTATGCCAAAAAAAGGTGACATGGGCAATGCATGCTCTTTATTTCTGGCAATGCCTTTGAAAAGCTCAGCTTCTTGGAATATTTTGATTTGTGGCTATGTGAATTGCAGGGAAATGAAACTAGCAAGAACCTATTTCGATACAATGGCCTCAGAAAGAATAGTGTTTCTTGGATTACAATGATTTCAGGGTACACAAAATCAGGAGATGTTCAGTCGCTGAGGAGCTCTTTAGACATATATGTCTAAGAAAGACAAACTCGTTTATGATGCCATGATAACGTGTTATGCTCAAAACGGCAAGCCAAAGGATGTGCTCTGAAGCTATTCTCTCTCAGATGCTTGAAAGTAATTCTGATATTCAACCGGATGAGATCACATGCTTGAAGCCAAATGAATTCTAAATTCGCTTCTTTGCCAAGCAAACCCTTACACACAAAACCTTCTCTCCTTGTGATCCTTACGCCAACTCATCAAAATGTCTGATTCGATTCACCAGAGGAAAGCTCCGACTCCGGTTGCAAACGGTGGCCGGAGCTCAAGAACGAGACGCACGGCGTCACGATGCATTTCCGATAAGAATAACACTCGCTCGAAATCGACGAATCATGTTTTCGAACGAAGCTTTTCAGAGCCGAGTCTCATCAATCATCGCCGTGACGGAGGAGATAGTAGTTTGCTTCTACATGAGAAAGAAAGCTCATGATCAAACCGGAGAACTTGTCTTATTCCCTCGTCGAATTTGATCGGGTCGTGCATTGAGAAAATCATAAGGAGAACAAGAAAGATATGGAACATATTGGCATGTGTGCAATGAGATAGACCAAAGTATACTTTTGAGCCTGGCACATAAAATATTTTAGTTTGTGTTGCTCCAGAATCCAATCTCACAGAATAAGGGCACATTATTGTTCATAAAATATTGTACTATATAGTATACAGATTTATACCATACATATCTGTTACCGGTATTGATGATTTGTAAATTAAAAAAAAAACCTCTATCCAATCTGGTGAATAACAAAATAACAATATGCATTGCGCAAATAAATATATGGGTTAACACCACACAAATCACTATGCTATATATCATGATTTTAGAGATAGATTGAAAGTCAAAAATAAACTATAGTTTCTAATAATCTTACTATGTAAGATGTATTATGAAAACGAAAGACAAATTACTTCATAGACGGTTTCACAAAAAAAGGCTATGAGATTAGAGTCTTCTAGGTAAGCTAGAGTCTTTGGAAATAGATCAGAGAGCCTTCAAGCTGAGCTAGAATTTTTGAAAGTACCTTCTTGTTGTGCAAATTGCAAAAACCAAAATTATAACAGAGAAGTGACGAATAAATTTTGGTCTAACTCTACTAATGGTATGGCCCAATTGCCTTCTTTTCTCCTACGTAACAAGTAACAATTTCATATTTTTGAACACCAACCCATAATTTCTTGATAGTTTTTGATGCCGATAGTGTGGATCGATGGGTATCCAAAACAGTTGGAGATATGACTCTGGATAATGATATAAGAATAATTAATGTTTTTTCATATTAACTTATTACTAAATAATTTATAAGGTTTATCATAACCAATTAATATTTTTCTATCTCGAGGCAACCGAGGAAATATAAATTAGTGTTCAAATTGTACCGTATGATAGTATTTTCATATTGGCATTCCAAGAGGCTTTTGCGAGGACTTTAGTTCCCGTTTGGTAAAATATTCATCTTCCCAATCATTTATTGTATGTTAACTAAAAAAAACTGAAAATAACATTAAATTTATAAAGTATTATATAATCTACTATAGATTAACAGTCCTTAAATATTTATCAAATTTATACTCATCCTCCATATGTATATATACTTCTACATAAATTTTTAATATTAAATTAATGTCATTTTAACAATTGGAAAATACTTATAATTTTTTTTCTTTTTTTTTTCTTTTTCAGAATAATTTAAAATTAATAATATATTATTTTATATTAATAATAATATATATATTTTTTTCAATTTAAGTTTTTGTTATACATTTTTCTGTCATTCTTCTTCATTTTTTGATATCTTGTAGATATGTATATTTATCAAAGAATATAATGCAATAGCTATAGATGATGACACACAATTATTTTATTTGAATACATTTTCATTAACAATATGTATATATATACACATATATATAATTTACATTGACGACATATATATATATATATATATTGTACCAAACACACACATACATATATCATATATGTATATATGAAGATTATACATGAAATTAATCACTTTTAAGGAGTCTTGTAATTAGTTTTCAGCAACAAATATTAAAACATATTGACGAGTACATGCTAATAATTATTTCCTTAATTGATTTTTACTATATCAAAATATGTTGACAAAAGTAAATATAAAGTGGACTAAGCTAAATATATTTTTGAATAACATGTGAAATTAATTACTTTTAAGTAGTCTCGTAATTAGTTTCCAGTAATAAATATTAACACATATTGATGACTACTTGCTAATATTTATTCCCTTAATTGGTTTTTACTATATCAAGATCATGTTGACAAAAGTAAATATAAAAAAGGACTAAGCTAAATATATTTTTGAAAAACATATAATGTTTACATATCTAGTTGTAATCTATACTCTTTAACTACATACAAATATTTTATTTTCTTATAAAATTATCTATATATACATTTTTGGAGACATTAAGCAAATAAATCATAGAGTTGCTACTTATTTACAAGGAATACCATTATTATTAAATTTTAAATTGAAATTTAAAACCAATATTTTGGGCTAAACAAAAATTCCTAAAATATCTCCTTAATCAATCAATGACTAATTACAATATCTAATTAAATTAATTACAATATCTTCAATTAATTCTTTACTATCCTTATAACCAAACACAATTAAAAGATTTTGTTTGAAATATAAAATAATATTTTTTAATTAAAATTATGATTTTCCTATCATCTTTGTTTGATTTATTTAGTTTACTTGTTTTAAATCAGCATAAAATACATAAAATTAATGTAATTATACTTTTTTGCATTTTTTGTTATTTGGATTTTGATAAACATGCATGTCTTACTGAAGCAAGGAAAAAAAATTGTGTTTGGGTATGTAGCGGGATGAGTTTGTGTATTAATAAAAACTGAAAATTATATCATTAATTGTTAGTAAATCATCAGTTCATTACTTTGTTAACACCATCGACTTAGAATATTAGGCATAAAATTACGATTATGTAAAATAAACAAGCAGTAGTATGTTGTATCACGGTTATATTCTGAATTTAACAATTTAAATTGGTAAACCTAAATTTTTTAACCGGTAAACCTAAATAATATATAGATATAAGGGATATACATTTAAAATTTATAAAACATTAGTCATATATATCTATATATATATATATATATATTTAATCTACTAAAAATTATAATTTTATTTTATTTTTAAAAATATAATCTCGCGATGTACCACATGTTAAAATCTAGTATACGTTTAAAATAGTTGTGCTTAGCATTCGGTTTCTCATACGTAATTTGATTATAACCATTAAGCTAGGGAATTAAAACAAATTCATTTCTCTAATCGATGTTAATACTCTCATGCAAGGTGAAGGGTAAAAATGCAAACGCTGCCATGAAGATATTACGTAAGAACGAAATCAAATTTGGTAATAATTTATTAAACTCAACAATATTTAAAACAAATAAAAAGTTGCAATTGAAAGACACATCCTTTTGTTTAATGAACCACAATCCTTAGATTAATAAAAACTAACCTCAACCGTTAGATTAATAGAAAACTAACCTCAACCGTTAGATTAAGAGATAACGTCAGCAGTTCCCTAAAAAATGAGTTTGCTATTATATATAGATACTATATAGTTATCGCATCAATAATGTAATTGTGACCAAATCAAAATACACGATGCAACGGAACAAACAACAATCTTTATACCATCTATCTTTTGTATGATTGAATACATGTTGTGCAATTTTCTAAGCGTTGCTCTTCAATTCTAACTATATAAGTAGTAAAAAAGGAAAAATCTTGGATAAAGAAGAGATAAAGTATTACTCTGATTGATTTCTAACTATTCTGATTGATGTCTCAGACATTATTAATTTAAGCGTTACTCTCATATTTTTGACATTTCTCTTCTTAATTAGTCTTAAAACTTATCCGCATATCGGATAAGATCAGTTTTCTTTTCGCTTGGCATCAATTCAGTTCCATCACTGGCGATTGATATGCTCCTTACCATAAAATATTTTCCTTTCTTGTTTGGCAACGGCGTTTTTGTGGTGTGTGATTAGGATCGTAAGTTGAAATGATAATATGTACCAAATAAATTAGGGACATTTATAAGAATATACTAAACTTTTACAAAAATTTGAAAATTACACTCGATATTATAGTTATTTGAAAACTACATATTTTGAAATGAAAATGGACAGATATACCTTTTTATTAAAAATTATTTTAACAATTAAATAAAATTAAGAAAAACATGAACAATTAAATTTAATTTTAAAATAATTCAAATTAAAATAATTTTTTTTTAAAATAAATTCGGAATAAATTATTAATAAATATAAATTATAACAAAAATGTATTTATTGTAATTTAAATAATGATTACATGAATCAATTTTTGATATTAAAATTTTAAATAAAGAAAGAGAATTTAAATATTTTTGTTGATATTATTTAGATTTAAATTTATTTTAAAATGATATATATATCGACGTTTTATAATATATATATATATATCAATGTTTTAGACTTATTTTAATCATTGTTGATTTATTTATAATGTCGACTTTTTGAACAATCATTATGTTTTTTTACTTCTGTTGACTTAATTATCTTTGTCATCAACTTATATTAAAACAGTTGACTTATGTTATGGCTAGTGGATTTATAACATAGTCGATTTTTTTACCTGTTGACATAATTTTTTTGTTCATCGATTTATACTTTTTCTGTTTATTTGTTTATTCATTGTTGATTTATAACATTCTACATTGATTTATTAATAAGGTCGATATTTTGAATGGTTGATTTAAGTTTAATTTTTGTCGATTTATTTATTTTTCCATCGATTTATTATAAAATTGTCGACTTTTTTTTTTGTTTGGTTGTTTTTCTTACATAGTCGACTTTTGATGATGTTGACTTATTTGTTTTGTTTGTTGACTTATATTTTTTTCCCATCGATTTGTTTAGTCTTAGTATAATTATTTCATTTTAAGTTGACTTTATTAATGTGATTGACTTTTTGAACTGTCGACTTATATTTTATTCCTGCTGATTTCTGTTTTTTCTTTGTTGACTTATATTAAAAAGTCGATTTTTTTTTTGTTAATTGATTTGTTACATAGTCGATTTTTTAAAATTGTTGATTTATTTTCTAAAAGCTCACAATTTTTTATTATTTTATTACACTTAATAATTTTCAGAATAAATTAAAACAATATAATTATTTTCATAACTTTTTTATTAAATGAAAAATGTGAAGAATTATTAGTGAATTATGTATTTATTTGAAAGTAATATTATTTAAAAATATACTAAATATAAATGGAAAAATAATAATTCTAATTAATTTTATTTGAATTTTCATATAATAATGATTTTGTCTAAACTGTGATTTTGTCTTTTTCTTTGTATTTTTTATGTTTATAAAACCACCTTTTTATTTCTTTATCTGAATTTTAATTTTTTATATTGATTAATATTTTCCATAATAAAGTACTTCATCATTATCAAATTTTGTTCAAATCTAATTTATAAACAGTGGTTTTTAAAAATAATTTTCTAACATAAATTAATTTAATTATTTTTGTGTTTATATTTTTAACATTTAATTAACTATTAATTAAGGCATATTTTATTTATTTTATCTTAATTTATCTTTTAGTTATTGATTAATATTATATTTAATAAATTAATTCATCATTTTAAAAAAATTAGCAGAATTCTGAATATCTAGTTTATACAATGTTTTTAAAAATAATTTTTTCAATTGAATTATATTGTATTTAGTTTTAATTATTTTGTAATTGAAGAAAAAATAGTCATTTAGATCAATACATAAGATACATTTCAAAGACTTAAAAAATTTAGTATAAATTTCAAATTTCCTATTAAGTTTAAGGTATGTATTTAATTTTTTTCAAAAAATTATAAAGAACTACAACTTTATAGATCAAAGTGACAAATTAACAAAAACAAAAAAAAATATGTCACAAACGTTTCAGATTTGCTTTCCTCGCACGAATCATGGATCATGTAATTATGTAAATCTTTCGTAGAATTGGAGAGTTTTTGGACCACACGTTTCATGGTTCATAGATGGAGAAAAAAAATGAAAATAAAAATATCTTGGAAAGTTATATACAAGAAGTACGTAGAAATTAGAAAGGAAGTTATACGTAGTAGCTTTTCTTTTAATTTGGAAATTCAACAAAGGAAATATATATAAAAAAGGGCTTTAGTGTGAGTGATGTAATTAATTGAAAAAAGAAGACAAATGAAAAATTGTGGATCTACCTGACAAATAAAGTGACGAAAGAGAAGCGGAAAATTAAAAGAACAACAAATATCCAATCAAAACATAACCATATATGGATCGATATTTAAATACTAGTGAAGATTATAGTTTTTGAAAAGTGAACATAGTAACATTCTTAAAATGTTATTATATATTGACCAGTTTAGGTCAGAGTTTAATTATTTAGACATTGATATGTAAAATAAGCTATTTTCATATCATTTCATTTAGTCTGCTTCAGTCTATATATCCAAGTTTTAACTAGATGTAGTTCAATTAAATGATATATTGATTTGTGAAATTTTTGTTCATTATTTTAATTTTTTGTTTGGACTATTTCTCTCTTTCTCATATACCAATAAAAAAGAAGCATTTCGATTCAATAAGCTTAATATTTATATATTTAAAACGAAAAATAAACCTCCCCCAATGGACACCATCACGATTCTCTGAATATATATGAAAACAAAAAATCGAATGTCTCACATGTTATTTTGTTGGCTATAATAAAATCAATTTAATTCTCGAGAAATTAGGTTTTGTGTTCGTTTAAGTTCTAATCTTTGAACTAGTCAACAATAGAAATTATATGTATCATGTATATACGCTTGCTTGCTAACGATTAGTTAAAGAAGACAAATTAACGAATGAGAGTCTTTATTTTATTTTATCAAACTATTTATTTTATGCCATTTTCGATATTTTATTCTTTCACTAGTATTACTACTATTTTGTATTTAAACGTAAATACATTGTATCAACGGGGAGAAGATTAATTGTGGGTTTGTCGTGTTACTCGAGGGGAAGGAGAGCTCACACGGTGAGCTTTTGCCTTGGAAATCGTGTACTCATCGTGGATCTGACGAAGATGAAAGAGATTCCCCCGAGATTGCAACGGATGCTGGCCGAGGAGACCTCTACGGTACCTCTCTAAGTATTTTGGATTTTTTTTTTTTTTTTTTTGTGTGGGTTATAAATCAATAAAACATCTCCAACTTTTCATATATATATATGGTAATTAAGGTTTATGGGTGTGAGATTCGAGGAAGATGTGCCAGATCGTTTAAGAAGATGCGTGGACGTGTGACAAGTACTTTCCGTTCGTTTGGGACTTGAAGATGTCCATGGGTCAACTGATACCCGGATTCAAAAGGAGTGCTGCGTATAACAGAGATGGTGATGGTAAGATCTCGCAAGAAGGAGCACGTGTTGCGGCGCTTGAGGCTTTCTTGTGCTCCGTCGTTGCCAAAGAAGCAAACTGATCGATTGGTACCGATCTCTCTCTCTCTATATATATATATATCTTGTCTTCTAATAATTAATGGATTATGTGTAATTGGGTTTTGGCTTTATCATTTGATATAACCTTTGTTTGTGTTGTTTTATCACGATTTGGGTTTGTACCAAACAGGCTATTATTGTCTCTTTTTGTTTATGTTTGTTTGTTTGTTATAATCAATTTCGGTTTAATATTTGTCTCGACGCTTAATCTTCTCTGTTTTGTTCTCTGCGTTTTTGTTAATTTTTGGGAATAGCTAATTATGATTTTAAGCCAAAATAAATAAAAAAATAAAAATAGTAAATGTACGTAATATTTACTCCAGGTACCTCTCTCTCCCCTCTTGCTTTTTGTGTGGTCAGCAAATCATTAATATTACTCCATCCGTTTTAAAATATAGGATGTTTTGGAGAAGTTTTTTGTTTCATAATATATGATGCTTTTAAATTTTAATGTAACTTTTAGATTAGTTTAATATTTTATATTATGCAGTATTGTTTCTGATTGGTTAAACTTGTTAAAAGTAAAAACTTCTTAATCTACATGTTTTGCTTAAAACATCCTATATTTTGAAACGTATGAAGTATCGTTTTTTTTTGGGATCTGCGAATATAACGGTTTCTATTTCTCACCCACTCGCTCGCTTTGCTTTTTAGGCAAAAGAAATAAACCTCTCCCTCAACGTGCATTTGTTCTCTTAAGAGGGAACAATAAAACAGTTTTTTTCTCTCTCTCTCTCTCTTTCCTGGTAACAACACGTGAGAGAATTTTTTTTTTTTTTTATGAAGACATTTTCTTGGGTGAATTTGCGAGATGACCGATATTTGATAAGTGGTTAAGAATATAGCACACTAAATTGAGGAATTAGGTGAGTGACAATAGCCCAAAATAAGATTACCATTTTGGGGCAGGTGTCGCACACGCGCTTTAGAGGTGGCAGCGAGAGGGAAGACGTGGCAAGCTATTCTCTTAGGTTGCTTAGTGACCAAGGGTAAATGGGATTATGTCAAATCAGTATCATAACGGAGTTAAAAATTACAGTTTAAGCTGTAAATCCATTGATACAAATATCACAGTGAGCTTCCCCAAAAATAGTGTAGTCTTGTCGCTATCTATATCAACAAAATAATATAGTGAGCCGAATCGTATGAGCGAAGGTATTAGTAGGTGGACAGTGGAGGCAGTTCGTAGAGGACTAAAGGTCAGAAGCTTCTAATTTAACCTGAAACACTTATTGCATGTCTTTAATAGGTAGACAACAAATCTGTTTTCATGTCCAGATCACTCTGTTAATACCTTTCCATATAGATCTGTACTATTCTAACTCCAACTAACAAAATTTAATAATAATATATGAGCTACATCTCTAGATCCGTTGTTTGCCAAGCTATATAGGACGCTGTTTTTAAAATTTGCTGTAGACATCATTTTCTGCGAATCTAATTGCCATTTTTTTAGTATGTCAAACTTATTTAGACTGTCACATGATTATGTAGATGACAGCGAAAGACGAAGTTCGTGTTATTTTGGGGGAGTGGATTCGGGTTGATACAGCGGTGTGGAATTTCGAACCAGAGACTGCCCCTGGGAACCATTTTGTTAGGCTACGGGATGGCATGACGTACAAGCAGTTAGTTGCGAAGGTAAAAGAGAAGCTTGTTTTACGTGCGCACGAAGTTGTCATAAAGATGTCGTACCAATTCCCTGGGTGGTTTGAACTGGATGATAATGAGGGAAATGGATCAGCTCCTCAATATATAACAGACGATGAGGAGGTGAGTGTGTTTATACGGATGCGGCGTTTCATAGAGGAGGTTGACCTGTGTGTAACCGTTGTGAATAAAATCCAAGCACAGGCGCCTACTCCACCGAGTCCCGCAAGGCATTGGATGCGGTACGTTTCTGCGAATGACGATGACGATTCAGACTCTGACTCAGAAGACATATACTGGCATGAGTTTGCACTGGACGCATCACTTCGTCCTGACAAAGCTAAAGCACTACCACCCGACCCCGTTCCTACGGAGGACATTGTCATGGCTTCTGTTCCTGCAACTAGAGGTACAGGGATAATAATCAATGAAAGAGGAGATACTATCCTGCGACCCAGACCCACTTGTGGCAGCCGTGATAAAGGGAAAGCAGTTGCCGAATCAAATGGAGATGGAACAAGCAGCGATAGTGATGACAATGACTTTCAGCTTGTGCCTTTTACCCAACCAGATGACCCTATGATAGTTGAGTGTAGCCAAGCTAGGGAAACAGCTGAAGAAGTGGCCTCTCACGATGCGCAAAGGAGACCCCAATCTGTACCTACTTCAACTGGGAGCACTAATGCTTGCGGTGATGACATGGAAGTTAACTCTTTGACAATGTGGGGGCGTGTTGAAGAAGCATTGCATACCATGTTAACTGACATGAGTGACGACCCTGCATTGTTTTGCCGTGATGCACCTCCTGTTTTCAATGATGGGAAAGGTGAAGGTTAGATCCATAAACTTTAGCTAATCATATACATGTAAAATGTTAACATTCTCTATTTTGAGAAACAGAGAATGCGGTAATTGATCTCCTTTAATGTATGGAATACTTTGCAGGTGTTGAGACAGCTTTGGAAGACATACAGTATGAAGGAGACAAGCTTTTTGTCGGTAGGGTATTCAAGAGCAAAGCTGACTGCAAGATAAAGCTGGCAATACACGCTATTAATAGGAAGTTCCATTTCAGAACTAGTCGTTCAACACCCAAGTTCATGGTGTTGAAATACATTTCCAAGACGTGTCCTTGGCGTGTGTATGCAGTGAGAGTCGATTCAACTGAGCATTTTCAAGTTCGGCAGGCTAATCAAAAGCATACGTGCACTGTCGATGAGAGGAGGAGCTACCATCGTTTGGCAACAACACAAGTCATAGGGGAGATTATGCAACGCCATTTTGTTGGAATCAAAAGAGGACCGAATGCAGCTGCAATTCGTAAGATCTTACTTGATGAGTACCATATCAGTGTATCATATTGGAAAGCATGGCGTGCACGAGAGGTCGCTATGGAGCTATCTCTAGGGTCCATTGCAGGTAGCTACGCCCTACTACCAGCCTATATTGGACTCTTACAGCAAACCAACCCCGGCTCAATATGCTACACTGCGCATGTTGATGATCCCGATGGTGCAATGCGTTTCAAATATCAGTTCATAGCGTATGGAGCATGCGTTAAGGGCTACCAATACATGAGGAAAGTCGTAGTTGTCGACGGTACATCAATGAAGGCGCGATATGGTGGTTGCCTCTTAACAGCCAGTTGCCAAGATGGAAATTTCCAAATATTTCCACTAGCGTTTGCTATTGTCGACAGCGAAAATGATGATGCGTGGGAGTGGTTCTTTCGCCACCTCTCTGATTTCGTCCACGACACAACTGAGCTGGTGTTCATATCAGACCGTCATGCAAGCATCTATGCGGGAATGCGAAAGGTAAAGGTTTTAAAATATTTTGTCCGAAACATACGTAGTAAAGCGCACCACTCGGCGTAACCGACTAAATTCTGTATCTTCAATTCGCAGGTATATAGTCTAGCGCACCACTCGGCGTGTACTGTGCATTTGTGGCGCAATGTTCGCCACCTGTATAAGCCACAAACACTAGCTGGCCTCATGTCTGCAGCAGCGAGGGCATTCGTCGTTGATGAATTCAACAAGAAGTTCTTGGAAATCCAGAGGGTAAACCCGGCCTGTGCAGCATATCTTGTTGATATTGGTAAGTCGTAAATGTAGCGAGCTAATATTTTTAGTTTTCTACCGTGACCATTCGTAATATAATTTAGTAGTAGCTAAAAAAATATTGCTCAATCAGGTTTTTCGCACTGGACAAGAGTTCACTCCGAGGGGAAGAGGTACAATATTATGGACAGCAACATTGCAGAGTCTTGGAACCAAGTCATTAAGGAAGCAAGAGAGTATCCACTCATATGCATGTTAGAATACATTCGGACTACCGTTATGGAATGGTTTGCTGTTCGCAGGGCAAGAGCTGCACGTTCTCTTTCGGTGATAGCTCCAAAGTGTCGGAAGATTATCGAAGAGAACTTTGAGAATGCTATGTCCATGGCAGTGAGGCCAATTAGCGACTCAGAGTTCCAAGTTCAGATCAGGACTGGTGAGTGTTACACAGTCAAACTGGTTGAGGGAACTTGCAGCTGCAACGAGTTCCAGTGTCTTAACATCCCATGTGCTCACGCAATCGCTGCAGCGACACGCCTTGGTGTTTCAATTGACAATTTCGTTGATGTTGCCTACTATGAAGAGACAGTAAGGCATGCATACGAAGAGAAGATATACCCTATTCCGTCAGTGGGTGGAAACTCTACCACAGGATCAATTGCTGGCACAAGAGGTGACCTCAACCCACCGTTTACAAGGCGTCCACCTGGAAGACCAAAGAAAATCAGGATTTTATCCCGTGGGGAGTTTAAGGTAGCTTCTGAATATAGTAGCACATTTTTTCAAATTTGAGTCCAACAGTCTCGTTGGTACGAGTCTAATATAGTTTCACAATTGAATTTGACAGCGCCCTCGCCGTAAGTCTACAAGAAGATGTTCTCGTTGCTGCCGTACTGGGCACAACAAGGCATCTTGCAAGAATGCCATCTAAGTAATCTACTATAACCATGGGGTAGGAAGTAGGTGTTCCCCGGAAAGTTTTTTGGAATGGGCTAAATAATGGAATGATCCAAGGTCGGTAAACGCATTGGTGTACATAGGAAATGCGTTTGGGGGCTAATTTTGACACAAAATACAAACGTATATAACTATCCGGTTATATACATTTGTATTTTGATGTGTATGTTCCCCACTTAATGTATAAAGTAGTGCCTGATATGAGGAAGGTGTATATAATGAAGTACTGCCCATGAGCACCTCAGCTTGTTGTATGCGCATATCAATGGAAACCCCATGGTGGTTTTTTGTTTAAAAAATGATTTTGAATTGTGCTTTGCGGTGATGACATGATTTTGAATTGTGCTTTGGGGTATTCTATTCATAACCCAATACTAGCTACGTAACTAAAATATACACTATGCAAGGAGAATCAAACAAAGGAGGGGCTAGACCACTGCACCAGGGTTTGTAGAGTCCTAAGTCCCACCTTGAGTGAGTCAAAACTTCAGGTAAAGCAATCTTCAAACTGACTTAGTTATAGTATAGAATTCGCTCCTAAAAAATGGAATAGTATGCTGTGCAAATGGAAACATAGTATGGAATCCAAATAAACCACCAAACAAATCATATATTGTTTTGCCCAGTCCTATTTGAGAGGCATGAGTGTGACAAATCAAATGTTCGTACACTTTATTTATGTCTTATATGGGGTTCTGATTTATGACCAGTACACCGTACACGACAACAATGTGGGAACCCATGACATAACTAGTTCGGCTTCGTATTTTGAATTTAACGCACAATAGCACTTTAGGTTATAAAATGGTTGTTAAGGGGCCTTGCTTTGTCACATTCGGCTGTTAAGCTCCTACATATATAAAGTGTTCCTACTGCATTTTCACTATACCCTACAAGATACTACTTTGTCAACCCACACGTAATCAAGGTTAACTCTTCGCTATATGTTAACTAGATACACGCTTCACAGCAAGCAAATCAATGCTTTTAGGGGCCTTGCTTTGCCACATTCGGATGTTAAGATCCTCAATATATAAAGTGTTCCTACTGCATTTTCACTATACCCTACAAGATACTACTAAGTGAACCCAAACGTAATCGACATTAAGGACCAAGCTATATGTTAACTAGATACACGCTTCACAGCACGGAATACAAATGAAATATTTAACTTAACAACACGGATTGTATTTTAGAAATCCAAATAGTTATATGCCATAGTTGTTTGACCATATGATAAAAAAATGCAATAGAAAGTGTATCACAAAGTGCTACGCAACTCAACAGAAAGATAGAGACTTAACCCGAGAAAAAAGTAGAAAACGAAGACACGGTAAGTTAAGCCTTAGTAGCAGAGAAAATCAATTCTTAAAATAAGGAAACATAACTAAACCCGAGGTTTCGATGGTGAGAGTTTGTCAAAAGCCCCAAGCGCATACTGGCGCGCAGCGATCTGTACCTGTTCATCATCCAGAATCCGGTAGTATGTCGCCAGGGAAGAAACTGCGTGAAGTTCAAGAAGGAGATGCGATGCTACGCCAACAAGAGCTGGAAAAACAAAAAAAAAAATTCTGATATTAAATAACTATAGTTATAGTGTTATGAGAACAATGTATACAAGTTCAAATATATACCTCGGGAAGAACAGTGGAAAGGTAGGGACGGTCTTAGTATTGCCATACGATCCAGTCCGAAATTCGAAGCTGCCTCAGTCACAACATATTTCTGGATAAGATAGGGGAGCATCACCGCAATGTGTTCCACATATTTAGTGACCTGCTGGTCAGTCAATCTAGACCTGTTGCAATCAAGGGCAATAACCTGCCACGCTTTGAAGTCAATAACCAAACCAATCCAGTGATATCGCTCTATCTGCATTGGGCTGTATAAGATGTCCACATCCTTAATCCAGACAGGCCGGGTGTTGAAAGGTCCCGCCGTTGCACTTGAGAAGATAAACTGCATTTTATCACTGGCCTGTAAAAATCGATTGTACTGGCGGTACAACTCAGATAGGAAGGAGGCGGGTAAGAAATCAAAACGATTTGAATGAGATTCATCACGCCGAGCTTGGATGAACTTCACCAACAAATCTGCAGTCTGTAACAAATTGTTTTGATAAGTCAGTGGAATGCAACCTTACACTTACACCATCTAAAATAGTGGATCCAATACATGGGTTAGACATCTCACCGACTCATCGAGGAAGGCGGACGCTTCAAAGATTTTGAGAAACTCAGTATTGTCGACCATCATACCACATCCTAACTTGTATGATCTGCATTGAAAAGATCAAAAAAAACAAATGAGCTGAGTTTCAAAAATGTTGAATGCTCCCCTAAGGCGTTAACTAGTAAGGGAATACCTTTCAGTTTCCATCATCTTTAAAAAATCAGCAACCACCTTATCTGTTGGCACTGAAAATGCGCCAAACCCACCAACCAGAAGCATGGGTGACGGACGCGCTTTCGCATTGGACTGCAAGTCACCAATGCAATTATCTGTTTCAGTACGGCGCTTCTTCTTGCTTTTGTATACGATATCAGGTTTATCATGTGACAGTATTCCACTACTCTGCCCCTCTTCGCACGCAGCCTGTACAGAACCTGGTATACCACGGATGCGCAGGCTCATGCGGGTAGGTGTTCGTCTAGAGGTAGATGTCGCTCTACTGTTTCGAGCTGACCTTCTGCGAGTAACTCCAAATAAGTCCTGGGTTAGGTCAATAATGCCCGCCATTTCAGTGGTGTCAACCTGGAGGGATGGTGAAACCGAGTTCGTTCCCTACAAGACAAGAATAACTGTTGTTACAAATGCATTGAAAAAAAAGGGAAATTCAAATCAGCAAATAGTATACGTATACACACGTTCTCTGCTGGCATCTGTCCTTCTTTAGCTAGCTGTGTTAAGCCTATAGAAAATGTTGGAGGATTCACGTCGAATAAATTGTGATCAGTAGATAACTGGGGCGGTTCAGGCGTCTCATTAGTCTCCTATCCATTTAAATCACATTTGCAACTCCTGGTCAGTATTCAACAAGGTGAAGAACACATATATAGAAAAATTTGTATGTTGGAAACCAGACCATTTGGCAACCGGCTGCTTCTCCCTCATTGTTGACATGTCCACACATGGATTGTCGAGATCCCTGAATACAAAACACTCTCTAGAGTTTAGTATATAATATTGCAGCTACTGGATATAGTATAGTCTGTTTCACAAGAGCGAAATAAACAAAATAGGCATTTGCTTCCAAACTCAATGCGTAGATTTTTTTCAAATACACTTACTTTCACAGCTTGCAGATTCGCGTCTTCCTCGAGTTGTGTCAACCCAATAGAAAAAGTTGGAGGATCCACATTGACGTTGGTGACATTAACGCCCGCTAAATTGGGCGGGCAGGATCTTTCATTTACCGGCTACAAGAGTGAATAAATAAAAATGCAGAGATTTCAGTCTGCGAATGATGGTAATACAATATAGGCGAACGCATAAGCTGGAAAACATACCACTCCTCTTCCATCTGCATCTCCCTTATGGAGGCTTGGTCCACATCTGCTTTCCTGCGACCCCTGCAACCAAAACGGTAACTATCAAATATTAACCAATAGTTCATCTCCATATATAGTATCGTTTTAAACAAGTTTGCTAATCTCGCAACTTCTAATATAACAATATTAGTTAAAGTAAAATTACCTTTGACCTCACATCATGAACGACTGGCACAGTATCCGTAGAATCATTTTGTACCATCGTTGCTTTAATCAGGTTGGTGATTTTAGTTTCCAAATTCACCATACTGGCATCAAAGTAGGTTTTCAGTTCCAAAGTGTGGGTGTTCTGTCGACTAATCAGACGCTCCTCCAATGCGTTTGTGGTTTCTTTCAATACTTTCACGAGATCAACGAACTTACCTTTAGTTGACTCTTCACCGCTGCTAGATGAATGGTCTTCTGCTTGAGTTGGATCTCCATCATTACACCCGTCCTCGCCTTCTTCTAGATCGTCTGGTGTTGTTCCATGAGTCCCAACTTCATGAATATAATCAACATCTACCCCACCACACCAACTGTTGTGTTCAAAAGGATGACCCTCTAACACCATGTGAACCAAATTAGTGACTTCTTCATCTTCTTCCTCGTCAGAGAAAGCTTGGGTATCAGTTTCAATCTGTTCAGTATTTAATATGGATCGAACCCGCGCCTGTTCAATATAAAGTACAAAATTAGATTGGTACACAATATATTGTTGACAAATTAAAAAAGGAATAGTATCAATAGATGACCTGCCCAGTTTGATCAACCACTCTAGCCGCTTGGACGTTCACAGCAAGGCTCCGCTCGCAAATGTTGTTTACAATATCTTCCACTGGAAACGATGGTTCATTCATGTCAACACCAAATATAGGACCCTGGATGATATCAGGACAACATGCTGCAGTAACAAGTACCAACGCATGAGAGAACCCTTGGATGGCACACGTATCTTGGGCAAGCTGTTTCACGGTCCGTGCCTTTGCACTCCTAACAGTTTTGAGGAATGAATCACGACCCCATGGATACTTAAGGAAAGCATCAACATCCCCAACCATCTCCACATGTTCTGGACTAATATTTGTGTTCCCACAGGTTGGGCATAATATTCCATCTACTAAAAGCAGCAAAGACAACCTGAAACGGGTTATAGCATCCCGGTATTTCTTCCCTATCAATAACTTCTGGAAAATCCACGAGACCGTCGGTTTGGGCTCACTGCCAAACAAAGACTTCCACATTGGGGAAGGTGCATTGCAACCCTTCTTGACCGCTTTTCCTCGTCGCTTGTCTACCTTGAAACCAGACTTTTGACAATTCAACCCTGTAACAAGTGCGAAGTCGTCAAGTGCATACCGGATTGGTTTTCCCGCAAATACCCACCACAGTTCATACTTCTTATTCGTAACAAGCTGCCGTGAGAGAAGGTAATGAACAAACATAACCGAGAAGGTATGGTTGCCCATTAACATTAAATGGGCAAACTGGGAACTCGCCAACTGCTCCAGATGTTCATCATCCAGGACTTTTTTGATATTTTCGATCCAACGCAAATTGAAGTAGTTATTCACTCTATTTCTGCCTGAAGGCTCACATCCGGATAGGAACAAGCGCTGAGGCAATCTACTCTCGTCCATCGAATGTAGTAGCGAACTAATCTGTTGAAAAGCCAGTCAAATAGGTGTCAAAAAGGCTCACTAGGCATCGTATAGTATTCACAAAACATATCAGCAATCTGATATACCGACATGCACGGACAAATTTTATCATATATTTAGTCTACTAGTAGTCCAATTTCAATGAATACTCTTACAGAGAAACAATTTCAATTTCAAAGATTCCGTATATGGACTAAAAACATAATTACAGAGAAACAGTTTCCGATTAGAGAATTACCGGCAAACTCGTCACACAGATCGCTCACAAACCCAAGCCCAAAGTCTAACACGGTCGGAACGGCGTCGACGGTAGTGGACACAATTGAATCTGAGTAGCAGGAATAAGTCAATCGTTTTCCAACAATTACCGGCGGGTTCGCGGTTGACTGCCTTGACGCCGGTAAAGGGCTTCCTTTTACAGTTCCCGCGGTCTGATTCTTCAATGGCCGTCGCCTGGTGTGATACTAAACGCCGGAGAAAACCCTCGCACACAATGTTAAACTGTAGCCCTTTCTTTCGCTAAGAAGAAGGTGAGTTGGGAATCGATTCGTCTTCACCACTGTTTAGAGGAGAGAGAGTTAGTAGGCAACTGTTGATCATGCAACAAGGGGTAGAGGAGTAAATATTATACAAAATATACCGTGTATAAGGTTTGAATGGTTAGTGTAGTCAGTTGGTACATTATATTTTTTTTTATGGTTATACAATGCAATTTCCCCATTTTCTTCTTCCAAAAACAAATGTATTTTCTTTTATTTTGGTTTCAATGTTTCACCACCAAATTCAGTTAATATATTGCTATTCAAAGTATGGATTGTGTATATATTGTTACATTAAAGACTCCTTTTTCCCCCGCCATTATATTTGTGTTTTTTTTTTTTTTTTTTTTTTCAACCAAACATTTAAATAAATTAAAAGGTGATTCCAAAATTGGTTGCCCAACTTGGAGGAGAAGAGTTTACAAAAGAAATTTCAGAAACTAAAAATCTAGAAGAGCGGGCCAGGCAGTCTGCGCGGGCGTTTAACGTCCTCGGAATCTGGGCCAGGGTAAAGGATGAGAATGATGCTCTGAGAGAGATAAACTCTTCTAGCAAGGAGGAGAAGGCTGGCCAATCGTCGGGTGTCTGAACCATCGCCACCAATTCGGAACTGTCAGACTCAAAATTGAAACAATCTATCCCCAGCATCTTAAGAGACTCCATAGCCCATAACAAAGCTTGTAACTCCGAGTGAAGAGGAGAGGGGCTACGACGCAAACTGCGAGCCCCCATAAGTAGCGTCCTATCATCATTGTTACCATACCACCAACCCAAACCTTCCAGCGGATCTGAACCTTTCCAGGAGCCGTCGACCTGACAGCGAGGTGAAGAACTTCTTTCCTCCACAACCTTGGGAACCAAGTAATTTTCAGAAACAGATTTTGCCTCCTCCCAAAGAAGTTTATCGTTTGTTGCCTGAATCATAATATCATTTGGCTCTGCCTCAATCCCTTGGAAGACCTTCTTATTCCTATCTTTCCAAATTGTCCACAAAATCCAAGGCAATAAATAACCAATACCCGGTCCCCCCAGGTGTGTAAAAGTGTTGGAATAAAGAAAATCTAAGTTTGAATACACAGATCCAAAAGGAAAACCAGACAAAGACACCTGGACCGGAGCTAACTCCCAGACCAAACGCGAACGTGCACACTCAAACAGGGCATGATTGATAGTCTCTACTGCCGAGCCACACCGTTGACACGTAACATCACACCGAATTCCCCTATGAGCAATCCGCTCCTTCACAGGAAGAGACCCCGACGCCACCTGACAGAAAAAATGTTGGACCTTTGAAGGAACCTCCAGTTTCCAAGCTTGAGTCCGCAAAACTGTGCACGACGGCCCGTATACAACTTCTTTTTGTAATTCCTGAGCCAACCTGTAACCAGATTTCACAGAAAACTTGCCAGACTTAGTATAATGCCAAATCAGTCTATCCGAGCTCATTGACTTGCTGACCACCAAACTCCGTATGAGCGGAATGTCCGCAGGATCTATGAACTCCTCAAGAGTAGGCAAATGCCAATCCATTGTAAGGGGATTAACTAGGTGATTGACCCGGAGATTAGGAAGTAGATCCCTCCCCCGACCATTTGCTGGTCTTGGCTGAAGATCCGGAATCCAAGGATCCCTCCATACCGAAATATCCCGGCCCGATCCTACAATCCACCTTGCCCCTCGCGCCACCAATCCCTTAGTTGAAAAAATACTCCTCCACGCGAAGGATGGAGAATAAGGTTTTGTCGCCAATAAAGGATGTTTACTCCTGAAATATCGACCACGCATCATCCGAGCCATTAAAGAATACGGGTAGTGGATTAGCCTCCAGAACTGCTTAGCCAGCATGGCATCATTAAATTCTTCCAGAGCCCGGAATCCCAAACCCCCATCGAATTTATCTAGACACATCTTATCCCATGCTACCCAATGCAAACCTCTAGCCTTATCATTAGACTTCCACCAGAAGTTTGATATAGCACCCAGAAGTTTTATATTTGTGTGTTTTAAATAAATAATACTTGTAGTACATTATCTTAAGTTTTTATTCAACATTATTTATCGTCTTTGCTAGTTCATAATATTCTTCAGATTAGATAAAACACCATTTTGATAATAGTTGGATCAGCTTGTTGAACCTAGAGTTGGATAAAGGAATTACGCACCGAAACCATTATACTATATGCTAATAATGTATAAAATTTTTATTAATTCGAGTCTGCATGCATGCATAACTTTTTTTCTTTGTTGCATATATGTGACAAGGTCGACCACGAACAATAAAATATGGATACAAAATTATTAAACAATGCGTTCTCAACCATTATTTTATTTTTTATGCGTCACAACATCTATTCTCTCGACGTACACTTTCTTCTACCAACCCTTCTCTCTTCTCGATCCCCTTTGTCCCACAAAATTGCTCTTTTATATCATAAATACCAAAAATCAACTTTTCTTTTATCATTTTCCTTTGGTTTAATCATGACGATCGATTGCTATTAATTAGCGTCATATGGTCTATCTAATTACAGAATATAAAGTCATTATTTATCAGAAAACCAAAATGGAATGGTTATGATAAGACTGGGATGACTTCATTTTGACCGCCATCTTCTCAGTTAAAAGGGACTACTCTCTCTATCTATATAACATACTATCAACCAATCTATTTATCATTATTTATATGTATATTCGATCCGCAACTTTCACCAAAATTTTCATTGTATTTGAGTTCCATATTAAGTTGAAATTTAAGCTTGATTAATTACTTCTATCATTACCAAAAAAAAGTTATATGAGTGTTGTATTATATATTGTTTGTATTAGAACGTTTGTTTTTGTCATTAGCGAGCATGTATGATATATTCACAAACAATGCTTCATCACTTGGCTAGCCCGTTGAATTCTAAAGACGAAAAATAACAAATTAATAGATTTATATGCCACAAACTTGCCTTCAATATATACATCTTCTTCGGATATATAAGATCAAGAAGATTTGCCACATTTAATATTTTTCTCACCCATGGTATTATGTACATTATCTTAATTCTACGTGGTATATATATGTGGTATCAACTAAAAATAACAAATTAAGAGATTCATATAACTCGATCGACACATTGGAGTCTTCCAACCTTATACATGTTCTTCCGATATATAAGATCAAGGAGATTTGCCACATTTAATTTTTTTCTCACCCATGATATTATGTACATTAATACATTATCTTAATTAATTCTACGTGACATATACGTGGTTTTATCAAGCCTTCTTTGGCTTTGTTCAAATCCAACGTGCCCAAACTAGAGGCTTTTTTTTTTTTTTTTTTTTTTTTTTTTAAATGTCTCATTGTTCAAATTAGGCCACGTTGTTATACTCTATTTAGATTCAAGGGAAATCTCAAATTCGACACTCAAAAACCCAAATGCCGACTACTATCATCACAACTAGAAACTTTCTATTTTGTTTAATTCCGCAATCAATTTTTATGTGTAAATTTTTGTGTGTAATCTGCATAGAGCAAAACCAACCCTTGAATATACGCAAAAGTTTTTTCTTCTATTACCACATGAATATGTAAATTAAATGTCTTCTCGATCATGCTTTTCTGCTTTTGTCTTTTTCCAATCTTATGCCCTGTCCTTAGTTTTTCCTCAAATAGTTTACGGCATGACATGACTTCTTGCACTTTTGGCGAAACTTCTTAGACTTGCAAAGGTCTGCGTTGACAACATTGATTCGAGTTATACGATCTATCATCTCTATCTCTAGAGAATCGAGTCGAGACCCAACTTTGGAGATATTTCTGTTGTATTGCTACTCTAGTGATTTGTTTATATTTTTGATTACTATCGCTAGTCTAGTAATCGAGTCGTTTAAGCACTTACAAGCAAACTTAATTATTTTCGTGGAACACCAACAGGTAAACTGATAGCTAAAGTTTGGAGATCAAACACTTTATGGTCATACCGTGATTCGTTTTATGGAGTGCAATATATTATAAAGCTTAACATGTAAGCTTCAAACAATTTTGACCGAGACTTTTGCAAATCACATATCTAAATAATACTAGAATAAGGGACTCTATAAAGATAAACATATCCATAACACATCGATCACTTTTTTTGTTTCTGATATGATAAGCCTAGCCGAGGTGTTATTGTTGGAATTTGTACCGGTTTATAACGATTTATAAAACTAGTCACAAATTCTATTGCCAGGATTCATGTAAATATTGAATTAAATCTATGTCATAAGATTATGAATATACCTGGATAGCATGCAGCGGAAAGATGAACTAAAATAAACCAAGGTTGTAAAGCACTCCAAACGTCGTGCCTCTACTGATATCCACACGCACACAAATTGGATTTAACGGGATGCTAGTACTGTAAAGATCAAAATCTCAAAGATGACAAACTACTTTTGTCGGGTTATGGTTGCGGCTACCAAAAGATGTGTTTTAACGTGATAACATATGACTTACATATAGTCATTATCGTTAACCTAGATTAGATTAGTAATGGGCCACGAAGCCCAACTAACCTCACGTAGATTATATATATGTATATCGTATACTACATATATATATCTTTTATATAATAAACACTTTATTATAAATACACAACTATAGGTACATACATATCTCATATGATATATACTATAACTTAAACCCAATGTTGATCCAGTTTGCTTAGGTGTGTGACCCTATAGAATCGTATAATATTAGTAATGAACTTCTAAAGTCATTGATTATAAGAGGCTTCTAGCAAAACATTATAATCATCTAATATTATTCGACTATCGAACCTTGACGATACAACTTAAACTAGAGTAAGTGCAAATGATTTCAGGACATTCCCAACAATCTCCCACTTGTACTGGAATCATCTATTCCTATAATCCTTTTGTCTCTATATCTTGATCTTAGCATAAGGCAAGAAACAGTGTCATCCTTATTAAGCTAAATCATATTTATCGAACTCCGATTTACACTGATAAAACAAACGATTGACTTTCACCTCGTTTGAGCACGGCCATGCATTTCTCAGTATCAAATCTTCGATAGGCCCAAAGATATTTATCTCCTGTTATATAGGAGGGACAAATCCCATCTTGTTCCATCCCTGTTCCTTACACAGTTCATAATACACCCAATCACTGTCTTTATAATCACCTGTTACGGCTGACGTTTGACAGGATCAAAATGGACCAATCCATGTATAAGAAAACATGACAAACTCAGGTCAAAGGACTATACTCTATAGTTGTGATGAGAAACTCTTATGACACTCATATAACATTCTTGTAGAGTTCTCATAGCGGGTCAGTCCAATACTGTGTTCTCCAACACATATTAATGTGATTGACTTTAATACTACATATCAATGACTCCATGAAACTTAGTCATCAATCACCTCACATACTAGTCATTTATAGTTATTAATGTCCCATTTTAATAACCTTGACTAGAGACCTCAATAATTTATGTTATCTTTCATTTATAGGGTTTCATGATCAAGTCACGTACTTGATGACCTATAATGATAAAATAAATTATTTTGGGACAATTATTTAATTATCCAATAACCAAATAATAATGAAACAAATTTCATTAATTGAAAATACATCAAATGTATGTAAACATGAACATCATAATATGATATAAAATTCTCCCACTAGAATTGATATCACATCTTTAGAAATCTAATGCCACATCAGGATGAGTACATAGCATATTAAACATGCGGAGTACCCTACTCCCACTGTTCAACTTAGAAAGAAATTCTCTCTAAAAAGACACATTTTCGAGCAACAAACACTTTGTTCTCGGTGTGGTTGTAAAAATAACCTTTGGTCTCTTTAGGATATCAAAGAAAGTAGCACTTAACAGATTTTATCCATTTTATATGATTCATAATCAAATGAGTTCAAAATTCCATCACTATGAAGCTTTTGAATGTGTAAACGATAATGCCAAAGGAAATCAGGATTCAAGTCGTTAGGCTTAAATCTTTTAATCCTAATGTTATAGATAGGCACACTTTGATTCAGAACATAAAGCCCATTCTCTAACGGATCACTACCATAAAATATCACCACGATTAAATAAACAACACTTGTCTTTAATCGAAAAATGAAATCTTTCCAAATCCAAACAAGAAATAGAAATAATATTTCTGCTCACAGCAGATACATAGTAGTAATTATTAAGTTCTAAAACCATGCCAGAAGGTAAAAACAAATGAAATATTCCTACAGCTAATGTAGCAACTCTTGCTCCATTCCCAACACGTAGGTCCACTTGTCCTTTCTCCAAAGTTCTACTGTTGCTTAGGCCCTGCATATTAACATAAATATGAGTACCACAGCCAGTATCCAATACCCAAGAAGTAGAAATGGAAGTAGCAACTTTTACTTCTATAACATAGATACCTGGAGAAGAAGTCTTCTTCTTCTTCAGATCTTCCAAATATTTCGCACAGTTTCTCTTCCAATGCCCAGAGCCATTACAATAATGACATTTGTCATCACCAGAGGGACCAGCCTTGAACTTTGGAGATGGGTCAGACGCACTAGGATTCTCAATCCCGCTCATCTTACCCTTTCCTTTGTTCTTAACATGTTTCTTAAACTTTTTTGCCCCCTTGCACCATGAGGACATGTGGAGTGTCCTTTCTGATGTTTGGTTCAGCAGTTTTGAGCATTCCATGCAGCTCAGTCAAAGTCTTTGTCAAACTATTCATATTGTAGTTCAAAATGAATTGATCATAACTTGACGGCAATGACTGCAAGATGATATCAGTAGCCAACTCTTGGCTGATAGGGAATCCAGTTTAGCCAGGTTATCAATATAACCCATCATCTTAATGACATGTGGACTAACTGGACTCTCTGATGGTAGCTTGCAACCAAGGAGAGTCTTAACAGTGTTATACCTCTCTGTTCGTGCTTGCTCCTGAAACATCCCTTTCAGGCCATTGATTATCTCAATCGGCGACACCACGTTCTCATATTGCTTTTGCAAGTCCGAGTTCATGGTAGCCAACATAAGACAACACACATCAACCCTATCACTGACATGCTTATCATAAGCATTTCTCTCTGCATGTGGATGATTTGCTTTAGGCTTCTCAAGCGGCAATTCCTTTTCAAGGACATATTCCTTTTTTTTCTTGTTTGAGAACAATTCTCAAATTTCGATACCACTCAAGGAAATTTGATCCATTCAACTTTTCCTTCTCAAGGACGGATCGAAGTGAAAAAGAACTGTGAGGGTTTGACATCTCTGTATCAAAAGAATGGCAGATGTTAAAATGATGTTCATAAATTAGAGAAATCTCAACAATTAAGAAAACTCATACTATACTCAAAACAAAATTTCCTCATAAGAATATAGTAATCCAAGATCCTTATTTCACTAAAATTCAAGTGAGCTTTGGCTCATCGCCCGAATAATTAGTTATTTAGGTAAGCAACATCCTTGCTAATTATATCCAATATAATTCTTGGTTGTTAGATAACATCTTATGTCATATCCAACATATGTCTCTAAGCCCAAAACCGTTTTGATAGCTTAGTCAAGTAAACCAATCTTTTAACTCAAATGGTAACCATTACCATCTGTCTTACTCATGTAATCGTGGACACTCTACTTGGTAGACCTATCACACAATGAAACGAGGCTTGACAGTTGACAAGATTGGGAAGACATCAAAAATACTTGATATTAATTGAGGAATTAATTTTATAACTCTTATATTTAAATTTATATCTAATATAAATAAAATATAACTAATACATATCTTATATGTAGTTGATAGAATTATAAACAATCTAATTATTTTAATCAAATTAAAATTATTAATTATTTAGAAAATTAATCTTAATTAATTTAAATTTTATCTAAATTTTATATCTGATATATAAATTATATAAATGATATACAACTAATACATATCTAATATGTATAATTATTAATTTGTCAATCATTCTTAATCATATTAAGATGATTTAATCAAACTAATTATTTTAATCAAATTAAGATTAGGGGAATTTTAATTTACCAAGTCTCTGTGTTCAGCGAACATACAAACCACTTGATAACGAATGATAAACAAGAACAATTAAGTTTTGTTTAAGTTATACTATTAAATATTTTAATCATATTAATTTATTAATTATTTGAAAACTTAATCTTAATTAAATTTCAATAGCTCTAATCAAATTAGAACATAAATTTTAATATTTAGAAACTTTAGCTCCGATCAGTGTATTTTATAATGACTTTCATTATAAAATATGAATCCACTCAATCGGACATAAATTTTCTATCATCTACATATTATACGTATTCATCAACCAAACATAATATACATGATACTCAAAAGAAACATGATGCTTTAACAAAATATATCCAATATATTTTATCTAAGATTAACTAGTTATATATATATGTATCATCATATATGCATAACTATTATGCCTTACAAGAGACGTGATGAAACATATCATAAGTCTCTCATATTGATGATATAAAAACAAACAGACATGTATTGTCGGATACGTGTTGTTCTTTAACTATATTATATTCATAACTATTATGTGTTGTATAATAATACATGCAATGTAAACAACTTTACATCTCTAGCTACATGTATCGATTATTAATTTATGTTAATAATACATGCAACGTAAACAACTTTACATCTGTGCATGTACCGATTATTAATTCATCAAACATGATAATCAAATTTAACAAACAAAACAAAATTACTTTGCATATCAAATATGATTAATTCAAAATTATACACGTAGGCTCTGATATCACTGTTGGAATTTGTACCGGTTTATAACGATTTATAAAACTAGTCACAAATTCTATTGCCAGGATTCATGTAAATATTGAATTAAATCTATGTCATAAGATTATGAATATACCTGGATAGCATGCAGCGGAAAGATGAACTAAAATAAACCAAGATTGTAAAGCACTCCAAACGTCGTGCCTCTACTGATATCCACACGCACACAAATTGGATTTAACGGAATGCTAGTACTGTAAAGATCAAAATCTCAAAGATGACAAACTACTTTTGTCGGGTTATGGTTGCGGCTACCAAAAGATGTGTTTTAACGTGATAACATATGACTTACATATAGTCATTATCGTTAACCTAGATTAGATTAGTAATGGGCCACGAAGCCCAACTAACCTCACGTAGATTATATATATGTATATCGTATACTACATATATATATCTTTTATATAATAAACACTTTATTATAAATACACAACTATAGGTACATACATATCTCATATGATATATACTATAACTTAAACCCAATGTTGATCCAGTTTGCTTAGGTGTGTGACCCTATAGGATCGTATAATATTAGTAATGAACTTCTAAAGTCATTGATTATAAGAGGCTTCTAGCAAAACATTATAATCATCTAATATTATTCGACTATCGAACCTTGACGATACAACTTAAACTAGAGTAAGTGCAAATGATTTCAGGACATTCCCAACAGTTATAGTTCATCACGTGTCAAAGGCTTTTCTGAGCCGTATCTTTGGACAACTCCCACATACCGGCCGGCTGCAACCACATCTTGGTAGGAAGCGACGGTCTAGATAACTTAACACTTCATACAAACCAAGGCACGAGCAATTTTGTTATCTGAATTAACGCTTGGTCACTAGTTGATTCAAATAGGACGACGAAGATTCAACCCTCCCTTTTTGATCAATTATGTTAACATTAGTAAAAAAAATAAAGTTTTGACTCATTATTAAACAGAAAACAAATGAAGTTGAAGATAAGAAAAGAGAAGTAGAAAATGACAAGAAGGGTTGGGATTAAAAAAGAAGGTACTAGAATGAGAAAAGGGCAACGATCATGATCTACCTAATGAAATTTTGGGAGAAGAAATTATTAGATCTTTAGAGTATATAACTTTTTGTAAAATAAGTATTACATTTTTTATTAAGGTGACTGTCAGAAAAGAATATATTACATTCAGCGTATTTATTATTTTATATATTTTACCCCGTACACTTACGTTTACACTTTGGCATGTGTCAAATGTGAATATGGTGTCTGTACATCGCCTACCTAGGTATCACAAAAGTAACATACCCTTTTATGAGACATTTCTTTTATTTGTTCGTCACGATTACGAAAACGATTGGAAGTATGTGTGCTCTTAACCTTGAGTATGTTTTCCCTATTAATCTTTTAGTTTATCAAATAAGATTATCAAAAATACCTTTTGTTAAACACGTATCACGTAGGATTTGATAATTCCATCCACGCAAAAAAAAAGAAAGAAAAGAATTATAACCCTCTTTCAAATGCACGTAAAAGAGGGAAAGAGCAAGTGATAATTATATATGGTTGTCTTGTCCAATCAAACCTTATGTTAGTAAATAAACTTATGATAAAAGTGATAATAAACAGAGAAAGATTTTAGTGACTGAACTTTTCAATATTATTTCACACACTTTGTCTCTTACATTACAATCATACTTATAGAGTCTAAGGAATATTCTAGACTCATTTGACTAGCTTAGTAATCTAGTGACAAGTGTAGACAATCTACTCATCCTCTAATGATAAGAGGGAATCATAACGGTTTGATAGAGCCAGCTCATTCTTCTTTCCAGCTGGTGATTTTGGCATGTTCATAGTCTCCTTCCTCTGTTTTACAGTTTTGTCTTGTTGTTGCAGGGTGAAGGAGGCTTGTTGGACTGATGGACTTGGTGGGCTTGTAGTGTTTTGGTTTGAGCCCAAAACACTTTTGTTGTGGCTTAGTTGTTGTAGACTCTCATCCCCCCGCAAACTGATGATGGGAGGCTTCCCAACACTCAGTTTGGTCCGAAGATGTTGAAAAGCTTGTCGGGGAAGGGACTTCGTAAAGATGTCTGCGAGTTGTAGAGCAGCTGGAACATGTTGAACTTCAAGAAGACCAAGTGCTACTCTCTCTCGAACATAGTGATAATCAACCTCAATGTGTTTTGAGCGGTTGTGAAAGACAGGATTAGCTGTAAGATAAACAGCAGAGAGATTGTCACAGCGAAGTAGAGCAGGTCTGTTCTGAACAATCCCCAGGTCCCGAAGAACAAAAGATATCCATGTTAATTCTGAGGCTGCAGTTGCAAGAGCTCTGTATTCAGCTTCAGTTGAAGACCTTGAAACAGTAGGTTGTCTTTTTGCTGACCAAGATATTAAGTTGCTGCCAAGAAGAGCACAAAAACCTGTTGTAGATCGTCTTGTCTCTTGACAACCAGCATAATCACTATCACTGTATGATACCAATGGCAGATCATCATCATCATGACACTCAGTTTCAGTGCAGACCAAGGACAAGTCACTGTTTTTATACATATGCAATCCCATTGTGGTTGTTCCTCTCAAATATCGCAAAATCCTTTTCAAAAGATGAAAGTCTGCTTCAGTTGGAGCATGCATCCGCTGACAGATAAAGTTCACAGCAAATTGTATATCTGGTCGTGTGATCGTTAAATATTGGAGCTTACCAGCAAGACTGCGAAAATAGCTTGGTTCAGAGAACAACCGCTTGTCTTTATACACTTGATCCAGACGAATTGGTAAAGGCGTGTGGACAGGATTGCAGTTTGACATGTTCGCATGATGCAGGATCTCCTCTGCATATTTAGCTTGGTTAAGAAACAGACCATTAGTGAAGTGTTGCGCCTGAATTCCCAAGAAATAATGAAGATTTCCCAAATCCTTCATCGCAAATTTGAGACTGAGGTCTGCAATCAAAGACTTGAAAAGTACAGGGTTTGATCCAGTCAGTAATATATCATCCACATATAAGAGGAGAACCATAGTGTCACCATTGTGGTGATAAACGAAAAGTGATGGATCAGCCTTGCTGCAGACAAAGCCATATTCAAGAAGAAAGTTACTGAACTTGTCAAACCAAGCTCTTGGAGCTTGTTTGAGCCCATAGAGAGCTTTCTTCAAGGAGCAGACATGATTTGGCTTAGAAACATCCTCAAAACCTGGTGGTTGAATCATGAAGACTTCTTCCTGTAACTCACCATGTAAAAAAGCATTCTTCACATCTAGCTGAGTAATACTCCAGCTTTTAGAAGTAGCTACGGCAAGAACAATGCGAATAGTAGATGTACGGACTACGGGACTGTATGTTTCAGTAAAGTCAACACCTTCCTCTTGATCGAACCCCTTGGCAACAAGCCTGGCTTTGAGCTTGTTAAGTGAACCATCTGCATTTAACTTCACTGTAAACACCCACCTACAACCAAGGATGTTCATTTCAGCCGTAGCAGGGGTCAAGATCCAAGTGTGATTTTTATAAATAGAGTCGAGCTCCTCCAACATAGCTTGACGCCAACCTGGATGAGCTAATGCTTCAGCAACAGTCTTCGGTAAGGATGGGATCGTTTTACTAGCAACAAGTGCATATTTAGGATTTGGCTTACGAATTCCATGCTTAGACCGAGTAGACATCGGATGTGTCCCTGCATCACTACCAGATATCATTGGTGCAACATTAGTTTCAGCCTCCTGCATTGTTGCAGCAGACGAGATATCCTCTGTTTCGACAATAGGGAAGTTGACATCATGAGGTGGTGAATTCTGTGATGCAGACAAATCTAATTCCGTTTGATTCTCTTGTGGATACTCAATAACCTGAGAAGGGATAGTAGGAAGCAACGGAGGAACGCGAGAAGGATCTGCACCTTGTTGCCAAGCTTGTAACAAACCGCTTTTGTGCTGTGTAGCCAGATGTCTGTAGTGAGTGTCAAATGGAAAGCATTGCTCATCAAAGATTACATGACGAGAGATATAAACTCGACCGGTTGGTGGATAGAGGCAGCGATAACCTTTATACTGTGGGTGATAGCCAAGAAAAACGCACTGAAGAGATTTTGGTTCAAACTTATGTTCTGCATAAGGACGTAAACACGGATAGCAAGCTGAACCAAAGACCCGAAGAAAAGAATAATCTTGCTTCGTGTTGTAGAGAACCTCTGCTGGACTTTTCTGATCTAGAGAAGCTGAGGGAATCATATTGCTAATAAAATTTGCAGAGTAGAAGGCTTCCACCCAATAACGCATTGGAGTTTTACTCTGAAATAGCATTGAGAGACCTAGTTCAGTAAGATATCTATGTCTCCTTTCAGCAATACCATTTTGTTGTGGTGTTGATGGACATGACAAAAAATGTTTGATACCATGATCTTGCAAATGCTTTCTGAATCTTGAACTCGTGAATTCACCCCCTCCATCACTCTGAAACACTTTTATCTTCTTACCAAACTGATTCTCAACTTGTTTTTGAAAGATCAAGAACACATCACAGAAATCTGACTTCCTCTTTAATGGAATCAACCAAGAGTAGCGAGAGAAATTATCAATAAAAACTGCATAGTATTTGAAGCCTTGAACAGATACAACTGGAGAGGGTCCCCAAAGATCACAATGTATTCGATCAATGGGTTCCTTTGCTTGAAATTCAGAAGTAAAAAACGGTAATTGACAACTCTTTCCCATCTGGCAAGGTCCACAGACGAGAGATGTGCTGCTCTTATTGATTGTTATTGCCTTGCTACTCTTGAGATGCTGAAGAACTTGGAGATTTGCATGTCCTAAACGTTGGTGCCACACAATATCACTAGCTGCACACTGCCGATTTGAAAAGAGAGCAACAAACTCCTTATTCTCCAACATATAATGACTCTTACGACGAGGTCCTTTTGTCACCACTTTCTGAGTTCTCAAATCAATTATATAGACAAAATTAGCATCAAAAAACACACCACAAGGGTAGTCATCACAGAGTTTCGAGACTGACAGTAATGACTGATGAACTTGAGGACAAACAAGAACATCTAACAAAGGAAGACTACCTGTATTAGTGGTGAGGACAGTAGAACCAACATGAGTTATCGGAAGATGAGCTCCATCAGCAACCATTACCGTCTCTGATCCATTGTAAGGGGTAGCTGCAGAGAGCTGAGCTGTAGTGGAGGTAATGTGAGCTGAGGAGCCAGAATCTGTAACCCATTCCTGACCACAACTGTCAGAGACCTGAAGAGCAGCCAGAGCCTGAGGAACATCATCACTTTGGTATGCATTATCAAACCTGTTCCAACATTTAAGAGCAATATGACCAACTCTACCACAGATTTGACAAATCGGACGAGAACCGTTTGATCCTCCAGTATTGTTGACCTGCTGAGTAAAGCCACGACCACGAGTTGAGAAGTTTCCTCTGCCTCCCCTACCACGAGAGTTAGAACCACGACCTCGATGACCCGAATAACCACCTCTTTGCGTTTGAAAAGCAAGATTTGGAGAGACATCAGAGGCTGCAGTTTCATAAGTCTGCAACTTGGAGTCGTAAGCAGAGACTTCAAGAACCACATCATTGAAAGTTGGGGCAGGTAGACGAGACAAGGAACTCTGAATGACCGTAGCTATTGGATCATATTCTCTAGCCAAACCATTCAAAAACAGAACCACCTTCATTGATTCCGCAACATGCTTTCCTATCGAGCTAAGATTATCACAAATAGCACGAAATTCTCGACAATAGACAGAAAAGGTCTTATCTTTCATGTTCAAAAGGTTGAGACGACGCAACAACTCACACTCTCTTGCCACAGAACTGCGATTAAAGCTAGATGCAAGAGCTAACCATACCTCTTGAGACGTAGGTAAGGCATGAACCAGACCAAGAACCTCTTCAGAGAGGGTTCCAAAGAGCCACGACTTGATAAGCTCATCCGTACAAATCCAAGCTTCGTATGCCGGATTGGGACTTGTGACTTGAACATCATTAACAGTGGTGACACGAGTTGCTGCGGGCGTTTGAATCTGACCATTGACGAAACCAAGCAACTTCTGAGAACGGAGTAAGGATTCAAACTGAGTTTTCCACAAAAGATAATTTGTGTCACTCAGCTTGATGGTGACAGAACTAGCAATGTGAATGTTAGCCGGAAAAGGGTAAGTATCGAGTCTTTCTGCCATTACAGCGACCGGTTAGGGTTTTAGGAAAGCTCTGCTACCATGATAATAAACAGAGAAAGATTTTAGTGACTGAACTTTTCAATATTATTTCACACACTTTGTCTCTTACATTACAATCATACTTATAGAGTCTAAGGAATATTCTAGACTCATTTGACTAGCTTAGTAATCTAGTGACAAGTGTAGACAATCTACTCATCCTCTAATGATAAGAGGGAATCATAACGGTTTGATAGAGCCAGCTCATTCTTCTTTCCAGCTGGTGATTTTGGCATGTTCATAGTCTCCTTCCTCTGTTTTACAGTTTTGTCTTGTTGTTGCAGGGTGAAGGAGGCTTGTTGGACTGATGGACTTGGTGGGCTTGTAGTGTTTTGGTTTGAGCCCAAAACACTTTTGTTGTGGCTTAGTTGTTGTAGACTCTCAAAAAGCATATTAAAAATTAAATCGTTATAATTAGTAAGAAAATTTAGTACAGAATAATAATACATGCATAAATTTAACGACTCTAATAGAGTTGATTCCATTCAGCCAAAAGACACCAAACAACGACTTTTTTTTACTACATTATGTACTTTACCTGCCAAATAACGACATATATATGTAATTCAGTCCAACGTATATATATAATGCTGCCAGGAGCACATGCATGCACGTCTGATGGCGGAGGCAGTGTGTTAGCATGGGGTCTATTGACCCCTATGGATTTTCAAAAAAAAAAATTTACTTGTATTTTTAGGAAAAAAATCAAAAAAATTCATGAAAATTTGCATATTGATCCACATAAAATAGTTACAAATATGTTTATTGACCCCACAAAATTTTGTTTTAATAGAGTTTAGTTATCAAAAAAAATATTGACCCATGTATGAGTAATTTCTAGCTCCGCCACTGACTGATGGTGCGAATAAATCACAGCAAATCAATGAGGTGAGAATATTTTTGACGATCTTTCATAATGTGCATCCATTAGATTCCACATGTTCGACAAAGCTCCACCAAGATGGTGGCGAAGCTGCCATATGAAAGATGTCTTATAACGCCAACTTTCTTACTCTTTAATAAATGTGAGTCGTCTCTTTACTGATTTGTGTTTCAAATTATTTTGTTAAGCTAGATTCCAAGGTACGTCGGGCTGCAATGAATACTAAACATTGAATTGAAACATGCCTAAATAGCTTCATCCAAAAGGATATGTTAAAAAAATGTAGTTTTACGCCTTCGCCCAAAAATAACGTACGTTATTAATTGGAAACCAATTAGCTCCATCTGAACTAATTAGCACGTAATGGTGAAAACACAAATGTTATCGTACCTAGTGAATACATCATGCACTACAAATTAAAGAAAGGAAGTACGACTGCTCACCGTAGAATTGGAAAATTATGTAAATAAATAAACATGTAAAATGGAAGAGTAACGTGCAAAATTAGAAAGTTAGTTTTAAGGAGTTGCAATATTAAAGGAGGTAGTGGTTTAATTTGGAAATTCAATCAAAAACAGGTATAGAGATTGAGAGGAAAGAAAAACATAAAAATATGATAATTCTGACTGACAATTTTGCAAACCAGATATCTAAATGATACTAGAAGAAGGGAACTATATATGTGGATATACAAAATCCATGACACATCGACCACTTTTGTATTTTGTTTGATATGATAAGCCTAGCCGAAGTGGTTATAGACTTATAGTTTAGTCACGTATATATCAGTTAGTTCAAATAGGACTAAGAAGATTCTACCCTCTCTTAATTGATCAATTATTTTAACATTACTAAAAAAAGGTAATTTATAAGTCTTTGTTACAAAAAAAAAAGTCATTATCAAACGTATAACAAAATGGAAAGGTTCGAGGAGAAGATTGTGAGGACTTTGTTTTGACCGACAATTTGTAATCAGAAATCTAAATGAATACTGCTTTCTAGAGTGACTCTCTTGACTGTGCAACATACTTAAAAAAAGGCTTTAATTTGTTTTGTCTTAACAATAACTCGTGCATGTTATCCATTTTTCCAAAAAGAAATTAAACAAAGTGTATTTAATGAAGATAACAGAGGTCTTTTTTTTAAGGCCAAAGAAGAAGATGATTTTCATATTTGCGCAGAAGAAAGATGATGATGATTTTTATATCAGATATTATCAGAAAAACTGTAAATAGATAAATAAAAAGTTTTCAATACGTGTATGATGAGAAACTTCTATTAATCAGAATAAAACAAAGATTTATAAGAATATACACATTTTACCAATAATATGAGATTCCCTCTTTCTCCCGTACGTCCCCCGCATAGTGTGTAAACTTGTAACTTTGTAGTACATATATGATATATACGACGTCGTTTCTCCCACAAATGGTTTGCAAAAATTAGGTTAAGTTCGGCCGGAGATTGATGATGCGTACCAGAGGTTAAAAGCGTACCAGAGGCTTAAAAATCAGGTTAAGTTCGGCCGGAGATGGATGAAGCGTACTCGACGCAATTCTTCTCCAAGAAACACTCTAACATGTAAAATTCGCCCAATCGGCTGATCAATCCAAGGAGCACGTTTATCGACTAACAAAGAACCTCCATACCACGTCATGTATAATTTTGCTACGTTGGATAAAGAAAACTAATCGACGTCATCCATTTTTGTAAACAGATAACCCAAATACTGTACTTAAATGTGGTGCCTATGTTGAATAAGATGTGCTCTTCTATTGTATTTTTAAAATCTTTATTTTTTCTTGTGGCCATGGGTAATTGCCTATTTTGTAAAGCTTGAGCCTTGAGGTATGACTCAATTATTAATTTATAAAACAAAATGTTCACATTGCCTAGTTCAGTATACTATCAGTTGTTAGCAACTACAGAACTACTCCAAAAAAACCCAAGAGCTGATATCTACTAGGCTTTCAGCAACATCAATACCGTAAAAATCATTGTCACATTTCAAAAAGATGTGTAATGGGTCTCGCTTGGTGGAAACAAGCATACATTTCAATATGTTGCAACGTTTAAGGAGAGATTTGTTTCTTCTAATTTTAAGATATGGGGCGATTAAGATGTGGTGCAATATGGATTGCTAGTCTAAAAGGCTAATATGTTTAAACGTATATCCACTAATGAAAATATATAAACCAATGGAAACACGTTAAGAATTGACTTCATAATAGTTGACGGAGTTAAACAAAAAATGTCAATGACGAGAAAATCCGAATTGAAGGTTGGTTTTAGTATGTCTCGCTTTTGGAGAAAATCCAACGTCGACACACACTAAATTTATAAATAGACTCATATATTACTCAACGCTTGATCCATATAGAGTAACAACGTGGCATAATTAAACAATGATGAGACAAAAGAGAAGATATTAGTTGGACCCCTTAAAAAAGCCAAAAGAAGGATACCTGCACACATATATTATATATATATACCACATTAGAATTAAGATCATGCATGTATTCGATCGGCTAGCCAAGTAATGAAGCTTTGTTTGTTAATGTTCTATATATCAACCATTATTAATAAATATTTTTTTAGTTTATTATAATAACTTGGGACTTCAGTTGTATTCGTTTTAAAAATGTCAAAATTATAAAATTAATTTAATAGATACATACATATATATATATATATATATATATTCAGATAAACTAACATTTGTATGTTTATCAAATTAAATTAGTTGATAAACCTACAAAAAAATTTAATTTTATGTGATTTCACAAAAAAATAAATCTTAAAAAACTTAAAATGCATGAAAACACCCAAATTGGAAAAGTATTTGCATTATAATGATTAAAAACTATGAGTTATTGTACAAACTGTACACACCAATATTAGAGTGACTGACTGTCTTGACCGTGAGAGATTATGACAAATCTCTTCAATCCTTCCGTGTTGGTTTTGGATACTTTCCGCTCATAGCAGATTTGGAGATGGATATCGACAACCTAATCCTTGGTTTTAACAAGTCTGCCGCTTCAACCAAAGATGGGGAGATCTCTGAAGAAGCTGCACGCTTCAAGTGCTCTTTGGAGGCCATAAAAGCCAACGCACAGTGGGATTCTAAAAAACTATCAAATCTCCAGCTTGTCTTCTTCTTTTTTCTCAATAATGGATTCCTCGGTTCCTCCTCTTAAGTTTCTGGCTCTTAGTTTGGGTTTATTATGTTGATCTCTACTTTTATCATATGATAATAACCTCGTTACCGGTTTGCGTTTTAACAATTTGGGTTTGTAGAAAACTACCAAACATACTTAATTAATCTCTCTGTTTCGATTTAAACCACTTTTTAATGCGATTTTCGTCATTTTCTTCTTCCAAAATAACCTCTAGCTAGGTCTCACAATACCAAAAAATATATTTTCTATTGTTTTGGTTAAATCACCAAATTAATACAGTATTGTGTTTTAAATAGTATTGTAGTTTTTTTTTCTTCTCACCGTAAAAGTGTTAATGTGACATGTTTATATCCCCATATTTTGACTCTGAATTCTATATATCATCATCAAATCATGGGTTTGATTCAATTGGCATGGTTAAGATACGTTTTTTTTTTTTTAATAACAAAATGATGATATTGTGGGTCTGTGACAGATGGCTACGTAAAAGATAAAAGCCGTGCTGCGGATTTGGTTCAGGTGGAAATGTCGGACTCATAAAATACTACTACACCTGAACATGTCACATTAACACTTTTATGGTAAGAAGACCGAGACGACAAAAAGAAATAAGAAGAAAATATATGCTGTAATGATTTCAAATAAGGACGGTCACGTACTCACGTGAGTGTGTATTGGACGCATAACAAGGTACCTATCTTTTGTCAGCCTTTTGATCTCATCTTAACAAACGGCCACGAATCCACGATTAACCAAATATCTTTTGCCAATAACCGTTTTTCTTTTGTGTGTGAGGAGTGAGGACCACGAAAAGTTTCATTCCTTATTTGCATTAATTAGGTACTTATTTAGTGCATTAAATATTTGTTAAATTAGCTTTAAATTACTATTTATTAGCTCGCAACTATCTTAAGCTCTCCACGTAACCAATACTTATTTAGTGCATTAAATATTTGTTAAATTAGCTTTAAATTACTATTTATTAGCTCGCAACTATCCTTAAGCTCTCCACGTAACCAACTGAAAATTTCTTGTAAACGGCATCGTTTCGGCTGGACTATAAATCTCCACACATGTTTAATTTGACCATACTGTATATAATTTTTTTATTTATCATTAGTCTAAGTTAGTAAAATCCTACTATATTAATTGAGAAGTATAAATAAGAAATTAACCTTAAAATATATAAAATATTATATTCAATTGCCATTAGAAAAACTTAATTAATATTAATTATTTAATTAAAAATAAAAACGTTGACAGATCAAATATAAAAAAAACTAGAAAATTAAAAGAAATCTATTCAAATTTAAACTAATTTGTACTTGAAAAAATAAAAAATAAAAATTAACTGCTAAGATTTTTTAAAAATACAGATAAATATTTTTCAAGCAGAGTTTATTTTCTTCTTTAGTTTTACATTGTCATGCCATTGATTTTAAATAATTATTAGTTAAAAACTATATTTTCTCTCTCTAATAAAGTATGGACAAAAATTACAATTTTTTTTTTCTAAAAATAGAAACAAATCAGAATTTCAAAAGCTAAGATTTTATATCCAAGTAGTCAATATAGTCAATATAATTATTTGTAATAACTAGATTTCGAAACTTTGTTAAAATTTCAAATAATGATTAATAAAATGCAGAATTTTATAAATTGTTTAGAATTTTCATATAATACTTATGACTAATAAAATGCAGATTTTTACTGCATATGTTGTGATTTAAACTTTTAAAACAAAGATATATTACTTGATCTATGAAAATAAAATGTGTGTTTTAATTTTTATGGCGGGTTGTTAAACTAAATTTATATAGCTGATAAATTAATAAATTTTATTGGTTCATAATTATAATATTAAAATTACTACTTCATATTTCACAAAATAATGATGCAAAAACAACAAACAAACAATATAAAACTGTAATATACGTCAAAATAAATTACTATAATATTCTAAAATAATTAGTATTAAAAAATATATAGATTTGCAGAACAATTAAGTGTTATCTCAAACAAAATATATTTTTTAAAAAAATATATAATAATAACTTTTATTATTCTATTATAACTTTTTTTTATATGTTGATCCGTGTTTAAAGCACGGAATATTTCTTAGTTTATCTATTAGTCTAAGTTAGTTAGTATCACGAAAGATAAAATGACGTTAGACTAGAGAGTAGAGATTCGTCAATGCATGCAAAATCATATATTAAAAGAGTATTGCTCTTACCCACGACTATAATGATAGAAAAAATCGGAGATTTGCTTTCCTCGTGGATCATGTAAGTCTTTAGTAAAAGTCGGAGAGTTCTTAGACCACACGTTTTGTGGTTCATAGAAGGAGAAAAATAATTAAAATAAAATATTTTGGAAAGTTATATACCACGTAGCAATCAGATAGGAAGTACGTAGTATCTTTTCTTTAATTTGGAAATTCAACAAGGAAAATGTAAAAAGAGCTTCAGAGAGGAAAACTTTATTTAATTTTATAAGAGCTGTAAGAAGAAAGAGTTTCAGAGAGGAAAACTTACAACTTCTTCAAAGAGCTGTAAGAAGAAAGAAGACGAATGAGAAATTATGGATTAGCTGACGAATAAAGGTGACGAAGAGGAAAACGAAGATGAAGAAAGAGAAGCGGAAGATTAAAAGCGTTGAGAGTTATAATTAGCCAATCAAAACATAACCATATATGAATATTATTGAAGATTATAGTTTAGAGAAGTGAACATAGTAACATATATTGACCATAAATATGTCATTAAAGTGACCCACCGAACAAACCAAAATAACTGATGCTAAATACTATAGTTACGCTAATCCATTGAGATTGGATGGTTCATGAAAATGACATTTTGTCATTTCTTTAACCTGTGTTACAATAGATGATGTTTTAGAATTTTCACATATTTTTTTATTAGTGTATTATTTATTTATAATAACATATTGTTATAATTATTAACCAATAATAATCAATCAAACTTTTAAATTCTTATTTAATGATTCTTGAAATTACAATTTCTTAGTATTAATTGATAAAAATTTACAGAAAATCAATTTGTGATACAACAAAAAAAACCTAAAAAAATCATCTTTTCTAATACAAAGGGAGTATTTATTTTGTTTATTTTTTTCAGAAAAAAAACATACAAAGATTTATATATTGGCTTTTACTCGGTGAAAACAACAACAGAACAAAAGAAAATGTAACTTGGAAAAACTTACATGTGAAAAAAAGTTTTATGTTGAGATTTTTCTATAAGTGTTTTATGTTTAGTAAGCTTATTCTTTTGTCTCTCCCCAAGCAACTGTTGTACGTGTATAGTAACGAACTGTTTTCAATTTTTACGAATTCAAAAAGGAAAAAAGAAAAAAAAACAAGTGGAGCCAATTAAGTTTTACGATGGAGAACTCATTCTTTTATTGATACTTTATAAATCATACACAAACACCACATACATATGAGTAAAAGTGTAAAACAAATGAATAAGAAATAATAGATGGGAATTATATTTGAGTTACAAAGACAATGTGAAGTAACTTATTCATGAATCAAAGAATCAATATAGTTTAGCTGCATTCTGGAGGAACACCTCGGGGAAATCTCTTTTTATCGGCGCAATAATTGTAGACCATGTACTTGCTCTGTACCGCTTTCATTTTTGTCTGGCCGTTGGAATCAAGTTTTTGAGTGAACCATTGGGAGTTTGTGGGACAAGATGATTTCCCATTAGCCCATACACATCCTTCCACATTGTAGTTTCTGTAGAAAGCGGTGAAAGGAGCTTTTGACCAATCTGTTTTCTCTAACCCTCCTCTTGTGGCCCAATGCTCGGCTTCCCACAGACTTGCGTAGAGCCTCATTGGTTGCTTCGTTGGGAATGGGACTCCACGTGACTCGGCATTCATGAACTCTCTTATTGGGATTCCATCAACTGTGAAACTGGAAAAAAAGAGAGAAACAAGAATCTTGACTTATGAGTTTATATCCTCTACATGTAAATATTCAAGGAAAGGAGTTTGGATCAAAAGATACACTTACATAATCCTTTGTGGATTCCATGTGATACAATAAGTGTGGAAGTCAGCGGTTGGATCAAACCATAGATGAAATTGTTGTTCTTTGTCTCCTGAGCCTTTTGTGTAAACATTAGTATGAAGAGTAATTGGATGACCAGTTATGTTCCCCAAGAACTCGAAATCGATCTCATCCCAAGTAGTTCCGGGAGATTTAAGCTACACACAAAGTCATCATTTAAGAAATTAGTTTCAATATATAAAAATCTTTTGTGTATAGCGAAAGATGAAAAGAATGCTTTAAGATTACATGTTACTTACATAGAATGTTGTGACGGTTCCAGCTGAGTTGCCAGGGACAAGCTTCATCTGAACCTCGGCTTTGCCATAGAGAAACTCCTGATTGGACTGGAAACCTGAACCAGAGGATTTGTCGAGGGAGAGAGAAAGAAGTTTCCCTTCATTATCGTGAATCTTTCCACGACCATCACCCCAATGTATCTTGACATCTTTGTGGAAGCTGCCTGCATAGACGCTTACAGATTGTGCTGCAAAGAGAAAAAGAACCAAGATCGCAAAAGACTTCATATTTGATATTTCAGATGTATACTGTTGATGGAATATTGAGGCAAGCGACATTAGTTTATATAGGGGGAAAGAGAGAAAGATGGAAGTTTCATGGGTTTGATCATTTAAGGTGCATGTGCTTTGTCTAGTTGGTTGCACATTCATAGCCTTATGATATAAATATGTATATATTATTTGATTCGCTGTTGGCTGTTACCAAGTGAATCCATTTAAAAACACTTTCCTTTATTGTTACGACCGAAATAATGTTTGGACATTTGTATAGAACTGAATGGTCCCAATGTTTTGGTATATCAACACGGCTTCGATTTTCGAGCGCACCGCCTAAAGAAAAGGGTTCGGCTTCGAACTTCCTTCTTTATTTTTTTTCTTTGTTAAGCCCACCTATCCGTGACATTAAGTCAGTAGCAAGACATACACATTGAAGTAGTCTACCGTTTATATATTCTTCCAGTTAAGGTTTTGCTTTTACTTTCGTTTAAATTTGAGTTTGTGTTAATTTCTATTCTGTTGATCTACTTAGTTATTTTTGACAAATACTTTATCAAAATACCTTCGTAACTGGAATTTGTTACCAATAGTTCTTTGATAGATGTTGTAATTTTATTAAAATGTAAACATAATACTAATCTACAAAAACAGAACCACTGACAGAATGTTCAAAGAAAGGTAAGTTAAAACACGAAATCTATAATTAAAAAAGGTTAAAAGTTTAATTTGCTTTATCTATTCTAGACAATATGCCTAAAGACAAAACGCAACGAAGCAATTTTAACGAAGGGTAAAAAGTAATGGACCAGACTTGGACGGTGCAGCACATAGCGAAGGGTAAAAAGTAAAGCCAATGACCCTAAAAAACAAAAAAAAAAAGTAAAGCCAAATGACATTCCCCACGATTTTGATGTTTTTTTATATCTCAATTGGATTTTTCAAAATTTAGTAAGAGAATTTAGTTTTTATTGGTTTTTCCAAAGGCCCTCAATATGAGACGGCACTGACACCAGTACAAACATACCTTTCATCTTGTAATACTTAGTCACACAACATACACACGATCCTATTGTTCTTGTAAATGAAGTTAACCGGATGATAAAAAAGAGGCCACAGGAGTTTAGAGAAACTAGGGTACGAATTGAAGTTTCAGGGTTGGGTTCCTCTTCTTGGGATAAAAAAAACGAAAGTTGAAATTAGGACCCAAAAATCAAAACCATGTTCTTTCAAGGCCATACGAAAATCCAAAGCCAAACCTATACATTTTATGTTCTGAAATATTTTTATTCCGTAATGAACTGATATTTAAATGAATTATTCTGCCTTGGGTAAAAGGTATAAACAACCAATTAAACCGTCAACATAAATATATTTATATCCTTAAGATGATGGCACGGGATTGACATATAATGTTTATAAATTTTAGTTTTGTTATAAAATGGATAATAACTCTTGTGATTATCCATCACATACTTCCCCTCTAAGTAACTTAGGCTCTAAGTAACTTTGATCTTATCTATATCTATAGTTATAGTTATCCTGTTCTTAGTTGTTAAGTAATCCTCCCTATATAAACATGTAAACGAGTGAAGAGTGTAAGAAGAAGAAGTAGAAAGAAGTAGAGAGAAGTTCATTATTTCACTTACCTCTCATCTCTCTCTTTATTATAGTGTATATAGTTATACATATATACACACATATACATATATAATATACATTATTATATATTTGCGTTATGTTTTATAACACGTTATCAGCATGATGTCTTTACTGTTGGAGCTTTTACGAGGTAAGTAAATTTATACTTTTTTGATTTATATTTATAGAATATAAATATTATAGACATCGTGAAATTATGCCTTTTTCTGGATTGATCGTCATAAGTTGTAGGCATTGCCTCCTTTACGATCAAATAAAAGCTATGTCTTTTCCGGATATACAGATCGGTATATATGGTAGGCTTTGCCTCCTTCCAGATCTAACAAAAGACTATGTCTTTTCCAGAAAAATTGTTAAAAATAGCAGGCTATGCCTCCTATATGATCAAATATAAAGGCTATCTCATTTTCTGGATTGGTCGTTATAAGTGGTAGGATTTACCTCCTTTGTGATCAAATATATAGCTATGTTATATCTGAATTGATCGTTTGATATATGGTAGGCTCTGCCTCCTTCACGATCAAATAAAAACTATGTCTTTTCCGGATAGATAGATTGTTATATATGGTAGGCTTTGCCTCCTTTACGATCATATATAAACCTATATAATATTTGGATTGATCATTTGATATGGTAGGATTCGCCTCTCCATCACGATCTAACAAAAGGCTATGTCCTTTCTGGAAAGATCGGTTTTGCCTTCTATACGATCAAATATAAGGCTATGTCATTTCCGATTGATCATTATACATATAGAGGTCCTGCCTCATTCATGATCAAATAAAAGCTTTGTCTTTTCTGGATTGATCGTTATATATGATAGGCTCTGCTACTCTACGATCAAAGAAAAATTATGTCTATTAAATTCTTATATATAAGGCTATAGCTCTTATTTTATTTTCTGAATTTATGTTTGTTTATTTAATTTTGTTTATTCATAAACAATAACTATATGTGTTATATGAGATTTAAAGATAATGAAATATCTTTAAAATCAAAATATATTTCTCTTATGAAAATATATGAAGCACAAGTCAGTATATCGTAGACAGTGCAAACATAATTGGAAGGTCTTGGTGAGTTAGTCTCTCGACTTTCAAAGACATCAGATTCATAATTATCGATGTCTAGCATTCTCCGAAGTCTCAAAGAAACTCATGAAGTTTCAAAGACATTTTTTTCTTAATAAAATTATTATGTTGAGACTATAAATGATTATGGTATCACAAGATCGACCATATTGGAGACATGCATGTATATGATTATATCATGAAAGAAAGATGGCAAAATAATAGTATATATGAAATTCTTTTATGCTTCAAATATAACATTACCGGTCAAGCCATCCCGGTCAATCAATGCTATTAAAAATCATTGATAATTTGTTCAGAGGAACAAAAGTTCTTTCAAAAGTATTGCATGTCATCGTTCACATTTCATGAGGTTGTAAGCATTTTGCACTTCATTCATATTTCAGGTAACATCTAATTTATGTTGAATTTATTTAAGTTATTTAAATTCATTTAAATTTATATCTATTGTTTATGGAGTCGATGGTTATATACCTCCTCCTTAATTCTGTAGTAGGCTATGCCTCCAGAATCATATAGTGTTGGTCCATTCACCATCCTTTTGGATTAACAAGCTCATTGTATATATATGATGGTTTGATTTATTTAATAAATCCCCAAATTAAACCCCAAAAATAACCAATCTAAAAATAAGATTCGGTCAAACATAAAAAGTCATCATCTTTAGAGGGGATAATACTAGTCTCACATCTTTATAAGGATCTAAGATAATACACATGACCCAAATCGGTATGTCGTTGATCCTAAAGTGAGATTCAGTACGAGATGAATGAACTCCAAGAGTTATCATCTCGAGGGGAGAATTAAAGGAATCCCACATCGATAATAAGTCGATAAACTTTGGTGAATTTGACACCCAGAGCGATATAAATCTGGTGAAGTCATATCCTATACTTTATCACATATATATGTCACATGTGATAAAGTGAGACATCCATGATGTTCACTCTTGAAATGAGCTATAATGAATCGTTCATAGCGCAACCCCAAGAGATTGCAAAATGGTTCTTGGTGATTTAATCTCCATGTCAAAACATGGAACATGCAGTTTTGCATGTAGTCGGTATTATATATGAGACCAACAATCTATAAAGAAATATTTCTCCCATGTTATGTATTCATGGTTGGAGATCAAATATTTCTCATTTTGAATCTTATGGGTGTGTGATATATATTTTAAAATGCTCCTCCACACCGCATAAAAATATCATCCACGAAGATGAAATATATAGATGCGGAAGATGAATCCCGCTCTAATAATGTTAAAGCCATCTTATGAGAGATGTGCTTATTGAAAGATTTGCATATCATCATGTTGGATGATAAAGATCCCATCACTATGGGAAATCATAGAATACTTTGGATCTTTGAACAAATGAATATAATGAATGTGAACTTGATTATTCAAAAGTTCAAAAGACCACTATTTAAAATGTATACTGCAAATCAAATGCAAAAAGCTGATGGATGAGATTTCATATTGATCCTCGCTTAAATGAATATGAACTTGTAGTACTGAGAAATCTCACATCCTAGCTAAAAATGCTCCAATAAAAATATGTCTCTGGCGGATGACATACTAAGTCTATAACACATAAGAAACGTGATAGACTACTTTGGTTCCTAAGATAAATAAAATCCTCGAAAAGAAAAAGGAGCAAATTAAAAGAGGATTATACTCTCAAAAGAGGAGCAAATGAACTCTTAAAGAGGAGTAGATAGACTCTTAAATAAGAGCTAATAGACTCCCTGAGAGGAGCACATAGACTCCTAAAAGGAGCAAGATACTTCTCAAGAGGAGTAGAGAAACCGATTGATATGGTTAATAACGAAATCAGGTACCTGTATAAAATCATTTATATAATGATTAAAGAGATCTCGATTAACCATGTTATTACGGGAAATATGGAACTAAAGACATAATATCGACAATAAAATGATATAGCGCAAATGTGATTAATGAGGATCATAAATCTCCGCTTTGTGAGCGTATAGAGATATATATTGGCCAATAAAGAGGTAATCAAGTCTATATAAACTCGTATGAAAAAGTGTAATTTTGGACTATTGGTCCAAGCATCAGAAGGGTATAATTATATATAACAAAATGGTGTGTCGCGCCATATTTTGTTAAAATACCTTATCAAACAAAATGGATGCTAATGGATGACTTGAAATACATCTCATGGGATGCTTGAAGAGCTTATCCCGAAAGATATATAATATCATAATTATGTTCTCGAGAACTCATTGATGATCATCAAAACCTTTAAAGGTTATTTGCAAGAAAAGATCTTGGAAACATCTTCTGAAATAGCTGCTATAATAATCAATTCTAATAGAAGACATATATATATATATAGTCATATAATATTATGTATAAATGCTGACGAGCATTTATATATCTTATGAATTGTGCGTATCATTTTTTACTAATCTCTTTGCAGCATAAAACTCATTCTCTATGAGTAGATTTTAAGTATGAGTTAAAACGTATCTCCTATTGCAAAGGTATGAATAACTTGGGCTTAATATATTTTGGAACCCCCAAGTTTGGTTTAGTTGGTTTTGCAGATGGAAGATTTATATCGGATCAATATAAAGATATATCGCAAAACAACGACTTCGCGACGTTTCAGTGATAGACTTTGGCCGTCGCTTGTTCAAGTCATGCCAAAATAATTGTGCTTCATATGCCGTATCGAGAATCCCTAATGGCTCGGATGATGCCCGAATGTCAACCAATAGTTCTCTACCTAAGATTGAAGCCTCGTAACATGTTGGCGAAGAACTTCAAACAGAGGGTTCGATCGGCAACAACTAGTTAATGCTTGTTGAAGACTCTGTTGCATATGTAGCCCAAATCAAAGGAAACTACAACAAGAGTGACAAAACAAGACATATTCCTCTCTTACACTGAAGAATTCGAGAAGAATAAAGAAGTTGATAGCCAGTCCATCAACTCAAGTAACAATGCAGCTGAGTTATTTACAAAGGAGGAGAATATGATGATTCGCGTGGCTGCACTCTTTTTCCCTTATCATGGTTTTATCCCACTGGGTTTTTCTATGATAAGGTTTTTAACGAGGCAGCAAATAACACGCAGAAGATCAACCTCAAAGACGAATGTCAATGGTGAAGATCTATCTCTCTTCAAAATCTTTGTCATATACCGACTAGATCAGAAGAATGAAGAGAATGATCGATACGGATCATCTACGGAAGATATGAAGAAAAGTAGACTCGTTTGTTCGAAGCAAAGAATGATCGATATGAGTCATCTACAAAATCTATGAAGAGAAAAAGACTTGTCTTCCAGGGGGAGATTATGTCATTGTACTCCTTTTCGCAAATCATGGTTTTATCCTAAACGGTTTTTCCATGATGTGATTTTTAGCGAAACAGTACACAATACGTAGATGGTGATGGATACTCAAGGGAGAGTGTTATAAAATGGATAATAACTTTTGTGATTATCCATCACATACTTCCCCTCTAAGTAACTTAGGCTCTAAGTAACTTTGATCTTATCTATATCTATAGTTATAGTTATCCTGTTCTTAGTTGTTAAGTAATCCTCCCTATATAAACATGTAAACGAGTGAAGAGTGTAAGAAGAAGAAGTAGAAAGAAGTAGAGAGAAGTTCATTATTTCACTTACCTCTCATCTCTCTCTTTATTATAGTGTATATAGTTATACATATATACACACATATACATATATAATATACATTATTATATATTTGCGTTATGTTTTATAACAAGTTTATAGTTTTGAGCATAATTTTAACATTATGCTTTTTTTCTGGAGGTAAACCATCATACTATGGGGCCGGAACTAGACTTGGAAGATAAATACAACCCTATGTAGAACTCTTTTTGGTATCACCGTATGGAATTTACTTTTCAAACATGACCAATCGTTATTTTGGACTGGAGTTGGGCGACGGTGATTTAAAGTTATCAAAAAGTAAGGTTTTCATATGACAAAAATAGGAAAGGAGGAAACTAAGAGAATATTTCTATTATCCTATTACTATAACTAGGATGTCGGCCCGTGCGTTGCCGCACGGAAAAGTAAAAACTTGAAATGATTAACATTGTTAATTTTACATTTTGAGTAAAAACGAAACAAAACATTTGTTGGATCAAAACATTGCAACTTTATATAAACAAAGAGTAATAAAAACAAAAAGATGTGAAATAAAAAGGTGTAAAAATTAATAGATGTGATGATCTTTAAAACATTGAGGTACAACAAAGAGGTGTAAACATAGAGGTGTAAACATAGAGGTATGAAATAAAAAAGGTGTAAAAATAAATAGATGTGATTTTTGAAACATGGAGGTACAACAAAGAGATGCAAAACTTAAGAGGTGTGATTTTTGAAAGATGGGGATACGACGAAAAGACACGATTAATAATATGCAACTGTTGCGATCATTAATAATTTTAAACCGTTAGATGAAAAAGTGGAACTAATCTCATCCATTGGACTAAAGCTAACACAAAAAAGTGGGGTTGCTATTATATATTTAAAAATAAAAATAAAAAAACACTTTAATAAAACAATTCTTTAATTTTACTTATTAACTTGTAAGTTTTGAAAATACTCAGTAAACAATTTTTCGAAACTTATTTATGTTGTCCAGAAAAGTTTCTATATAATAAACAAAGAGGTGTGAGACATAAATGTGTGAAATAAAAAGGTGTAAAAATTAATAGATGTGATCTTTGAAACATGAAGGTACAACAAAGAGTGTAAACATAAATGTGTGATATAAAAAAAAAGTAAAAATAAATAGATGTGATTTTTGAAACATTGAGGCACAACAAAGAGATGCAAAAATTAAGAGGTGTGATTTTTGAAAGATGGGGGTACGACAAAAAGACACGATTAATAATTTGCAACTGTTGGGATCATTAATAATTTTAAACCGTTAGATGGAAAATTGGAATTAATCTCATCCATTGGATTAAAGTTGACAAAAAAAAAGTGGGTTTGCTATTATATTTAAAAAAGAACACTTCAATAAAATAATTCTTTAGTTTTATTTATTAACTTGTAATTAGATATTGATGCTTGTTAGTTAAAAAACACTTCAATTAAACAATCTTTTAGTACTCAGAAAACAATTTTTGAAACTTATGTTGTCCAAAAAAGTTAATATATAATAAACAAAGAGGTGTAAGACATAGATGTGTGAAAAAAAAGGTATTAAAATTAATAGATGAGAAACATGGAGATACAACAAAGAGGTGTAAGACATAGATGTATGAAATAAAAAGTGTTAAAATTAAGAGGTGTGATTTTTAAAAGATGGGGGTGTAATGAAAAAACATGAATAATAGGTACAATAAAGAGGTGTAAGACATAGAGGAACAACAAAGAGGAACAACAAAGAGGTGTAACACATAGAGGTGTGAAATTAAAAGGTGTAAAAATTAATGGATGTGATTTTTGAAACCAGGAGGTACAACAAAGAGATGCAAAGACTAAGAGGTGTGATTTAAAAGATGTAAAAATGAATGGATGTGATTTTTGAAATCAGAAGGTACAACAAAGAGATGCAAAGACTAAGAGGTGTGATTTTTTAAAGATGGGGGTGCGACGAAAGACACGATTAATCAATTTAAACCGTTGGATTAAAACTGGAACCAATCTCATCCGTTGGATTAAAAGTTGACACAAAAAGTGGGTTTGCTATTATATATAGATAGATTTCCTTGACGAAAAAAAAAATATATATATATATATATATATATATATATTCCTTTTCCCTTAGATTTATAGATATAAATATTGTATGTTGCTATGCAAATCAATATGAGATGCACATTTAATTTCTTAATTTGAAAATTTGCAAGCATGCCAAGATTCTTCTAGTCGTCGTTTCACAGAAACAGAAAACAAAATGGAAAGGTAAGGATAAGAATGTGAGGACTTCACATTAATTTGACCGACAATTTTCCAAATGAGAAATCAAAATGAATAACGCTATCTATAGAGTGACTCCCGTACAACATACTAAAAAAACTTTTGTTTTCTTTTAACAATAACTCATGCATGTTGGTTTATCCAACAGTTTTAAGGCATGATGTATCGATTTTTCCCCAAAAAAAAAAACAGAAAGAAAAGAAAACACATGATTTGACAATGTATACTAATACAACGTGTGTTGGGAGTCCTAAATCAGAATGAAATTCTTAGAATTGAGAGTTAGATGCGGGACAGGGTACCAACATGATTTGGACCATGTACTACGTGCAGATTTCCTAATTGTTTTATATATGACTATAAAATCTTGTCCAGTATGGGAAGGTGAATAAAATATAAAATTTATACTAAAACATGTATCAAATATGTGTCGGCCAATGCTTTCTAAGAATTTTCCAAGGTCAAATATGTTTTTTTTTCAAGTGTTTTATTACATCATTGTTTTGGTAACGCATATGCAAACAACGTATGTGCATAGTGCATAGTTGCTTTTCTCGCACGAGTCGTTGATCCGGCCAGTCTTTCGAAGAATTGGAGAATTCTAGGAAATTATGTAAAAGTTTTAATGCATCGTGTATCCATTTTCCAAAAAAATCATACTAAAAAAGCTTTTGTTTTCTTTCAATCAACTATTATTACTCATGTTATTCATAAGTTTCAACGGATGATGTATCCATTCTTCCAAAAAAAAAAAACACATGATTTTACCATATATACAACGTGTGTTATATACCAAAATGATTTGGGCCATCATTCTATTTCTTCAGGTGGAGCACGTCACAATATATAGCACGCACATTGTTTTTTTTTTTTTAATAATATTTCTAGCCAAATCACACACAAGCGCCGTCATATATATATATTTTTTACTTACGAAATGTGGATGCATGTAGTATATAGATTGTATTAAAATTATCATCAACAAATTAAATAAACCATTTTTCTTTTGTCAAACATATCATGGTAAATTTTGTAAAATAAACGCATGATCTATTATGTGACATTTGAGTTTAATAGTATTAGTGGCTGTGGTGTAACTATAATATTTCAAAGAAAATGAATATACTTTGTATGTTTATTGGGTAGATCGGACCTATATAGAATTTGGCTATTTGTTTGGGGAAGATAAAATACGTTTAGAGGTAAAAAAAGCATAAGTCATAAGATATTTTGCATAAAAAATTAATAATATTGTGACTTTTATGAATTTTATTGTAGGTTTATGCTAAGGAAAAAAAGTGGATTCTAAGCCAGCAACTAATTACTAGAGATTAGATGGTTAATGTACTTACATTGCACACTATTTGGAAACTGTTGTTGTGTTTGTTTTCTAAATTTCATTTTTTTTTTTTTTTTTGTGTATCATGATGGACACATGAAGCGGAATGTGGTGTATAATTGTATTTGAAAATTGAGATCTCAAATCAATTATAAACTTGCTTTATTACCGATTTTTTAAAAAATTTCTCAACACTTTATTTATTTTGATTTATTTTCTGAATTTATCTTAACTTAAACTTGTATATACATATTTGTGAACTTGTATTGATTTCTTTTTTTGTTTGAACTTTTGAATATATAATACTTAAAAACCCATTAATATAACTAAGCTTTTGTAGAAAATCAGTTATTTATTGTATTTAATTGATGTGGGTAAATTAAAAAGAAAAAAAAAACAGTTTTGCATAATGATATTATAGTAGGATAAGATTTATAGTTAGGATAATATAGTCTAATCTTATTCTAGCTACAATACACAAATGATTCTAATCTTATTCTAGTTGACTAATATCAATATGTAATACACAAATTATCCTAATCTTATTCATTTGACTTTAGTCTTTACTCTTTAGTGTGCCCATGTTATTCTTTAGTTAGGTTTTTTTTTTTTTTGGTGGTTTACTATGTCCTTTTTAGTGTCTTTCCAACCTGTTTTTAGTTCTTTATTATGATTGAGTACATTATTTCCTAATTCTATTTTAACTCTGGGAAATTTTTATAGCATTATTTTAAAAGTAAATATTACATTTGAATTTTAAAATTGTTGGTACAATTAGTAAATTAGTAAACATATATTATCTATTTTGTAATTTATTTTAGAGTTAAAATTTGTCTAATATATCTAGATATGTGAATTCAAATAATAATTTTTACATATAAATTACATGTTTGTTGTGATTTCTAACTAAGAAATTGTGGAATTAAAATTTTATAAATATATCTAATATATGTGAATTATTTATTAGAATGTAAAATTTTATTCAATCAAAAAGACTTTTATATATTAAACGCCTCAATATGTTTGTAAATTATCATCAAAAAGATCTTGTGTATCGTCCGGTGGAAAACCACAGCTTTAGGCCTTCATTGTAACGCGTGCCACTTAATTAAGTCTGTGATTGAGCTGATTATATTTTAAAACCAACATAAATTCTGCATGCATGCAAAATTCAAATTAATAAGTTAAATTGGCATCCCCCCTAAATAATCAAGCACTGGTCCGACCAAGCCTTAGTTCAATGATTTTAATATTATTAATTAGTAAAACTAAAATCTTATTTCATTCCATGCAACCAAGCACATATAATGTATTATTAATAACGCCTTTGAAAACATATGCTATTTCAACTATTTGACAAAACTAACATTCTAAAACAATATATACAACTCATATATGATTGTACGTAAGTGTTACATATACTGCTTGACAAAAAAAAAAGTGTTACATATACTAAAACAATCTTAATTAGTATAAATGAATCTTCTTAAGTATATTGTTGATTTCAAATTCAAACATATAATAAGATTCATAGTTAGTTCAATTGGAATTCAACAAAATATATGCAAAAAGAAATAGCAAAAAAAAACAGAGTAAATGTTTTCTAAAAAGAAATCTAGTGTGGTTAATAACGTATGTGCTCCGTGAGACACGGCGGCCTACGGGGTTTAATTTGATTAATAGCAATTATGAAAGCTCGCGTATGTGTGACATGTTAGAAACAGAAATTTTGCTCACCGTGCATACTATGTATTGTGACGTGTTCCACACCTGAAGAAATATCTCGATGGACCAAATCATTTTGGTACCAGTGTCAAATCATGTGTGTGTGTTTTTTGGGTAAAAATTGATATAACATGCGTACTTTTGGATAAGTTGAATTAGTCGTATAGCTAGTGTTAAAAGCAAACAAAAGCATTTTGTTTTTAGTTCACATGCAGGGAAGTGACACATCATCACCCATTAGTTATGGGACACAGACGATTTGACAACCAAAAAGAAAATGTAACCGTTTGGTTGATGAGTGGATAGGATAAAATGGGTATGCACGTTCGGTGGTATATTTTGATAGTTATATCCCGGGTTATATCATGGTTCGAGAACAATCTTGTCACATGCAACTAAGAAAAAATTTCTGCATGCATGCAGATTCGAATTAGTAAATTCTTTAGCCTGCAGCTGTAGTATGTATGTATTAGAATGTATAGTATATTAAAAAGGAAATGTAATTAAAACTAATGCAAAAAAAAAAACGGAGAGAAGTTTTGGCTAATTAACAAGCTATTTGATCGAAACTCTTATACCAATATCCTTTATTATATATATACTATATAGTCATCTCTTTATTGCAACGATAATGTAATTGTGACCAAATCAAAATACACAATGCAACGGAACAAACAACAATCTTTATACCATCTATGAGCAAATACTCGAATGATTGCATTAGATGAATGATTTACAGAGTATATATATACTATACGTACTAGGGTTTAACTTATATATAATCACAATTAGATCCTTCATATATACACTTCCTTATACTATTTATCTTTTGTATGATTGATTACATGTTGTGCAATTTTCTAAGCGTTACTCTTCAATTCTAACTATATATACGTATTAAAAAAAGGGAAAAATTAATTTGTATATTCATACTTACATATATATATATAAGCTATTTTTGACTTAGTCTATTTTTTCATTTGATTTAGTCTCATTCAGTCTAGATCCAAGTTTTAATTAGATGTAGTTCAATTAAAAAACTTTGTTTTGATATATTGATTTGTGAATTTTTTGTTCAATTTTTTTTTGGTTTGGACTCTTTCCTCTCTTTGTCATATACCAAAAAAAAAAAAACATTTCAATTTTATATGCTTAATATCTGTATATTTAAAACGAAAAATAAACCACCACCAATGGACACCATAATATAACGATTCACTATACATATTGAAAAAAGAAAAGAAATCGAATATCTCACTTCTTATTTTGTTGGCTAAAATGAAATTAATTTAATTCTCCATTGTCTTCGTTCCAATTCTAATCTTTGAACTGGTCAACAATAGATATTAAAGAATACGTTTGCTTGCACACGATCAATTAAAGAAGACAATTAGTATTAATATCAAAAGTATTTATATGAATGCCATTTTCGATATTTTCTTCTTCCACTAGTATTACTACTAATTCGTATTTAAACTAAATTTTTAAATAACTCATTTTGCCTCAAAAGTCAAAAACACACGTAAATCTAGATAACCAGAATTATTAATTGATCCATTTAAAAAACAACATTACAAGAAAGAAAAAAAATTATTAGAATATACTAAAATCATTTATAGGTTCCACAATACCAAAAGAAATCTCTTTTCTTTTATTTTGGTTTAACCACCTAAATAATAGGAATATACTAAAACCATTAATAGGTTCTACAATACCAAAAGAAATCTCTTTTCTTTTATTTTGGTTTAACCACCTAAATAATAGGAATATACTAAAACCATTTATAGGTTCCACAATACCAAAAAAAAACTCTCTTTTCTTTTATACTAGGTAATTAGTCCACGCAATGCGTGGATGCATGCATAATATTTTTTATTATATTTATGAAAAAATTTAAACTAAAATATTGTTCTTTTCTATAAGCAATAACATAATCGAATAATTTTTTTTTCTACTGGAAAAGGAATCTCAAATTTTATTATAGCAGTTTCTTAGAACAACACTCCTGTCAACATTTTTTGGTATGGTTATTTATTATACAAATTTTAAAATATAGAAATTTTTCTATAGAACATGAATTTACAAATACTACAAATTAATAGGTTATATTAATATAAATAATAATATAGTAATATGAGTGATTCTATGTTTATCATGTTTTATAGAGGTTAAACATTGATTTAAAGAGTTTTTCTTAATGTCACTGAAAACATAAGTCTGTAGTATAGTAAAACTGAATCAAATAAAATTATCAAAAAATTTAGTAACTATGTATAAAATCATTGTGTATAAAATATTTCTCATTTCAAAGTTTAAAACAATATATATATATATATAAATATGACTATAAGTTTAGCTAACCAAAATAATTAAAAAAGTTAAAATTAAACCAAAAACATTTTCTCTTCAAAGATAAATAAATTAGTTGGAGGAATGAATGTAAAATTATTGGGTAGGAGTCACATTTGAGTTAAATGTAGAGTTAAATGGAGTTACAAACCTTTAAAAGTGAGTTAATTATAAATAAATATTTTAATTTGTTTTTTGACTTAAAAGAAAAGGAATACCAAGTGGTTCAATCAAAATTTAATCTTACAAATGATTTGATTGTTTTGTTGATATAAACTCAACACTCACACATAATATTCCAAATTGAAAATATTACTTTTGAAGTAACAAACTAATTTAATTTTCTAATAAAATTATATGAACTTCAATCTAACGATTTTTAAAACCCCAAGGATAACTTCTATCTTTTTTTTTCACTCATCAATTTATTTTATAGTGCTAGATTTCATTCTAATGGTTACATTTTTAAAGGATTTATAGTTAAATAATACTTTTAAAATTGTACTATTTTCTATATTTCACTTCCAGTTAAATAGGATTTCTTTTTGGAATCATATTTTCATTTTGCTTAAATCAAAAAGACCAAATTTTTTTAATTACGTTTTTTTTTGTTTTCAAAAATCTCAAATCTTAAATAAAATAAATATTATATTGACTTTACTAATTTATCTATTGGATCGCAAAACAAAATAGACTTTATGAATAGAGTTTATAGACTTTACAAAACAAAATAGACTTTATAAATGGATAATTATATTGATCATTATAATTTATTAAAAATGATAAATGAATATGTGAGATAACCATAGTACATAATAGAAAATTAGAGATGAATCTTTACAACTTCATGACCATATTGTGTGGTGAATATTATAGAAGAGTATGAAAAATAATGACTTAAAAGATGCTAGTCTAGAATAGACAATGAAGATAAACCTTTTAAAACATAAAATAAAAAACAATGTAAGATATACATATCATACAGACTCTAAAATTAAAATTTAGAATTAAGGTTTTACAATGATATTTAAATTGATTTTTTAAACCCATACAACAACAATAACAAAATATATGAAAAAAATTGAAATATAGTGGAAGAAGATGAAAAAATGAAAGAATGAAAGAGTGAGAGATTGAGAGAATAAGAGAATGAGTATTTATAAGAAAAGAAGTGATGAAAATACATTTAGAAAAATGGAAGTTACAATCCTAATTTATTATTTGGTTTAATATAATTGAGTGGAGAAATATAATTAATGTATAATTTATATGATTTCAGTTAAGTGTTAAAATTAAATACTTTTTAATTTGTAGATTAATAGAAATATTTTTTTGTTAAAATTGTATTGCCAGTTGGACCAACAATAAGCAAAGAGTAAAAACTTACTTTTTTATATATATGATTGGTTAACCACCTAATTAATATTGCTGTTAAATAATAAAGAATTAAATTAAAAGTAATAAAATAGGATATGTCGTAGTAGGTCCCTCTCCATAGCTTCTTCCAAGATTGAGTTGTTCAGTACAGATGAGAGATGACCACAGCTGAGCTAAATCCACTGCCGTCTCGTTCCGTTTTTCTCGGTGTCGACGTTGGCACTGGAAGCGCCCGTGCCGGTGAGAGATCCTTCTTCCCGACTTATATATATATTCAATCTCTTCTTCAATTTGTGTGGTTCCTTCTTAGATGCGTTAAGAGAATGATCCCTCTTGATTTGTTGGCCATGAAATTTTAATACCTTGATGCAGGTTTGTTCGATGAAAATGGAAAGCTTCTAGGCTCTTCTAGTAGCCCTATTCAGATTTGGAAGGATGGGGACTGTGTTGAGGTAATTTATATTAGGAATTTAGGATAAAGAAAGATCATGACTTTATTAGTTATAGAGACCTGAGAGAGAGAGAGGTTCATGATTGTTTTTTTTATTGGAACAGCAATCTTCAACAGATATTTGGCATGCGGTTTGTGCTGCTGTGAAATCTGCTTGCTCTCTTGCTAATGTCTCTGAACTGGAAGTCAAAGGAATTGGCTTTGCTGCCACTTGCTCTCTCGGTTTGTAGTAGCATCTACTTATTTAGAACCCTTTTTGTGTGTTTTACAAGGGAAACTTTACTATATAACAATATATGTAACGTTGTTTATTGTTTGTAGTGGCGGTTGATGCTGAGGGATCTCCTGTTACTGTGTCTTGGAGTGGTGATTCAAGAAGAAACATTATCGTATGGATGGACCATAGAGCTGTTCAGCAGGCTGAGAGAATCAACTCATTTAATTCTCCTGTCTTGCAGTATTGTGGTGGCGGTGTTTCTCCTGAAATGGAGCCACCAAAGGTATATGTTAATGAATATTCTTTGATTGAGAGTACTTTGTGTGATTGCAATCTGCTTGTTTGAGCTTGACGAACACAAAAGAGTTCTCTTTTTGCAGCTTCTATGGGTGAAAGAAAATCTTAAGGAGTCTTGGTCAATGGTCTATAAGTGGATGGACTTGAGTGATTGGCTATCCTACAGGTGAGCCACACCACCAAGCCTTTTAGTCTTCCACCTTTTGATCCTTTGTAGTTGTGTTTGCGGTTGCTGATTCCTTTTGTTTCATGCTAGAGCTACTGGAGATGATACACGTAGTTTGTGCACAACAGTATGCAAATGGACTTATCTTGGCCATGCACACATGAACCAGATGAGTGAGAAGGCTTCTCGTGATATGGAAGCGTGTGGATGGGATGATGAGTTCTGGGAAGAAATTGGCTTAGGCGATTTGGTAGATGGTCACCATGCTAAGATCGGTATGCTTGTTTTATTGTTTGTTTGCTTTAGCTGTTAGAAAGGCTCTTAAGAGGAACTGTGAAACCTCTACTTTTACCTTGTAACAATGTTATTTCTATTGTTATATAGGACGAAGTGTAGCTTTTCCTGGACATCCACTGGGTAATGGTCTAACTGCATCCGCTGCTAAGGTAAGTTTATTATTGTGAACCGCTGATAATTTAAGACAATAGAGGTGTTTAGATACAAGAGCAAGCACTTTATTTGTTCTTTAGGTCTTAGAGTATGCCTTCTTCTTTGGTCTATATTTTCATTTTGTTACATATTTACCGGCTCTCATCCTTCTTTTTTTTCATTATTCACAGGAACTAGGCCTGTTGGCTGGAACTCCTGTTGGGACTTCACTCATTGATGCTCATGCCGGCGGTGTTGGAGTAATGGAAAGTAAATCAGATTCGGACTCCTTGACCAAAGGTAAATACTTTGCTATATTAGTATAGCGTAATGTGATGTATCAGTCCCTAAGGATTGGCGTTTTCAGAGTCAGATGTGGATACTTTATGCTCTCGAATGGTCTTGGTATGTGGCACATCAACTTGCCATATGGCTGTTTCTCGTGAAAAGCTATTTATCCCTGGCGTGTGGGGGCCTTTTTGGTCAGGTACATACACATATTCTATCTGTATTCTTTCTTTTTGATATATATATAATCTCACTCTTGTTTCACCAAAACTGTTGCAGCAATGGTTCCGGAGTATTGGCTTACAGAAGGAGGACAAAGTGCCACTGGAGCTTTACTTGATCACATCATCGAAAATCATGTTGCTTCTCCTCGTCTTGCCAATCGTGCTGCTTCCCAGAGTAACAAACCAAATCTGATATTTTTGACTATTTCCCTTCTATTTTCACTTATGTTGACATGACATTGGTTGAGTGCTTTTCTCTTGGTCTCTTGCAGAAGTTTCTGTGTTTGAACTGCTGAACATCATTTTGAAGAATATGGCTGAAGATACAAGTTCTCCATTTATAGCTGCCCTTACCTCAGACATGCATATCCTTCCCGACTTTCACGGAAACAGGTGACTAAAACAGAGAGATGCTGCTCTGTTTTTTCCCATCTTGAGTTGATACTGATTCAAAGCTGTGTTACAGATCTCCTGTTGCTGACCCAAATTCGAAAGGAGTCATATTCGGAATGACTCTTGACACATCCGAGAAGCAGTTGGCTCTACTATACCTCGCCACAATTCAAGGAATCGCATATGGTACGCGTCATATTGTAGAGCATTGCAATGCTCATGGTCACAAAGTAAGATTTCTTCACACATTGTTCCATAGTAACAGTACAAGGCATTCACTTTCACAGGAAAAAAAACCGCCTCATATTTCTGTCTCTACATTTGGTGTTAGATCGATACACTACTTGCTTGTGGCGGCCTTTCAAAGAACCCATTGTTCATCCAAGAACATGCTGATATAGTTGGTATATCACTAACCACACTCATTATTCCTCTTCTATATTCCAATCAGTAAAAAATCAAGGACTAGGAGTAATCTCACTGGATTGGTCTATTCGCAGGTTGTCCAATTATTCTTCCGCGAGAAAGCGAGTCTGTTCTCTTAGGAGCAGCAATTCTTGGAGCAGTTGCTTGCAAAAACTATCCTAGTCTCCATGATGCCATGAAAGCTCTTAACGCAGCTGGACAAGTAATATGCTTTTCTAACTTCATTACTCATTATATACATCGATCATGTTGGTTATGCTGACCACTTGTGATGAATTTCAGGTGGTTCATCCATCATCAGACCCTAAGATTAAGAAGTATCATGACGCCAAATACCGTATTTTCCGTGACCTCTACGAACAGCAATTGTCTCACCGTTCCACCATCGCCGAAGCTCTTGCATAGTGTCCCTGATCAACCAAAAACTGTATAGTTCTCTCCAACATTTACCTCTCTTTTGCTACTTCTACAATAATAATAACTGGCTTGGATAGCCTTTCTTGACTTTCTCTGCATAAAATGCTACATAATGCCATGTTATATGTGGTTTCTTAGACTATCATTCTTTTTTCCAATAATATAAGTAGATAATAAAGAAGATGAAACATCGATATCCAACTACTGCTGGCTGACTTAGTTCCAAAAAAAACACTTACTATCTTTTATTAACGAAAAGTTCTTTATTGTAAATCTTCTTACCCCAAGACTTTTTTGGGGTGGCCAATCTATAATATTAATATACCTACTATGCATAAACTATACGTTAAGCATATATAAAATTACTATAATACATACTTAATTATTCACAAAATCTAAGAATTCAAATGTGGCTATCATAATCGAACATGTACACCACTTAATCATAGAGTTGACACTTTCCCCCTTATAATATTTTAAAAATCGTACAAACAAAATTCTCTTCACGATTTCAAGCTTATATAAAACCAAGCCAAAGACCATTTGTTCAAGCCTCACCCGAGATGGCTCCTCCAAAACACATTAGTGGTGTTTCGGTTATAATCACGACTCTCATACTTCTTGTAACATGTTGTCATTGCGCAACCTACCAACAACAGTTCATGGGTCCACAAAACGCAGTAAGAGCTCGTTTGAGGCTCAAACCGCTAAAATGGGACGCGAAACTGGCACGTTACGCGCAATGGTGGGCTAACCAAAGACGCCGTGACTGCAACTTGATCCATTCCAATGGACCCTATGGTGAGAATCTCTTTTGGGGGTCAGGCAAGAGTTGGAGCCCTTCTCAAGCCGCCTATGGATGGTTGTCTGAAGCAAGGAGCTATAACTATAGATCTAACTCATGCAACGCCGAGATGTGTGGCCATTACACACAAATTGTATGGAAGAACACACAAAGGATTGGCTGCGCCCACGTGATCTGCAATGGCGGTGGAGGCGTGTTCTTGGCTTGCAATTACGATCCCCCGGGGAATTTTCTTGGTAGGAAGCCTTATTGAGTTTGATCCATTTGTATAAAAGAGGCTGTTCTTGCGTTTTTAACTCTTTATTTTTTGTATACAATGTTATTTTTTTTATTGGTTCCAAGTTTAACGAGAGATCGGTAAAACAACATAAACGCATGTTGTCCGACATTTTCTTATGTGTGTTTATGCGAGGGTCAATTCTTTTGGCTAATAAGACTTAACAAATTATATAACTATCAGACTTTGGACCGCAAGTATATTAGACATTTGTTAACAACTACGATATTCTTGGATTTGACTTTTCTATGTCTACTTGTGAATGGCACTCGTAAATTTTTTTGAAGAAACTTTCTTTTTTTCTCATAAAATTAAAAGGTTTTGCAAGTGAATTTTTTCAATTTGACAGTAAGCAAAAAGACAACTATTCCCAAAGGAAACAAGAGAGGAAACAACAACTCTTAAACCATCCGATATAGTTAGATCATTCCTCCATTGCAACAGACATCACTTGCCCCTGTAATAAGATATAAGATTGATTGAGTTACATATCTTTACATCCAGGGAGAGCAGAATTGAGACTTGAAAGGAATGGGAAACAAATGAGAGGATTAATGATACTTACGCGTTCATCATCAGAGTTATGTTGTCTCCTTTAAGCAAAATCCTTCCTGAAATTCAGTATATATGCAAGTTAGCATCAACCATTACGAAAACAATGTAAGAAATGCAAACCGGAATCTTGTAGAAGAAGGGTTTCAAAGAGTCACACAATCAACTCACCAAGTGGTTTTCTGGTCTTCTTCTTGATGCTTACTTCCTCAGCTTCATCCAGCACCAAATTCATGTACTCATCAAAACCCTGCACAATGGGAAAGTTAAAATAACAAAACAATGAAACATTCAAAGTCAAAACTAAACAACTCATGATTAAAAAACAAAAGATAGAACAAAGACATAACATTGATAAATCTTAACCATCTCAGCTATCATCTCAACAAACAATATGGGCAATACAAACACAGTCTTAAATCTAATACACACCAACCCAAAGAATCGAACTAATTGCTATCTTACAAATATAAGACAATGTATATACAATCTAGCTTCATGGTGTAACTAAATCAGTGGTACCAATCAAAGTTCGAAAAAGAAATAGAAACAACATCATGACAAATTCCAAATGTTACATATCACATAAAAAGTCTACCTTAGATAAAAAAGATCACACTAGTGATAATGTAAACACAAGCATGTCAGTTTAGCCTATCTACAAAGCCAAAAGCTTCAATATTTAAGGTATGCCCGAAACAGGATATTGAGACTTACAGTAATACGTCCCTCAATCCTCAAATCTTTCTGCTCAAAAAGCCAAATCTGAATCCGAGCTTTCTGCATTATAAAGCAAACCAGACTCTCTATAAGTAACAACATATCGATGGTTTCCCAAACAGAGATAACAACAAAACTAAAGAGAGTAATCGCATTAACACTTACACTTTGGAGAAACCTGAAGATCAGATTCTGAAATCAAAAAAGTAAAAGAGTTAGTTAAACTAAACAGAGCGAGATTTAGAGACGAGAACACAAACAAAAAGAGTATCAAAATCGAGGAAGTTTACAATAGGTTGAGTCATAATCCTCTGAACTTTGGTGCTCGCCATGGCTGCTGAAGTTGGAACGAAGCTCGAAACTCACTGAAGAAAGATTTCTTAAACCCTAAATTTTGTTTTTGCAAAATCTGATTTTTTTTTCTTCCTACCGGAGAGGAAAGAAAAAGTTCTCACTTTTTAACTTTGATATATTTAGCTTCTTAACCCTTGAAATCTTTACTTGTTTCAATTTCCCCCCATTAAGTTTTTAATTTAACTATTTTGACCCTATAGTATCTACCTGAAAATTTTACAAGATTTCAAAGACAAGAAATTTTCATTCAAATGATTCCTTTGAATCTTAATTGTATACAAAGAATAAATATTGAAACTTTATCATAAATTATCATCTTTTCAATACATAAATGCTTCACTAGCACATAATAACACAACAACAAGAACAGCATCATAAAGCTGATCACTAATTGATCGACCAAGAAATACTAAAAAGAATCATATGCTTTCTTTTTTTTTTCTCTTTTACATAAAACATAGGAATGAGTTTCCATCGATCATTCGCCGTTGATCATTAACGATTGAAAAGGAACCTTTTTGATCTCAACGAAAGTCGAATAATCACTCTTCATTGGTTGTTTCCATGGCTCACCATCCATTTGCAAGAAGGCATTTTTCCAATCACCTCCTCTTAGTTCAAATCTAATCGCAGCCGCCTAAATCAACAATTAAAGATCAACAAAACCGAGGTTGCACCGGTTATTTTAGAGAGAAACTGTTAAAGAGTGTTTCTTCTTTATAACCTGAGCAATGTGCTTAGCTGAGATGAGTTCAGCCATTACAAATGAAGCATGCCAACCTTGCTTTAAACCAAATATCTCTATAAGCCCGTCGTCACAATGCGCCTCCACAAATCCTCTCTGTTTATAAATAACCATTCTCTTAAAGCTTGTAGAGAAAGCGATATATATAACTAAAGGTTAGTGTTATAGATAAAACGTTACCTTCTCTAAATATTTTGGTCTGAGATTACCCCATGGATGTCTTCCACTTCCGTAGTTGTAAAGATTCAATACCACAATAGATCTCACGCTATACAATACCAAACCAGAGAGATTTGTAACTTGTAACTGAAGCCATGTTTTAGATAAGTTTATAAATTACCTTTTAGGAACATGGATCTCTTCCCATTCGGAGCAATTTGCTTTCTTAATGTGTATTTTCATAATGTTTCTAAGTCCCCTGCAAATTCATCTTACCACAACATGTCAACTTAAGGAACTTAAGGGATAGGAAGTTTAGTGGAAGATTAAAACAAAAAGGCTTTTTTACTCTCTTCACTGGAAAATGGAAATGCTCTAACCTTAAACTAGGATTGCTGACACAAGGCGTGCAAAACCAACCCTGAGTGCAACTGTAACTTGAATATATAAGCTGCAAAACCGAAACTAGTGTGATTCATTACAAAACCGAAAAAAGAAAAACAGCTAATTAGTGTGTGCAACATAGACAAGAATGATGAAGATTCTGATCTTTAACAACCTTGTTTGTAACAGGGCCTTGAGCTAAGTATGGTTTCTCATTTCGAAGATGGTGGAATCCATATGCAACTTGAGCATCCATACCTTGACAACACGAGATAAAACATCAAATTACCAAAAGAGGACTACTGATACGTAGAAACTTGTTAAGCATATGAAAAGATAAAGTTACAAACCTATGCTAAAGTAGTTGTAGAACACTCCTTCATAGGACTTTGCTTTAGGAGATACATCTTTATCAGCATCCAAAGCCTGATCAAGTGAAGTTTCCTCTGTTGTAGGCTTCAAAGAATAAGGAGGATCAACGACTTCTCCAGATGGCATCGACACAACAATCTTCCAGCTATCTAATCGAGAAACGGTACCCAAAGTTGCTCGATGTAATGTTCTTTTCATAGCAGATCTCCAAGCAAAAGGGAATGAACCACCCCAACTAAAACTCCTGGATAGGTCATTTCCTGTACCAAGAGGGATAACTCCAACGGGAGGAATATGTGATTTACCGTCATTGTGAAGCTCACCAAGACATCCAAGAACCCAACCAACAGTACCATCACCACCTGCTACCTATCATCATCATCACCACCATTGCCACTAACTTAGCAAATCTAATCCTAATTGCTAAACGTATAAAATACACGTATACTTACCATGATCCGCATCTTTTCTCTGCATTCTCTTGCACACTCATCTCCTTTGGCTGCCAATGTCTCCAAGCATGCCAAACCATACCGTACAAATTCATGAGGCTTCACTTCTGTGAGATCAAATACCTGTAAAATTACAAATCCAACATGAGCTATAACAAACTAAGTACAAGTACCAAAAACACACAAAAAGTAACTTCACAAAACTCCAAACTATGTCACCCTTCAAACAACAACATAGATTTCCCTACAACGATCCAAGAAATAAAGTTTACATGATAAGAAAATTTCTAACCTTCACTACCAAAGAACATCAACTAAGAATGTGGTTAGCTTTCAGATCAGAGTGAATCCAACAGTCTTAAACCCAAATCTAGATTTTTTTAAGATCCTCTTCAAAAAATCTGAGCTCAGCAAAATTAGTCAAGTAAAGTGAGCTCATTGACCTGTTCGTCGGTCATCAACTGTTGAAGCCTCTGTTTAAGAACAGGACCATGACGACCTCCACTTTTCGGGTTAATGAACACAACCATTGGAGCGTGAGGAGCCATCTCCGCAGCAGAGCCGCCAGGAAGTAGCAGCAAATGATCAGGAACCGCCGTTGAATCTTTCCGCTTGATACAATCTCTCATAGCGAGACGGAGATACTCAGGCATAGCTAACCTCCCTCGAAGCTCCTCTCTATCTACACCAACCCACGCAAGGTTAGCAAAACCGCAACCTTTCATCATCACCGCATCTTTCTTCGCCGACGGTCGTGTCTCCGCCGGCACAAAATTAGTCGTCGACGCTTCTCCTACTGATCTCGGTGTCTCCTCCATTATCAAATCCTTCGAGAAACAATTTTGAAGGATTGTGAAGACAAAACAAATAGACTAATTCAATAAAATGTGATATGACAGTTTGGTTTTGTTTTTTTTTTACTATAAAAGATTACTTTTCGAAGACAGAGCAAATCAAAACTGGTGTACTTCGATGTTCGTCGTATTTTTACGTGTCTAGATTTCCCCGAAAATTTAATGTTTCTTTTTATGAAAACAAAAATACCCTTTTTAGCACCATGAATTTACAGAACTGCCACTATTAAGGTCTTTGAATTTTCTTGTGACCATTTTTTAAGGCGACTGACAAGGAACAAATTTATTTCTTACCTTTAAGTTTAAGCCACTAAAAATATCTGCAAAATTTGATTGATACACGAATATGTAAGTTTATGGAAAGATTGTATTAAATGCTGCTTCTCACGTCAAGATTAGTAAAAAAGGATAAAAGGGACAATTAAAGTAGCAGTGGGACTATATGTCAGTATGACATATGGGCATATTTATTATTATTGCCCTACTTGGTGTGTGTGTGTGTTAGATCGTGAAGCTGTCCAAAATATTCATTTTCTTTTCTGGTTAGGAGATAGGCACTTATATATTTATTGCATCTTGCCTTATTAACCGGTGAGTTACATATAACCATATTTGAATTTTCTTTCATTTGCTAGAGACTAGAGTCCTACATTATTATGTGGATAACAAAGTTACATATATATTATTTCGACGACATTTATTTTCCTCACGTCACCTACCGGCTTCTTTAAAACTTTTCTTGGCTTTGATTTGATGTAAACAAAGAGTAAGTTTGTCGATGGTGTCAGTCTTTACTAGCAACTGAGTAAAATTGTAAAAACAAGTATATATATACAGTAATGGAGGGTGCCATGAAGTGTAACTGTGTGTTGTTGTTGTTGTTTGAGTCAAGTCAAGAGACTTTGACCTTAAAGAGTTTAGAAACGTATATGCTTAAATTATGCGGCTAAATTTCACCGGTTTGATCCTAAATTATGTGTTTTCGATCCTTTGTGTTGTCTTCTACGGACTCTCTATTTTACTAAATTAGAGATGTACATATATATAACGAAATTTATATGTTAATTGGAATCAAACCGGTGCGGTTCTTGATTTTCTCTATTGGTTTAGTAGGAGTCCACTCACGTATGGGCCGAGGTGTTGAATTTTAGGATCCATACAACTGTTATCTTATTTTTCAAAAGCCCATTACAACATATTGGTTAATGGTTTTATGGTCTAATAAATAGATGTAAATACAAAGGGACTAAACTTCAAATCCTGTATATTAATTCTCATACATAAGTTAGTTTTTATATGGACCAACATAATTATTTCCAGGATTTTTTAAATACATCCAAATGCTAATGAAATTCATTATTGTTAGTTTGTTATTGGTTAGGCATCCTTTTCTAGTCATAAATAAAATTTGGTCGCTTTCATATTAATTTCAAATTGGATCTTTCATCAATGGAAGTTAATTAAATTGAGTAGATTAGCATATAGCGAAGATATAAATAGGTTGAGGTGGGAAAAAAATGTATATGATAGAAATGGAAATTGGACGACTTGCAAAAAGTTGTCGACCGTCAACGTAAGAGGGGAAGAAAGTGGACATGTACTATACATTTACATTTTCTGAACGTCAAAGTCGCGAAACCGCGTCCAAGAAAGGATTTTACGAGTTGAAGAAACAAATTCCAAATATTTGAAGAATCAATTTTCAACTCCTTATTTCTGAACGGAATCAAAATTGTTAAATTTCTTCATCTTGAAGAATTTAAATTGCAAGGAAAAAAATAAAATAAATACTACACGTCATGCTATAATCCACATGGACTCGTGCATTTGGAAGTATCGGAACGAAATCTGTCGGCATTGGCATATGAACCCAAATGTTCCAAACAAGGGTAGGGTAATGCGGGTTTGAGGCTTCAGCTATATATTAGCTTCACTGCTAGATTTTTAAAATGTTTAAGTGAGTTGGTTAGGACTGCTTAGCCTTCTTCCTTTGACACTGAGGTTCGACTACTGGAATCTATAAAAAATAGACAATAGTGGACCAAAAAGTTGACGTGGGATCTTTATTTGATCCGGATTATATTACTTAGAAGAACTAAATTATTATATTTATATCGATTAAAATTACAATTGCCTAAATAAAATTAATATTTAATCGATAGACTGACTTTTGGGTCTAATTTAGCGTGTGTTTAATTGTGTATATTTTAGTTATGCATGGATGTCCAAACATACATCCAAGTTTTTTTATATGTTGTTGAAGTTACTTAATTTCAAAGATTAGTCTGACTGCATATCATTAGAAAATGAATAAATAAATAAATTATTGCAATTAAGGATGATTTGAAAGAAATAAGTATGGCATCATGTGACACTTGAATCACCTAAAGTACACCTAAGAATTTGTATTTATTACTATATAAGAAAGAAAAGCGAACCATCGATGTGATTCTGCCCTACCAATAATGAACTTAATGGGTTTAGTTGAGATTTAAGAATAGGTTTCGTAGCTTAATGACAAATTAGTTTAACTTTTGAATAAATCCTTCATTACAGATTTTAATTTGCCTCTGATCATTGGAGCATCAAATATTTTTCTCGAGGAGAGGCCCTTTCTATATGAAATATGATCATCGTTTATATATATATATATATATATATATATATATATTACGTCAACTTATGGTTAAATTTTCATTTGGGGCCAATTGCTTAAGTATCTTTTTTTTTCAGTACACCACCTCTCTTATTAACGTTAGCATTCCATCACTTATTGTAGTAATAAAGATATAATTCCAGTTCATGTTCATATAAAAAAAAAAATTGTCGGAAAAAAATAAGTATTGTTTGTCACCATAGTGGAAGAAACAATGGGGTTTAAAACAGTGATGCTTTTTTTCTTTAACTATGTAAATGTGGGGACTTTTTTTGTTAGGTGTTCCAATGGACTCTCCAAAATGTCTAAAATAGCTGAACAATAAAAAAGATTCCATGGAATCAAAGTTTTCGATGGTCGATAAGTCTTATATAGTACTCCGTAAGTATAATTTTACACTAAATGGATTGCACTATTTGGCTTTAAGACGTAATCGCATGAAATCAAAACACACAAGCTCAATCGTGATGTGGCATTAATTTGTTATAGTACTAAACAACAGAACATATGATAGAATTTGGTGAAATATAAATCAAAACGTCACACAAAAAGAAAACATTATAAATAAAAACTAACTTGCTGAAATTTTTGTATTCGCTCGGATGTTTCATTTTTTTCTTGAATTATGAATCAGAAAATGACATTGGACAAGTGAAAAAAAAAAAAATGGCGCTGTATATATGATAGTCTCTACGTTTAATAGCCTTTGACGAAGGCTTTTTCATCTGCCCATGATCATGTACCTTATGGAAAAAGAAATCGCATTTACATTTTGTGCTCCTTTAAAATAGAAAAGGTAGACCTTTTTGGGGAGTCCCTAAGGGCATCTCCAACCCATATCTCCATTTTTTTCTTCAAAATGGAGTAACTCTATTTTGGAGTTGGGTTTTACTCCAACCCTACTCCATTTTGGAGAAAAAATAGAGATCTCGAATGTAGTGTAAAGAAAAAAAGAAAACATTAAATATAAAAAAATGGAATCTCTATTTTGAAGATGAAAATAGAGATGGGTTGGAGCAAAATTGACTTCAAACTCCATTATGGAAATGAAAATGGAGATGGGTTGGAGTTGGTCTAACGCGTCAAAGAGAATTCAACTTTTGTAATGATGAATGCATTGATTGCACAACTAGTCGGTACCTCTAATCTTTTATTGGCCTACAATATTATGGTGAAAAAGATTAGTAAAATGTGAAAGGAAACAACAAACCTCGAACATTCAACGATTTAACGAAGTTAGAAAAGAAAGTGAGTGTTATAGTATTTTCTAGCAAATGTTATAAACTTGTTTATCAAACAAAAAATCCAAAAAAAATCAGATTTCCTTTGATGACTAGAGAAACTAACCTTTTTTTTTCCACGCTACAATATTTTGTTTTTTAATGGTATCACTAAATTCGAATATTAAAAAAAAAACACTATTTGTATGATTTTTATTTGCTCTTTAACAAAAAAAAAAATGATTTTTATTTGCTCACTTTACTACTTATCAAAAGACAGAGATAAAGGGCAAAATGGAGATAGACAGACAGAGAAGGTCGACAAGAGTTGTACGTGAAGTTGTAATAAATGCAGAAAGCTGAAACTCTTTAACTTCTTTTCAAACAAGCACTTTTTTCCTCCACAATAAAACTATTCTCTTCTTTGCGTCGTCAGCTTTATTATTTTTGTTCTATCGCTACACGACAATTTCCGTTGTCTCGGAGACCATCATTTTGGATCCGAGAACCCAAAGACCCGATCGTAGACAGGTACATATTATTCGGTTTGCAATGTAAACCAGAACAATAGGTCAACTCGAATATAGTCCAATTCTGATTACGAAGACGATTATTCATAAAGTCCGGATCCGTTTACATTAAGCTATTTAGCGGGTTAGTTGGGATAGTCTTTATAGTTTACACTATGTTTCATGTACATGGAAAAATAAAAGTTCATGTGTGAGGGTTTTAATAATTATGTTCAAGCTGCGGAAGCGTTATCCCTTCAAAGATCTATTCATCAGTCTTTAAGAGCAAGGGTGAGATATTTGGCTTAGATCTTGATCGAAGATTAGGGGTTTGAGCGACTTTGGCTTATCGAGGCTATATGAGCATTCAATAGAGAATATTGTTCTTTAGATTGGATAATATGGCTAAATATGATATCACGCCAAGCGTTTGGAGAACACAAATTAGAAGATATGTCTTATTCATATAGCTGTTCAGATAATCAAATGTTTGTATATGTACGTTGCAAGTGAACAACGCTAAATGAAGAGTGAGATTAGTGACAATGCATTGTCACTAATAACATTTGTTAGCTGAAACATTTGAAATAATAACTATTTTTAATTGCAGGATTCCTAAATATTTTTTTAGTCATGGCTACGGGTAATAGTAGTAATAATTAAAAGAGATTATTCGAAAGTTGGAAAGAAGAGGTGTGGAACTGGACAAGAGAGGAGTATAACAGAGAAAAGTTTGGTGTAAAAAGGCTGCAAAGGAGTTGGTTAAAAAGTGAGTGAAGAACTCGATAAACGCGTAACCCTAAAGGCAAAGCGTGCGTTACTCTTTCCCCAATTATTTTATCTTTCTACCTTTTCTTTTTCTATAAAAAAATGATTACGACATTTGTAAAGCTAATTTTGATTTATACAACGACTACAATATTTCATGACGATGGTAAATCGCATGGAAAAAGTAACTTGATTCGACTACTTGCAAGGATTTGTTTCTCCTCCATCCATGTTTGAAAGCTGTGAAGTGTCACAAATCCTAGATTTTTGTAATCCGAAATCCTATTGATCACCTCCTTACACTCGTTGTTTATGGATGTATTCGCATATAATTAGATGGATATCATAGTAAATCAATAAGAAAGTAAAAAAACACGTATAACGTTGTATGAAACATGAATATATGTCGTATTTTTATTTCTCATGTATGTATTGTGGTCTATGATGGCATTATTGGTTTCTGAATAATGAAATAAAGACAATATGTTTGGTGTAGAAAGAAGTAAGAGTGATTTTAGCACAAAAAGATTTGAGTAGAGTTATTAAATAGGTCTCGGAATTTATTGGGTCGGCTTAGCACATCGGCACATGTGATGACCTTACCATTCTTGTCTCTGCATTAAATATTCTTCTATCAAAATAATGGTACAAGGTGAGTTGGTAACAAAGATCAAAAAAAAAAAAAGAATTCAATAATCTTTGTAATTTATGTTTCCTTGTTCCAAAAGGATGTCAAGTTGTCGTGCAGCAGTTGGTTATTATGATTTGGTATATATAATTCACGTTTATACTATAGTATCAAATTTGTTACACTTATTTTGGTCCGTAAAATAAAAAGTACTTATTCACGTTTTCCTGATTAGAAAAGTTAGAATACAGTAGTATGTTGGTTACACAAGGATAGTGACACTTTGGAGTTGTATTTTCAGTTTCCAAATCTAAAAGCAAGAAGACTGGCACATGATCTATAATACATTTAAAAGACAGAAGCTATAATAGTCTGAAGCAATCATTCACTACAAAACTTGTAATCTAATTCTATCAACTTTTTATAAGCATGAATAAGTAAATAAAAAAAAAACTTGAATGTCAAGTTATATCTTCTACAAAACTTAATTTCAAAATTATAATAGTGACAAGATTATCTGACTCAAATTAAATTTTCCAAAACTCTAACTCCAAAAAAAAAGTTTTTAAAAAAGAAAGAGCCTTTTAGATCGGCGGAAAAGAGACAGAGAGAGAGAGAGAAAAGGCAAAAATACGAAAAAGGTGAAAAAAGCTTTTTGAGTCGATTCCTTTTGCAGGGATTGCGTGTCTGATTTTTTTATTTTTATATATTCAAATACAAAAATACAAAATACCCCCAAAAATATTTCTTATTTTAAAAGGGGAATAAACAAAAAACTCATAACTCACATTTTAAATAGCGCGTGACATACACCGATCACACGAGTCAAATAGCCACTCAAGCGGTATCATACACGCGCTAAGGTTTAAAACGCGTGAACACTTTTGTCTCATTACTCTCTGACTAGATTCAACCTTTTTTGTTTCGTCATCAAAAACTTTATTAGTTGCGCTCCTTTTTCCCCCTTTTTTTTTTCCACACTTATCTGATTTAATTAGTAATTTATTTTGGATTATTAATTCTCTTTTTTCATAACGTTTATTTTAGTAACATCAATATCAAATTACTGGAATAATTATCTGTTAAAAGATTGACACTGAAACCAGAGTATCGTACTCCACCTTTTTAGACATATCTTGGTATACTAATTTGAGTGTATGAAAAGAAAAATGATATTTTAATCTCAACTAAAATTTTACGAATTGTAATTGGATGTTAATTAAGAAAATAGGACTAGGACTATGTTTTTTTTTTCAAACCTAGTTAATGACTTTGAGGCATTTTGTCCCACTCATACAAAAAAGGTTAATTTCGTAGTCTTAAACCCTTATAAAATATACTTTGACGTCGAATAAAATTTCAAAATAGGTAATGAGAGTTTTTTTTATAAGTTCTTCTTTGTGAAGAAGACAAATGATCCAAACCTTTCTTTTTTCCAACCAAAAAAAAAAAAAAAAAAATTCAAAACAAAGCATCTATTTTTTACCTTTCTGTTGATCAGCCTTTTGTTTTCCTGTAAAAAGCCATCTTTTGTGTTAAAACAACTTTTTTTTTTCTTCCTCTCAATGCATTTTTGCGTGACCCTTTAAAAAGTTTTTTGACATCTTCTTGGCCGGTCCTAAAAGTTCTTTATGCAAAGGTTTCTTCTTCTCCTTCTTCTTCTTTATAAGATAAACAAAAGTTGAAACAAACCCCAAAAAAAATAAAAATAAAAAACTTTCTTAGCCTAAGATGAGAGCAGATTTGGTTACAATACAGCAAACGCTAACGCCGGAAGCAGCGACTGTTTTAAACCAGTCGATTGCCGAAGCAACACGCCGTAACCATGGCCACACCACGCCTCTCCACGTGGCTGCTACTCTCTTATCTTCTTCCTCTGGTTATCTCAGACAAGCTTGTATCAAATCTCACCCTAACTCTTCTCACCCTCTCCAGTGTCGTGCTCTTGAGCTCTGTTTCAGCGTCGCCCTCGAACGCCTCCCTACAACAACAACAACAACAACAACCACTACTTCCTCGTCTTCTTCTTCTTCCCCGTCGCAAACGCAAGAACCGCTTCTTTCCAACGCTTTAACCGCGGCTTTGAAACGCGCTCAAGCTCATCAACGACGTGGTTGTCCCGAGCAGCAGCAGCAACCTCTCTTAGCCGTTAAAGTCGAGCTCGAGCAGCTTATAATATCGATTCTTGATGACCCGAGTGTGAGTCGGGTCATGCGTGAAGCTAGCTTCTCTAGCCCCGCCGTTAAATCAGCGATCGAACAGTCGTTGATGATTGGTAACAACAACTCTGTTTCTTCTAACTCGAGACAAACCGGGATTTTAAACCCGTCTTCAATTGGGTTTGGTTATCGTTCCGTACCGACTCCGGTTAACCGGAATCTTTATCTTAATCCCCGGTTACAACAACAACACGGCGTTGGGATGCAAACTGGGATGAATATGATGGTACAGAGGAGGACTGATGAAACGAAACGGGTGATTGAGATTATGATCCGAACCCGGAAACGTAACCCGGTTCTCGTCGGAGACTCAGAGCCTCATATTCTGGTGAATGAGATTCTCGAGAAGATCGAGAACGGCGAGTTCTCCGACGGACCGCTTCGTGACTTTAAGGTGATCCGTTTAGAGAAAGAGTTAGTTTCACAATTAGCGACGAGGTTTGGCGAAATCTCCGATTTGGTAGAGACTCGGATCGGTGGTGGTGGTGGCGGTGTTGTTCTTGATCTCGGAGATTTGAAATGGTTAGTGGAACATCCGGCGGCGAACGGCGGAGCTGTGACGGAGATGAGGAAGGTTCTTGAGAGATACAAAGGAAGGTTATGTTTCATTGGTACAGCTACTTGTGAGACTTATCTACGATGTCAAGTTTATTATCCATCAATGGAGAATGATTGGGATCTTCAAGCTATGCCCATCGCCGCAAAATCGTCTCTTCCGGCGATGTTCCCAAGGTTGGGTTCGGTTCTTTATTCAGTTTCAAGTTTTGATTTTTAACAAAGTTTTAATTTTTAATTTTTTTTTGTTTTGGTTAGGCTTGGGAGCAGTACTAACAACAATAATAACAACAACAACGCTATGTTATTAAGCAATAGCATTATTTCAATTGGGGAAATATCTCCGACGAGAAGCTTTCAGATTCCGATGAGTAAAATGAGCTGTTGCTCTCGGTGTTTGGAGAGTTATGAAAACGAAGTAGCTAAGGTGGAAAAAGATTTAACAGGAAATAACCGGTCGGTTTTACCACAGTGGTTGCAGAACGCTAAAGCTAACGATGATGGTGACAAGAAACTGGTAAGTAATTTTTACAAATTAGTTTCCATTTCAAGATATTATTATTAAGGAAAGAGAATGTGATTTTGATTTTGTTTAATGTTGTAGACGAAAGATCAACAGATTGTGGAGTTGCAGAAGAAATGGAACGACTTGTGTTCCCGTTTACATTCGGATTCTGAAAGAATCGTTTCTTCTACGTTGCCTGTGATGAAACTAAACTCAAGATCGGACATTACTCCACCGGGGAGTCCGGTCGGGACGGATTTGGTTCTTGGACGAGCTAACAGAGTTTTAACCACACCAGAGAAGAAGAAGACCCGAGAAGGGTGTTTCGGGAAGCTAGGAGATTCGTTTGATATCGATTTGTTCAAGAAGCTACTAAAAGGCTTAGCGAAAAGCGTTTGGTGGCAGCACGATGCAGCGTCTTCGGTAGCTGCAGCGATCACGGAATGCAAACACGGGAACGGGAAATCAAAGGGTGATATATGGTTGATGTTTACAGGTCCAGACAGAGGAGGGAAGAGCAAAATGGCTTATGCGTTATCAGATCTTGTCTCCGGGAGCCAACCGATAACCATCAGCCTCGGTTCTGGTTCAAGAGCGGACGATGGTTTAAACCTCCGTGGTAAAACAGCGTTGGATAGATTCGCGGAAGCGGTGAGAAGAAACCCTTTTGCGGTTATTGTTTTGGAAGACATCGATGAAGCGGATGTATTGCTACGTAACAACGTGAAGCTAGCGATGGAACGAGGAAGAATCAGTGATTCGTATGGCCGCGAGGTTAGTCTAGGGAACGTTATTATAATCCTTACCGCGAATTCATCGTTCGGTTCAGCTGAAAACGTTACTCCTATCGATGAAACAAGACTAGAGTCTCTTGTGGTGAGCAAAGGATGGCAGTTAAGGCTCTCTGTTTGCAACAGCAGCAGCAAAAACCGAAAACGAAAACCGAACTGGCTTTATAGCGACAATGACCAAACAAAGCAGAGGAAAGAGATCTGTTTCGACTTAAACGAGGCAGCAGAATTCGATTCATCAAGCGATGTAACGGTCGAGCACGATCAAGAAGATAATAATAATGGCAACCTTGTTCAGAAGCTAGTGGCGTTAGCAGATGATACCATACTCTTTAGACCGGTCGATTTTGATTCGATCAAGAACCGTACGGCGGAATCTTTAAAGAAACGTTTCTCTAACGGTTCCGTGGAGATTGAAGACGATGCTTTAGAGAGAATAGCTGGTGCGATTTGGTTAAGTAAGATCAGCTTAGAGGAATGGGTTGAAGAAGCAATGGGTTCGAGTTTGAATAACTTGAAATCTCGAGTTTCATCTACGGAAGATTCAGTGATTAGGATTGAGCTTGAAGATGATCTGAGTGAAAGAATCTCCGGTGGCTATCTTCCGAGTAGTATCAGAACGGTGATCGTTTGATTCTTTTCTTTGTGTGTTTCCGGTGAAAGATAGATTCGTAATTATGAGAATTGGTGAGGGTAAAGATGTAAATATCATGATGTCTCCGAACCGTCTTTTTGGCGGGGTCAGGAAGAGTTCGGTAAAATATTTAAACAGTTAAAAAAAAGGGTTACAAAAATAATAACTCACACTTTATTATATATGAAAGTAAAATTAGATATGAAAATGGTGAAAAATACGACGGGAATTAATTAACAATTAGAGGTTTTTATCGGGGACATAGTGGATATGTTTTTTTTTATAATTCAAGGTTACATTTGATTATTCTTTCGTATGTTACTTCTTGGAGTTTTGTGGAATAAATTAATATAGTCTCTTACAAGTATGTATCGAATTTTATGAAAAACTATATACTAATAATAAAGTTTTGTAATATTCAGGAGACATTTATTTCAGTAGAAAGTTGTACACTTTTTAGAAATATTAGGTGGGTTCGGCTAGTATGTGGTTTGTCTTTATTTCACCTTTTTAGAATGAAAGCAGCAAATCCAACCACTCCCATGGACCAAATTATTTATTAAAGATATCCTTCGACAATATCAGACTAATAAATAACTCACAGCTTGTTTATATATAATTATATATGTATGACATTTTTATTGTATTTTTTATTTTTTTGTAGCTAATGGTTTAATATTCATTCGAAATAAGCTGGAGTAAAGGAATTATTCGTGCTAAATCAAACAGTAGTGATTAGTGATAGTAGAACCTGGAAGATTGATAATGATTTTTTTTTTTTTTTTTTTTTTTTTTTTAACAAAAAAGGTTTATATTGTTTTCTTACTTGATAGCTAATTCAAGGAACCTCGTGCATGTTTTCATTTGATATTTTGGTATAGTTTCCGGTGGAGCTGTTCCACTCTATGATGTTTCTAATCACTTTATTAGTATCTTTATATTTATATACAACAAATTTGGACATGGTTTTGTTCTTAGTTCTAAAATTTTAAACATGAAAAATTCTAATCTCATAGCACTTATTCTTCTCCTTTTTTTTTTAAAAGTCAACAGCTCATATTCTTTAAAGGAGGTGTATTCAACTTGACATTTTAAGTGATTTGTGTAAAAGTTACAAATCATATGTTATTCAATCATGGATTTTAAAAAGTTTCATGAAATCCACTGTTATTGAACTGATAATTTAAAAATCTACTTTAAAATCCACTGTTAATTCAAAACAGTTTGTGGATTTGGATTTTAATAAGTTTTAAGGATTCTGGAGGATTTGAGAGATTTGTTTAGTTAAAAATACAGAAATCCAAATCTCATGGTTTTATGTGGGATTTGAAAGAATTTTCCTATAAATCATATCAACTTCCCTAAAATCTACAAAAATTCCAAATTTACTAAATCCCATCAAATCCTCCAAAATCATTGTTTCAATACACCCCCCTAAACCATCATAGTTTTTAGAATTTAGGTTTTAATTTATTTATGGATATTCTCCTACCTTTTAAATATAAATCAACAAAAATACACATTTAGTCACGTTTTATATTGATCTACATCATCGGCATCTACCAAATTTTTTTTCCAGTGCTATAGGATCTTCAACAGTGTATTAACATCTAGATTTAAACTCAACTTTTTATATAGTTCATAGAGGTTAAATTAGGATGTTGATTAACATCTTCACATTTTGGGTTCTAGATTCACTGGAATCTAGTCGTCTTTGAGTGTCACTTGGTCAATATGCGATTAGTTCAGTCTGTTGAGAACAAAGTTGAAAACTACCAAAACGTGTTCAAATATTCAAATGCGATCGGACCATACGTAGTGTGATCGGTCCGTTCTTTTGTGCTCTTGGGGTCATACTTTGAATTTATATCATTTACTATGACCAATTGATTCAAAGCCTCAACCTACAAACCGGTCAACTACCGATAATAAATTTAAACCTAACTAAAAACGTATGATAACAATGAAACGACGACGACACTTTGTCTAGTGATCTAAAACTACATGACGCCATAGCTTTTCATTTTCAATTTAGGACTGCTAGACCTAATTTTAATCATATGTAATCTCGAACTACTAGCTCATATATTTAACAGCTAATATGAAAGGAGTAGTCACATTCTCTTTTGGACATTTAATATCTATATCTACCACTTAACAACTACATGCATGCCTAGTGAATTCACATGGTCCATATGCCTTGTACATATAACTTTTATATTGGATCTATCTATGAAAATTCAGACTAATTTCAATACCAATATTGTAGTCTCTATTATTGTATAGTACATATAATTGAAAGTCGATATACGACACGAAGTACATATTTTGTAGATCTTATAATATTTGTTTGAAAGTTTTTAGATGTATTCTGAATTACTCAAACCAGTTTTTTTTTTTACTGCAATAGTCGTGATATACTTTTGGCTTTTGTAAGTCAAATAACTTCGGTTCCCTGCTAGACACTTGAAGACAAAGCCTCCAAAACTGCCTTTTCTCCTTTTGAGATATTACAATATAGTAATATCTATGAGTGGGAAGATAAGGCTGAAGTTTTGTGGTACTTACTTTATACATAATACTCCGATACTTTTCGAGTATTAAAAATGTGGATTTGTTTGAAATAAAGCAGGTCATAACCTAATTATTGACAACAAATAATTAAGGGGATATACTATAATATTATTTTGAAATAAAAAGGATTTTTGCCAAGGAGAAGCACTAGAACAAGGAGAAGACAAACCAAAACATGCCTTTATATCGTTCAATTGTTTAGTTATATATTTTGGACCTCATGGTCTCTCTCTATCTTTTTTGGTGGATTTGCATTATGTCTCCTCACTTCTTAGTTCTTTCTTATTAGTTAAATATTTTTCTTAGTTAAGTATATCATCAGCCAAAAGTATGAAAGATTAAGGCAGTCGACACTGCAGTAGTTGAGAATTCTTATATATTAAATTAGATTCAATTATCTCACAGAAAGATTCATCATACACCATGCCAATACTTGATCTTGAAGTGACAAAAAGAAACTCATTATAACACCAATGTGAGAGTGTAATTGAATAGTCTTCAAGTGGAAAATAAAATAATGCAGCAAATGCTGCAACTTTACTCAAAGACCTGTTTCCTTATTTAATACTATATTTTTCTAGTCTTTTCTCTTTAATTATTATAATTATAGCTGTGAAAAGTATGTGAAGATAATGATTTACGAATATAAGTATGGATTAAATCTATACTATTAAAAGGGAAGCATTTTTAATAAGTAGACATAGATTAAGAGATTATTACATGAAATGCCATGGAAAACAGAATAAGAATATTTATAAATCAGTATCCAAACAGATTGATATTTAATAGACATCAATCTGTTTATGGAAATTGAATAGACGTCAATCTATTTATGGAAATATCCAATCAACAAGATAATAATTATCTAAATGTTTATGGAAATTAAATTAAAAATAATAATAATTAACTAATATTTACATAAATAATTTAAATTTGTTGCCATAAAAATCAGACTCTTAAATTCGAAATTACATATATGTAAATATATTTAATTTTCTAATATATTTTGAGATATTTCTGGAAACAACTATTTAATTTTAATATAATGATAACTATTAAACTGGGTAAGAAGTAGTCCAGATTAATTTGTTAACATAAATAACATGGTTAATTAAAGAAAAAAATATTGGATTATCAAAAATGGAAATAAATAACGTTATTTAATTAGATTTGTTCAAAAAAACTAAAATTATTTTTATGAATTAAAACAATAATTACAAATAAGACAACAATTACCAATGAAAAATACTTATAACCGGAATATGTTCTTTTCTATTGATTTCAAAATGATCAATAAGAAAGTATTTCAAAAATATATTCAGCTTATAGATAAAAATAAATTATTTTTAAAAAATTTATGGAATTTTTAATGTTTAATTAAATAGCAGATCTACTAAATATGACGAACAATTAGGAAATTTATATGGGCAAATTTCTGGTGGCGAAATTTGTGGACAAACAATTAGGAAATTTATACAATGCTTTGGGCAAAAAATATCTTAACAATAAATGAAAAACCACAAACATATATTTAACTTATGTCATACCATTTTCCTATATATATAACGAAGTATTTGTGTTTAAATCCTAGATTTTTCTTTTTTGGTGTTCAATTTCGATAGCACATATATTTGTTTTGTTATATTTCCTAATTGAAGTATAATCTAATTTTGAAGTTTATTATTATTCTTGATTTCAGCGTTCGAATGGATCAACGTTCGAATGGAGCAGGGATACAGTTGTTTCTCCACCTTGTGTGTTAGTATCTCTTCAAAACTATGGTACTTTGATCTATTTATTTTTGAATATTACTTAGTTTGTTGATTTGGTGGATTTTATATTATGTTAAGTTTGATCTTCATTTTGCATGACACACCCTTTGATTAAAAGAGTTTACAAATTGATTTCCCTTTATTAAATCATCAAAAAAGTTATCAGGATATTAAGAAGAACATGAAGAGTTGTTCATAGAAGCCTACAAAACTATCTTTTTTTTTCTTTTTCAAAACGAAATTGTCTTTTAGTTTCATGTTAATAAATCTTTATGTTCATACAGAGAATAAATGACTACTAAACTTGAAAAGTATGTACAATTCCAACTCATCCTAAGACAAAAATCACACAAGAAAAAAATATGAAAATCATTTTAAAAAAGCTTGGCTGCAATCATCAAACTATGAGTGTCAAAATGATTAACTCAACTCAAATCAACTCATTACCTAATGAGTCTAGATAAAATGAGTTCATGGATTAACCCAGCTCATTTGTTTAAATGTGTGTGTAATGAGTCTAGATAAAATGAGTTCATGGATTAACCCAGCTCATTTACAAAAGTGTGTGTTTTGGGCTTGTATTAGGATCAAAGTGGGCTGGACTTGATAGATATCATCTCCAGTAGAAATTCCCATGTTCTCTTTGCTCCAAATATCTTCAAATATCAAATGAACAGCTCCAGCAAGCTGTTTGGTCCTTTCCCTTGTCATTGGTCCAACTGGTACAAGCATAGCATCCTCAGGAACAAGCTCAGCTTCCACTTGATCATCCTCATTGCTTCCCATTATCATATCAATGAACCCATATACAAACATGAAAACAATCATGAACAATCATGAACCCATATACTTAAAAACAAAACCCAGAAAAAATCAACTTAAACCCAGCAAAATACAAACATGAAAACAATTTTCTAAACAAAACCACTAGACCCACGTTTCCACCTCCATAAACCAAATCAAACAAAAACAATTGATACACGACAAACCATAAACTAAGAAAACAACACAAAACCATCAAAATAATGAACACATACACAATCAAAATAACGAGAAGTCGAGAACAATCATGAACCCATATATGGAGATGAAAACAATCATGAACAATCATGAACAATCATGAACCCAGATACTTAAAAACAAAACCCAGAAAAAATCAACTTAAATCCAGCAAAATACAAACATGAAAAGCTTAAGGATTGAAGCGAACCTGAGAGGGTCGGAGAAGAAAGAAGCTCAATTATAACATGGGTTGAAGCTCAATCTGAATCAAAATTGATTTTTCACAAATACAGGACGAAGCTCATTCACGACGAAGCTGTTAATTGGGGGAAAAAGATCGGTTTACACATTTTGACCGGTTTAGTGATTTTAGTAATTTTTAGTGGTTTTGGCAATTTTGACCGGTTTAAGCATTTGATGGATTAAATAGTTAATCCATTACCCATTATAACATAACTCAATTGATCCATTAAACCATTTGATCCATTAACTCAATTTATTCATGAAATCATTAGGATAAATTTTTTTAACCCATTAGGGTCTATGGGTTGAGTTGAGTTGTGGTTATCCATGAAACTTGACCCATTTTGACATCCCTACATCAAACACACAAAAAGATGTCCATATTTTTTTGTGAGATTAGTAGTGTGAAGGAGAAAGCATGTAGGTCTAAACATGGAATTGTGAAATCAATGGACTTTAATTATGACGTGAAAAATATACTTCACTTGGGATTAATTTTATTGTATTTAGACTTTTCAACAGGCAACATGTTGTATAGAAAATTTGTGCATCCATCCACACATTTAGTGTAAAATATATATGTGTCGTATAAAATATAAAGTGTTTATTAATATATTTTACAAAGAAATTGTAAATTCACATTTTTTTGTTTTATATTTTACCAAGTGTATAATAATATTATTGAATGAAGGAAAAAAATCGACTTCTGGAATATCAATAATAGTTTTATACCCAATACTTTTGAAAATCATTTTTTAAAGTTTCTTTAACATCAGATTATTAAAATTGATATTATATATATGTAAACTTATTTAATTTGATGGTATATTATTTGTTATTTTGAAAAACCACCATCTAATTTAATCTGTTCCATAAAATTCATTCATAATTTTATTTCAAAATTTTTTTTTTAAAAAAACTAATTAATTCTGATTATAATAAATAGATTAAAACCAAAAAAATTGATTTTTTAATTATATATTTTTTTCAATTATGAAAACAGTTATTATATTTGTAGTATATAATTTAACCACGATTTACTATTTTATAAAATAGTATATCCTTTATATAAATTTTGGATTCTAGATTCATCAGTATCTCAAAAAATTAAAATATTATCGATTTCCAAAATATTAATTTAAAATATATACAGTGTTGAAACTTTTGCCGATTTTGGTTCATTAGTGGAAAAAAACAATTTTAAACAGTTTAAAAATAGTTTTAGTGGATTAATATCATAACTGCTATGATTCTAATAAATTCAATGGTGAAAGGATTATTATTTCATTTTCACACTTTTAGAGAAAACTAATATAATTTTATGTTATAGATCTTATACAACTAAATATATCTATAAAATAAAACCCACACATATGTGATCCAAAACACTTACTTATTTCCTTATCTGATAAACTAAAATATATGAAATGTGTATTTATTATTATAACCACAATTATGAGATGAAAAATCATATCTAGGACAGGATATACTACTTTTGTTTATTTTCTGTCCTGAAATAGATGTACCGCTTATCTCTTATTGTTTTTTTAATGTAGTTATCTTTACGTATAATAAAAGACAAACTGATCACTTTTTTAGTCTAAACCAAATTATAAACAAATCGAGTACTTAACTGGTATGAGTTCGGTTATATGAATGTTAATATTCCTAAAAAAAAAATAATGTCTACAAACATAACTCCACATATATGTAATATATTATAAATCTAATAGCAAACTTAGTTTTTGAAATTAATTCCGCACGTACGTGCGGGTCTGAATCTAGTTATAACTAAAAGGGCCAAGGGGTCGCAGATCTCAACCTTACATGATTGAAACCTAATGTTGAATTTTAGCTTTTTGTAAAAGGGACATGAACTTGACTTATGTAGTGAGCAACTACACACTATAAGGTACAACTACTATGGCACATTTTTAACATATGCATAATGCATGAATGTCTACTTTTAGAGGGGGTATTCAAACATGGATTTTAAGAGATTTTGAGTTTCTTTTAAAATCATGTGTTATTCAACTTGTGTTTTTAAAATCCCTTCTCAAATCTCATGTTATTCAACTTGACATTTTAACAAAATCATTTAAAATAACTCAAAATCTCTTGTTATTCAATCAAGAATTTATAAAAGTCATATCAAATCTACTGTTATTCAAATTTAACACTTTTTTTTCAAAAATTACTAAAAACTGATTTTGAGAGATTTTGGATACCTTTTTACTTGAAAAAACTGCAATAAACAAATCTCACCTCTAGAGGTGTTATTTTGAAGGATTCTTAGAAAACCAAAAAAAAAAAAGACCCAGACTCCCAGTTATATTTTTTCTTATCGTAAAAAAGAGAGAATAATCTTCTGTTCATATTGTTCTTCAATCTCTCAAAAACAGGTTCAATGTAGGGAATTTCCTTTCAAAGTTGGATTAAACCCAGATTTTTTAAATCTTCATAGTCATCATATTCTCGCCTTCATAGAAATAAAACTGCAGATGATTTTTTTTGGATCAAAGTTAAATTGCAGATGATAAGCTTTGATAAATTCAATCTCAGAAATTGATTTGTTTATCTTTTTTTGTTGTTAAGAGAAACACATTGAAGTAGTGATGCACTAGCATTTTCGTTCCATGAAACAAAAGTGTGTATAAAAAAAAGAAAAAGTAGTCTTGTTTTTGTTTTTAAGAGAAAGGCATGTACTTTTGTTGACCTTTACAAGGCTGTCTTGAATCAATACACACTTCCATTATCTTTATTTGAAGTAGACCTGCAAATATGTTTGACAAACTCTGCTAATATCATATATAGAGAAGCCTCTGATTACTTAGACTTTGCTTGCTACCATTATACAATATAGTCTTCAGATGTATAGTAAATCTCTCCCATCATGAATCACAAATCATAAATCTCTCCCATAGCATTAACGAACAATAGAGATTCCTGTGATTTGATTTGTATTCGACCAAATTTTACATGACAATAATCGTGTTTTGTTTTGTGCTATGATAAAGGGATCAATGATGTGAATAAATCCAACTTTTTTTTGTTCCACAAATCTCTCATAATCATCTTAAATCTCACCAAATCACATGCTAATTTTCTTTTTTCCTAAAAATAAAAAATAGACAATTCTACCAAATAATCTAAAAACTCACTTAAATCTCTTAAAATCTAAAATTTCCAAAATCTCACAAAATCCTCTCAAATCTGTGTTCAATACCCCCCTCTTATAGTATAATATATAGAGAAGGGAAGTGTAACAGAGGTTAAATATGTAATTAGTAATGTCTAAAACCCTGTATATTGTAATATCTCCTATCAATAGAATCATGCATTTCTTTACATGGTATCAGAGCAGTAAAATCCTAGACCTAAAAAATTTTTCTCTCATTTCCTTACATAATATAGGTTACTTACCCTTACTTTTAACAATTAAAATGAGAAGTCGAATAACTAACTTCAATGAAACTGCATAATCTCAGTTAAAAATAATAAATAAAGATGTTTTGGCTTTTCAGATATTTATAACAGATCGGAAATACTAATTATATGCTAATAACTAAAAATTGAAAACGAATGATTTTCATGGTACTGTACTCGAAATTTCTAGAAAATTTTTTCAATTAATTAATATATTTAGACTTTTAAAATCTACTGCTCATAATCCATGATTACATTGAGCCGGTCCTGTGGCCGGCCATTCCGAAAAGGAAACCCCAATATGTATGTAATCTTGTAATATAGATTATAGATTATAGATTATAGATTATAGATTATAGATTATAGATTATGATTTGATCCGACATCCCGGTCAGTAGAGAAAGCATTCCCATGGACCAAAACTCATCATTTGTATGATCTTATGCCTTTCTTTCTTTATATTTTTTTTCAAAGAAATTTGTGTCAATATTAATCATGCAAAAACATGCTCAAGAAGTTAAACCTTTTTCTTACCACGACGACATATTGGCTTTTCACGAGTGGGCTTACTCACATCTTTTTTTTTTTCCTTGTTGGTTCATGAAATTGTGGGAAGCTGTTTACGGTAGCATAAGTTCTGAGACTTCTGACTGTGATACTGATATGTACACATAATATATTTCTACTTCCTCATCTTTACATTCAGAGAATTTAGAAACAAGTCCTTTAATCGTACAACATAATTAATTTTCCAAGCTTATATTACAAAATATGTTTTAGTGTACAAAAACCAAAACCCGTCTTGAGTTTCTTTTCTTTATGTCTTCAAAAGGACACTTAATGTGAAGTAGTGTTCTTGTCATAAAATTCTCCTGTGAAAAAAAAGTCAGCTTTCTTTTTTCTGGTTATAAATCATCTGGCTCAGCTGAGAAATCAGGCTCTTCGGGTTTCTTAAACCGAGGCAATTCAACATCCTTAACTCTCTGAGCTGCAACACCACGTCTTGTATTAGCTGCAAAACGTGAAGCCAAAACCATGACACCAATGTTCATCTTTGTTCTAGGACTCTGCTCAACACACTCTTCTTCTTCTTTTTCCTCTTCTTCTACTTCTTCTCCTTCTTCATTGTCCATTGATTCAATCGCAGTGAGATTATTCTCCATAACTCTTCTCTTGTACCTGCGCCAAGCGGCCTGTATGAAGCAAGCAGCCCAAGTCCTCCAATGGTGAGAGTAGAATCTGAAAGTATGTTGAAGCTTCTTGCTGTGTAACCGCCTAAACTGATTCGCAACAAACTTCAAATCTTCAGCTCGAAGAGCGAATGCTTCGACTTCAACTAACGCCCTAACTGTTCTTGTAGAAGACGGCAAATTCAAGGTTGATTTTGGAAGCAAAGCCCAAGAAAGAAGCTCTTCCCCACAGAAATCTCCAGGTCTTAGTATTATCGTGTTGAAGAAACCAGTTCTGCCTCCATTGGTTGTGGAACTCTCGAGTCTACCTCTGATGATGAAGAGCATCTCTGAGATCAAGTCACCTTCACGTACAAGGTAAGTCCCTTCGGTACATAGAGACGAAACCAGGCGCTCACATATCGCATCTAGCAACTGATCATCCATTTGAGAGAAAAATGGGACCTGCATTATTCAGAGATAAGCATTTCAGAGAGAAATTATCGCAACTAGCACTACAACCATACTTAGAGAGCTTGACTGGGTGTAAGTAGTAAAAGTTGAACCATTTGTTGCATGAACAAATTAATAGAAAAACTTACTCTTCGAACAAGATCTAAACATAGGTGACGTTGAATATCACGGCGAAGATCAGTGGGTAAACTTTGCAGGAGAATCTCTTCATCGACTCCTCTCGTTGCAAGCCACTTATACTGCTCATATCCCCTGACACGGTTTCTCAATTCTTCAGGAAGTTGACGATGTCTCATCCACTCCTCTGTGTCTCTCTTCTTCAACCTCCATTCCTCAAGCCGTACGGTCAAAGATTGGAGATATGTCTAACAAACAAAAGGCAAAACCAAATAAACATAAGAACAAAAGGCAGAGACTTCTAAAACTTATCCTATAATGCAGGAATCCATACCTGCATATTCCCAATGAGATGTGCAAAGAGGACAAGACCAAAGATTGCAATGAGAACAGCAAATGTGGTTTCTCCCATGAACATGGTCGTGGACAAATTCTGGCCATAAGAACTAGGATATGATAATAACAGGAAAAGACCATCAGATTTTCAAACTTGTAATCAAAATTCAAAAAGGAGAGTACAAATTCATAATAAGGCTAACTTCGATGATCTCTATAATTACCTAAGTTGTTGCAATCCCCACCACAAACAGTAGAAATATCTCTCAAAAAAGTCTGAAGACACAACTTTTTTAGTGATTGCATTCCCGAATATCCCATACTTGAACTCGCCATTACGTGCATCGCAGAGTTTGAACACTTTTGTGACATTTGCCCAATTCATCTGCTGTACGTCATACATTGAATCACAGTCTAAGTAATAGAGCTGACAGTTGTTGACAAGGCCATCTTCGTTGTTGCATTTCGATTTCCAGCATGATGTATATCTATCAACTGATAATATATACCATGCCGCACCAAGCACCTGGTCAAACCAAAAAAAACAAAAGCCTTGTTATATATTGCCGACATAGTCATAGTATTGAATGATAAAAGGAGAGGACTTCATTCATAATCATACATGACTAGCTAGCATGTATAGCAAAAGATTATAAGCAGCTCCAGCCCAAGCAGTCTTTGTAACCACTCCAGTCGCTTTAACGATTTGAGAACTCAACGGAATGATAAGATAGAATCTAGGGATGTACTGGAGGAGCACAATCAAAGCAATGGCATTGTTGTTATGATCAAACCGGTAACTCTTTGTGGTCGATATAACAAACCAGATAACTATCTGAGGGAGTGGTAACGTCGCAATGAGATCAATGATGAAGTCAGACTTAAGATACCTCCAAGCAATTGCCTTAGGATCCATCACAAGCTCACCTCTACCAAACACTCTAGTACTCGAATTGGGCGCGATAAAACCAGTCCTAAACTTAATGAAAATGTGAAGCAAGTAGAAAAGATCCGCAATAGTCCTGAAGAAGGTAACAAGGATACTTAAACTCGTATCAGTCCTTGCACAAGGATAGTTCTTATCTCCTCCAATGGCTGGCACAAAGAAATACAAAGGATCGATGAAGAGAGCAACCATACAGGAGACAATGAAGACCCAATTCCATTTCAAGACAATCTCACTCCCTGGATCAAGAATGGTCTTGTACCATGAGACTTTAGAAGATTTGAACTTGTTGTTGTTGTTGTTGTTGTTGCTAACTTTAGAAGCATCAGTGTATCTAAGTCTATTTCCAGGTAAGAGATGATCAGGTCTTAGTGCTGAAAACTTATAAGATTTGCTCATTGGATCATTCACTGCCCATATAGCTTCTTTGTTTTCTTTCCCTTCTGAATAAAACCTGCAAAAGCAATACACAAACAAAACTCAAATCTGTAATCTGAACCCTAGAATAGAGTATAACCCAGTACCCAAAATCGAAACTTGTTACCTTCTTGGTTTGATTTTTATTCCACTTGTAATATCCAACAAAAAGACAAATCTAAAGCAAAGTTTTGATTTTTATTCCTGGGCTAATCAAAATTTCACGAATTTTAAGGAGAAGGAGAGCTTAGTATGACCCGTAACGTAAATCTAACGGAGGATTCAGAAACTGAAGATGAGAGAGAAACTTACATAAGAAGCTTGTCCTTCCTTAACTCCATTACAAGAAGCTCAAGCTCAAGTAACTAATCCACTTATTTGATCTAAACAAAAAGCAAAATTAGAAACAGAAGTTTATAAAAACCATTGCTTTGACACTCTCTTTCACTCTTACTCTTTCTAAATCTGAGAAAGATGGATCGTGGTTTTGTTTAATTACTCCGGAGAAGATTGAACTTGAGGGGAGGGAATTTACTGAGTCACGGGGACGAGTCAGGGAGCGTATCTTCTTCTTTTGTCTTTTTATTTCACACCTTTAAAGAAAAGCAAATCGGAAAGGATATTTGTTTCTTTTGGGAATATTTGAGAGCCATCGGAAAATAAAAGACAAGAAGTCAACAATACATTTGACTATGTGACATTATTTAGTTAATCAAAGTCCATTAGTACAAGTAAACACTAATTAGGCAATGCCACCTTGCTTACTAAAACCCTTTTTTTAGTCTCGTACGAGTTTACAATAATGCGTACTAAAACAGTAAACACCTACTTAGACAATGCCACATTGCTTACAAAACACTTTTGTTTTGGTAGTCTTGTAGTCCAGATCTAATCACAATCACTTATCCCACTGAACTGAATCACACACAGTTTTCACCTTCCAATCAGAAACAGAAACATTTGATGATTATTGATTAAAAGATTTGATGATTATCTCAAGTGAATTATGAGAAAATAATCAAAAGGTAACATTAGCAAACATCTTTAGTAAAGTGACAAAATTGACAACATGTTTATCTGTATTTCAACTGAAGTCTCATGTTCTCCAACAGACTCTGATCAGATAAGATCAAAACTCTCCGGATTTTACAACTTCAAGCATTGTATAAAACAACTGTGAGTATAAAACTTCAAATTCCCAATCGAAAACTCTTCATTCTCTCTATTGGATGTAACTCAAAACAGTGAAAGAAACAAAGCTTCAATTGTGGAGCTTTATAAAAAAGAAACAAGACACTGTACATGATTATTGATGATGGAAAAAAACAAAATTGCTGCTAACAAAGATCATAACAAATCAAACGAACCAAACAACACTTACAAAACTACTTAAAAAACACTAACATCTTTCTTCACCAATTCAAAAAGCTTTCACCTTCAGGTCTCCATCTTCTCCCTTCTTCAAATCTATAAACCCTATCCCTACAAATCGGACAAGTCGGGACTTTCATCAACCACAAGTCAACACACTTGCGGTGAAACACATGCCCGCATCGAGGCAGCTTCCTACACCACTGCCCTTGTCTGAACCCATCGATACAAACCACACAATCGTCACTTCCGTACTCTGTTACATGCTCACGAAACTTGAATTGGGGAAGCCTCTTCACGCATCTTGGAGACAACCCTTCAGAGTATTCGTGACGACGATAACGACGGAGACGGTGGCGGTAGTTCCGGTGAATAAACCAGTAGAAAGCGAAGAAGAAGGTGAAGCCAAGAGACGTGAGGATAAAGAGGAAAGCGGTTACAGCTACAGGGATCATAATCAGACCAACGAGGAATTTGGAGAGAATCTTCGTTGGTAGACTCTTCGTGTTCGCCTTCGGTGGCGGCGGAGACGGAGATAGCTCGCCGGAGATTGAGCCGCCATCGTAGGGAATAGGTATTGACATCGGACTGGATAAAAAAACTTCACTTTAACGAATCAAACACTTACTCTGTTTTAAGGAGATGAATAAAGGAGAGATCTTTATGGATCTTGAAGATCAAAGTAAGTTGTTTTACAAAGGGTTTGTCTGATATAGAGGAGGTAACGCTAGTGTGGATTTTATATTTTATATGCGGGAATATTCGGACATTTGTTAATAATCAGTTTGACGATAAACTAGTTTTTGTCCTTAAAATACTTATAATTAACTCATGAGTATCGTGAGGCAAAGTGTCTTTTATACCTTATTTTCATATTTTGACAAGAAAAATTTTGGACGTTTTTGTTGATGTTTTGTTTTGATCGTTCACATCCATAATTAGTTTATACTATAGTATTATTCTTGCTAAACTCATGGAATATAAAACAAAAACTTTTCGTTGGCTCAAATACTTTAGCTGATGGTGGGTTTAAAGTAACGTAACCTCATGCTATAAAGGTAAGGGTCTGTTCACTTGTGTGTAATCAATCACTGCTAACTCCTAACTTTCGATTATGAAAAGATTAAGCGTAGTTAAACACAAATGTAGACACGTTAACCAATCAGTGCTGTGCTAGCTCGTAAGCTTGGATTATGAAAAGGTTAAGCGTAGGTAAACACAAACGTAGAGACGTTCTTGATAAAACAATGTAGATTTCAAGAAAACTAGAGGAGAAAACAAGGGGCGAACGCAAAACAAGACTAACACATTCAATTCAAGGATAACGTATTGGTGATTATATTATAAAAAGGACAAAAGGGTTCAATTTCGGTTACAATTATTATTATATCTGAGCTTCCTATCTGGTAATGCCGGGTGGGAAGTGATAGGGACAACCCGACAAGGGCAGCTTCCTTGGTAACTCCATTCCTCTTTATATCACCAGTACCATACCTTTCTTTTCAGATTCATCTTTTCGTTTGCAACATTTTTAATGTTATCTCATTCTTTCTCACATTTTTTCGGTTTATTTCGCGGTTTCGATCCGGTTTAACTTGGTTTTTAGAATAGTGTCTCCTTGTCATTCCAATTCGGCCCATTAACTATCGCCTTCTAAACCGGCTTATAGGTTGCTATTTTTATTGACTGTCCCATTTATACATTAGTCCATATTTCACTACATTTTAGGACTAATGGGATACAAATACAATACAATATGCCTTACATGAATGTATTGGATCATAGAACTCTGTTTCGTGGGAGTGTTAAAGAGAAATTTTTGTGGTAAATTTGATCAGCGTAGTTTAGCAAACCTTTTCTGGAGTCTTGACTTGACTTTGACTATAAATAAATTTGCATATCAGATGAGGATATATACAATACTATTCTCAGGGCCGGCTTAAACATCGACTACACCTGGTGCGATAGTCTTTTTGCATCATCGTCAAAAATATTTGTAACTCATTTGTTTGTGATATAACTGATTTTATGAGGAAAAAAATACACAGAAAAATAAGATATTGGTAGGAAAAATAAATAGATAAGTAACTATGAGTTGTCAAAAAATAAGAAGAAAGATAATAATATGTTTAAGTTTAGGTTTAAAGTGTAAACTAGATTAATACCCGTGCTGGAGCACGGCTTGAAATTCATTTTATTTCTATTATAATTTTTATATAAAATAATATTTATGTAATTGTTTTAAAATATTTTTTGGATAAAATATTATGCAATAAAATCATATGCTAAATATGATGGCTTGAAAAAACACCTATTTTATAAGTTATATATTGCTAATGATTCTAGATAAGTACCCGTGCTATAACAATGGTTAAATTTTATTTTATACAAAATTTTGTATATTTTATGTTATAAAATAAATTTTAATATGTTGTATTAGGTTATATATGTGAAGTTATTTCAACAATGTATATTCTACATCATGAATTGAATGTCATTATAAGACATAATTTTGTAAATGTGCTTTTTAAAAAGGGAGTTATTATATTATGAGTAATTTAACATATTGTTATACTTTTTGTTTTAATATACTTGGTTTCTTGAAATTCTTTCATATTATAGTGACATATTATTGACATTGCTATAACAAATCAATTTAGAGTGTTCATAGTTTCTAACTTTTATATCAAGTTTCAATATATGAAAAATATTTCAAAATAAATTATTTAAAGTTTATTATATTATATAAAATTATAAAATTCAACAAAAATATAAAATTGAATTTAAATAGTCAAATTTTGACCCGCTACTCAATAGATATTATTTTTAAAGAATAATATTACTAAAGCTTGAATATTTTATAGATTAAACAATTTATATTTGTTTTTAAAAATTCAGCTTATGTTATATCTTGAAATAAAACTATTTTTAGTTATAATAAATAATATGATAATTTTTTTTCACAAAATAGAATCATATATAAAAATGAGAGGTGAAGTATAATGATAATTAACAAATTAATATGTTAAGTTAGATATCAAAAGATTTTATTTGATGAATAATTTAATAAAGTAAATTAATATGGTAAGTTAGATGATATGATTCTTTAGAATGTTCTTTTTGAGATTTTCTGTATAACCTATTTGTAACCAATTAATATATCAATTAATGTATAACCTATTTGTAACTAACTTATTAAAATTATATAGTTTACAAAATAATGTTGTGTACTTCCGTTTTATTATAAAGAGGATAGTTTTATTAGCTGAATTCAGATTTTATTAAATAATTAAGGTAAACATAAAAGATAAAAAAAAATTGAATTTTGTTTGGACATGGTGCAAATGCACCTCTTGCACTGGGTCAGTTCTAAACCTTTAGCCAACACAGATAAGTAGAATCTAAATACTACAACTATACACATGTTAAAAAAATGGGAACAGATCAAAGAAATCAAATTACAATGGTAAGCAATTACAATACATGCATCTTTAGAGTTAGTCGTATGATACATATCTAAAGATGCATGTATTGTAGAGTTAGTCATATGATACATATCTAAAGATGCATGTATTGTAGAGTTACTCATATGATACATATCACATATGAACTATATAAATAGTCAAATAGATATGTTGCATTTCAGATATAAACATTCTTATTTGTCTTTCTTGACAGACAAAGAGAAAATAATTAAACAAATAAAAACACGTAGCATCATGGGTAAAAATATTGTTATTTTTTCTACCGCTCTTGTTTTTCTCTTCTTTACATCATATGCAACTCCTGGCATTGGAACTTTCTACACGACTTACACTCGTAAGAATCTTGTTTTACATTCTATTTTGTGTCTAACCAAATATAATTTAGATAAACAATAAACTTATATATATACATTTTGATATCTAACTATAGCGAAATGTTAATAAAATCATAACGATCATTGGTCTTTTATTTCATGTTTGATAGCATCAGCATGTTACGGAGGTAAGCAAGAAGGAGTGTTCATAGCTGCAGCGAGTGATCAATTATGGGACAATGGTCGAGTTTGTGGCAAAATGTTCAGAGTGAGATGCACCGGAGCTCGTAACGCCGTGCCTCACCCTTGCACCGGAAAATCCGTAATTGTCAGAATCGTCGACCATTGTCCCAGTGGCTGTGCTTCTACCATCGATCTTTCCCGAGAAGCTTTTGCTCAGATCGCTAATCCTGTCGCTGGGATTATTAACATTGATTATACTCCGTAATTATTTCTCCCATTCTTTACCACATATATCCTTTTTTAACTATAGAGAAGAATCGTATCCAAGGGTTTATTAATGAGATTGTTTTATTTGTATTTCAGGGTCTAAACGTCGATGAAGTTCTCAAGGAAAATAAGTCTAGAAAGACCTAATGGAAAATGTCTAGCTAGCATCACGATTCACGAGTTTGTAATAGCGTTCCAATATATGAATAAAAATCGTCCACATTCATATACAAAATTAAAATGCATATTAAACAATAACGACCATCCAAAAAGAAATTACTATATCAAATATTTTTAGATTTTGTTTAATTTATTTTTGATTTTCATTTTAAAACAATGTATACCTTACTTGTTTTTCTTTACATTAAAATAATCTATATAATAATAACAATCTGAAAAAATGCCAACAACAGTTGTAATTTTTCGTCGTACCTTTTCGTAATATATATATATATATATATATATATATATATTTACAGAAAATTCCAACGGTTGCATCTCTTTAAAAAGTTGCGTCTGTTAAATATAGAGTTGTGTCTCTTACAAACAGTTGTGTCTATTCAAATATTCATATCTTTATAAATTTATATATAAGTGACTTCTCATCACTATATTCAAATTTTCTTTATTTTATATTTTTGATAGAAAATTTCAACAGTTGCGTCTCTCTAAAAAGTTGCATCAGTTAAATGTAGAAGTTGTGTCTCTTACAAAGAGTTGTGTCTACTCAAATGTTCACATCTTTATAAATTTATATATAAGTGACTTCTCATCAATGTATTCAAATTTTCTTTATTTTATATTTTTGACAGAAAACTTTTACAGTTGTGTCTGTTAAATATATAGTTATGTCTTTTACAAACAGTTGTGTCTATTCAAAAGTTCGCATCTTTAGAATCTATATATAAATAACTTATCGTCATTGTATTCAAATATAATAATAACAATCTGAAAAAATGCCAACAATAGTTGTGATTTTCGTCGTACCTTTTCATAAAATATATATATATATTTTTTACAGAAAATTTCAACGGTTGCATCTCTCTAATAAGTTGCATCTGTTAAATATAGAGTTGTGTCTCTTACAAACAGTTGTGTCTATTCAAATGTTCACATCTTTATAAATTTATATATAAGTGACTTCTCATCATTGTATTCAAATTTTTTTTATTTTATATTTTTGACAGAAAACTTTTACAGTTGCGTCTGTTGAATATAGAGTTGTATCTTTTAGAAACAATTGTGTATATTCAAATGTTCACATCTTTAGGAATCTATATATAAATAACTTCTCATCATTGTATTCAAATTTTATTTATATTTGTATTATTTAAAAGAGAATTTGTTAGAAATGACGTCTCATCAATGTTAGAATTTTATTGCAGTTTGATAATTTTTGTTAATCGTTGTCATATTTAATTATCTTAAGGTATACAATCATCTATTCATCGAGGGTTACCATTTTATTGGTAAGAATCCAAACCGAATTTTTTGTTTTTAGCTGTTAAAAAATGTGGTTCAAGTTGGGTTTTCAGAAAATGAGAGCATATTGGCTTGTATGTATTTGTTTATTTTTTGTCGTCACAAGTATATATATATATATATATTTGTCTACTCCATGCTTTTTGATTAGAAAACTAATTGTATTATAGAAAAAAATATGGATTTCTATATTTCTGTTTTAAAAAAAAAAATATATCTGATTATGAAATATCAAGGTAAAAATAAAAATAAAATATTACAGTTCGTTCTATTATATTTTGATATTTTCTAAAGTTGGGAATATTCAGTTTATTGGGAGATAGAAAACTGGTGATCAACAGAATGATTGAAGGTTGGGATGATTGTCCAATAAACTATCTTGACGACAAAGACTTATCTACAACTTCATATAGGTTAAGGGAATTTGTATATTTAGTTCTAGTTATAATACACTCAAATTGAAATCTTAACAACTAAAGTTTGGATTCTGACTGCCAAAAAAAAAGAGGAGCGTGTGAGAGCAATGAACCCAGCCGTCCTTGGCCGACCATCTTCCTTAGACGCACACATTGTGATGCTACATCATACACCAAAATATTATTGTTATAAGTTCTAACTATTATTGTTCCGATCTAATATTTATTATATTATTTATTTATGTGTGACTCGAGATAATTAACCAGCATCTTACGCGGTGAAAAATTAGTAATAAGTACATTCAATATTGGATTAACCATGTATATATAATCTATTATAATTGGCAAAATATTTAATGACTATAGGTTGTTTTATATAAAAATATGTTTCATCTATAAAACTATAGTTGTTTGTATTACATATACATTTACAATACTGCCTTTATGAAAATATATGTATTCTTTTTTATATGAAAATATAACTAAGTTTTGATTCAAATAAATAAAATATGTGGTAATTTTCTGTTTAGTTATATTCAAATTTGAGAGAATTGGTAATTTTCCTACTGATTGACTGAATAGTAATATTTATATTCATTTTTTATGAAGTAAAAATTGATTTTGGAAATAGAAATATGTTTGAGTTATGCTAAAAAAGATTAAAATAATTAATAGAAATGAATTTAAACAAATCATTATGTCATTTTAAGAATGCTCCTTAATTAAATTTTTAATATTTGTAACTTATTATATGATTATTAAAGAAATTTATAGTGTCTTATACAATGTATTCATAACTTAATCATTTAAAACAAAACAAAACAAAAAAGAATTTTAAAATATAATCATTTACATATCATATTTGATAACAAGAGAATAAGTTGTAACGGTTCATGAAATATATAAAATATGACTGTTAAGAAGAGAAGACATGACTGTAGATTGCATTTATTCATTTTCCAGAAATTAAAAAATATTTTACAAAAAGTTACTACAAAAAGACATAGATAAAATGTTATATTGAAAAGACATGAATGAAAGGTTAAGAAGAATAAAAGCGAACGAAATAACACAATTGCAATGTTATCTCATGTCAGTTAATCGTAAAAAATTGTTTAAGTTCATGTGTGTAGCATTGATAATTATTTATTTAATCATATGTAAAGGTAAGATTATTTTGTAAAGAATATCTTTCAATAAAGATATAAAGAATGTTTCAAAAATTTGTATGTTTTTGAAATTTTTATTAAATAGTTTAGGAATACCAATAGTTTAATAAATAAATTTACTTAAAGAATTTTTGTAATAAATATTTTACTAAAATGAGTTCCTCCGCGATATCGCGGGGGCTCCATACCTAGTTTAGTAAATAGAAGTGAGAAAAATGAATAGAATATGTAACTGGAAATTAGTACAACTATCATTGATCACATCAAAGAAATGCTTGCGACAGTTAACAGGTTCTGTTATGTATCGTATACCAAATAGAGGGTTGTAACTTAGCTTGATCTAACATCGAGATTGAGTGCACATATCTCAACAAATGTATGAAACTAAGATGCATTCATCCTATTTTATCAAATGAGATATAAATATATAATATGGTTCTACAAAATAGACAACCATTTAAAAATGACAAATGAATAACTATTTTATTTGACGAATAATTTAATAAATGAAATTAATATGGTAAGTTAGATTATATCAAATGATTCTTTAGAATATTCTCTTTAAGATTTTTGAAAACAACTTGCTCTAGTAATAAAATCTTCCGAAAATAAATTAAGGTTGCACCCACTATTTAACTAGATTAATTAATCTATCAATTAATCTATAACCTATTTGTAACCAACTTATTACAATTTTATAGTTTACAAAACAATGTTGTGTACTTCCGTTTTATTATAAAATGTTTACATAAAAATAAGAGGTGAAGTATAATGATAATTAACAAATTAATATGTTAAGTTAGATATCAAAATATTTTATTTGATGAATAATTTAATAAACGAAATTAATATGGTAAGTTAGATTATATCAAATGATTCTTTAGAATATTCTCTTTAAGATTTTCGGAAACAACATGTTCTAGTAATAAAATCTTCCGAAAATAAATTAAGATTGAACCCACTATTTAATTTGTAACCAATTAATCTATCAATTAATCTATAACATATTTGTAACCAACTTATTAAAATTATATAGTCTACAAAACAATGTTGTGTACTTCCGTTTTATTATAAAAGGGATGGTAATTGAATGTAATTTCTTACACATTTTAAGGTTAGTTTCATATTTGTACTTCTCAATTAATATAGTAGGATATTTGCATATCACATGAGGATATATACAATACTATTCTAAACCTTTTTAGTCAACACAAATAAGTAGAAGAACCTAAATATTACAACTATACACATGTTAAAAAAATGGGAACATATCAAAGAAATTACAATGGTAAGCAATTACAATACATGCATCTTTAGAGTTAGTCGTATGGTACATATCTAAAGATGCATGTATTGTAGAGTTAGTCATATATGATACATATCTAAAGATGCATGTACTGTAGAGTTAGTCATATGATACATATCACATATGAAATATATAAATAGTCAAATAGATATGTTGCATTTCAGATATAAACATTCTTATTTGTCTTTCTTGACAGACAAAGAGAAAATAAATAAACAAATAAAAACACGTAGCATCATGGGTAAAGATATTGTTATTTTTTCTACCGCTCTTGTTTTTCTCTTCTTTACATCATATGCAACTCCTGGCATTGGAACTTTCTACACGACTTATACTCGTAAGAATATTGTTTTACATTCTGTTTTGTGTGTAACCAACTATAATTTAGATAAACAATAAACTTATATATACATTTTGATATCTGACTATAGCGAAATGTTATAAAATCATAACAATCGTTGGTCTTTCGTTTCATGTTTGGTAGCATCGGCATGTTATGGAGGTAAGCAAGAAGGAGTGTTCATAGCTGCAGCGAGTGATCAATTATGGGACAATGGTCGAGTTTGTGGCAAAATGTTCAGAGTGAGATGCACCGGAGCTCGTAACGCCGTGCCTCACCCTTGCACCGGAAAATCCGTAATTGTCAGAATCGTCGACCATTGTCCCAGTGGATGTGCTTCTACGATCGATCTTTCCCGAGAAGCTTTTGCTCAGATCGCTAATCCTGTCGCTGGGATTATTAACATTGATTATACTCCGTAATTATTTCTCCCCAGTCTTTACCACATATATCCTTTTTTTTTAACTATATAGAAGAATCGTATCCAAGGCTTTATTAATGAGATTGTTTTATTTGTATTTCAGGGTCTAAACGTCGATGAAGGTCTCAAGGAAAATAATGCTCAAGTCTAGAAAGTCCTAATAGAAAATGTCTAGCGTTTTTACCACATCACGAGTTTGTAATAGCGTTTCAATATATGAATAAAAATCGTCCACATTCATATACAAAATACGATTGCATGCATATTAAACAATAACGACCATCCAAAAAGAAATTACTATATAGAATATTTTTAGAATTTGTTTAATTTATTTTTGATTTTCATTTTAAAACAATGAATACCTTACTTGTTTTCCTTTACATTATCATAATTTAGTAAATAGAAGTGAGAAAAATGAATATATGTAACTGGGAAATTAGTACAACTATTTTTGATCACATCAAAGAAATGCTTGTGACACGTAACAGGTTCTGTTATGTTTCATATACCAAAGGTTCTGTTATGTTTCATATACCAAATAGAGGGTTGTAACTTAGCTTGATCTAACATCGAAATTGAGTGAATATATCTCAACAAATGTATGGAACTAAGATGCATTCATCCTATTTTATCAAATGACAAAACATGTTATTTATAGTGCATCCCAAACTACTCGGACAACTCAACAAAACCCCCTAATCCCAGCTAACTCATGCCAACTTCGATGAATCTCAGAATTAACAGGTTACCAAAGAAACCCAACCCGGAAGGAAACCAAATCAACCCGAGGTTAAAAACTTCAAATAGTCGGATCTTTCTATGAATATGAGGAGATATAGACTTAAGACTACAGATAACAAAACTATCAAAATTAGAAAACCTATAACAGAGCTCTGCCGCAAACAAAAAAGCTTACATGATTGCATAGAAGTTCATAAGAGAGAAAAAAAGAAGAAGACAAAGCTTATATATATAATTTGACCATGGTGTCGTTTAATATTTACACAACAAAGAGAAGAAAAATACAGACTTCAATGTGGCAATGTATCTCTGCAGTTGTCCATATAGTTGTTTCTGCCTAAATTATCCGAAAACTGACCTTTTAAACACATATGACCTGAGTTTCCAACCTCCGCTCATCGTGATAACTCATTCATTCACCATTCACCTAACGCCTAGTCCCGTTCAATCTAAACTTCTCATGACACCCTGCAAATGTGGAAAGGTCACTAACAAGGAAGCTTATAGCTTCAAGAACACATGTAAAGATCAAAAGGGGGAAAAGAGAGTCAACATACGAGTAGGAAGGATAGGGGAAACGCTGATTTTGATTTTGAGAGCGTCGATAATAGAAAGAACTTCTTCGTTTCCAGATGCCATAAAGAGTCTCAGAACTCTCTCATTCAATTTCCCAGCTTTCAATGTCCTCTTTACATCACCAACCAAAAAAAAAAACAGCAAGCGAATCAATTAGAAATATCTCAAATTAATCCACTAAACCAACCACTGATCAATAACACAAAAACTATTCCTCACACTACTAAGGAACCCTAAGCTCTAAAGATTTACACTTTCAACTAAAAAATTATCACTTCTCAGAATCAAAAGAAGATAACCTAAAAATTCCAACTTTACACTTGCTTCGAAAAACCCAGAACCAAAGAAGGATTGAGGTTAAAAGTTTATTACCGCGAAGAGGTCAAGGATGATGTGATCAGGTAGATGGGAGAGATCGTTGATGCGAGAAAGGTTCAACACGGCGGCGTTGACGGTGAGGGAGAGCAGAGACGGAGGAGGGTTTCTCATTCAATCAGTCTTTGATTCTTCCAAAGATTGAAAAAATTAAACAAAAAATTGCTTCAAAGCTTCCGTCTTTGGGTTGTTTCTTTTTGAATCCGCCGCCTTTCTTATCGTCGGCCACTGAATTCTGAGTTCTCACGATCGAAATCTATATAGAGATGATCTCTCTCTGTCGTTCTGAGACGTTTCCTGATAGAGAAAGCCAAAAAGAACCAATTTTTTTTTTCACGTTTGTCTATTAAACGCAAAAACGCAGCGTTTGGTTAGCGGTACTTGATAACGTTGGGCCGAAGTTATTTAAAAGCCCACTTATTTGGATCCGAAGGCTTTTGAATATTTTGTGAAAGTACGATTGATGTGACAACAACTATTGAAGCTATCATAAGATTACGTGGTGGAATTGAATTGATGACACAAACATATATATATTGTTGGAGACAGAGCCGTGCCAAGAGTTTTGGAGGCCATAGGCAAAATGATCACATATTTAATTTTTTTTTCTAACTAATATAGTAATAATATATGCTAAGTAATTTTAATATAAATGGTGAAAACATATATAATTAATGTTTAAATTGTTTTGTGACCTATAGACAAAATTTTTCCAGAAAGTCAGTAAAATATAGTATATATGACCTCTAACATAGTTATTGTGTATTTAAAGTTGTCAAATATACATAAAAATAACAAAAATAGTAAGGATTTGGCAAAAAATGATAAAAGAAAACGAAAAAGTGAGTGACAAATACAAAGAAAATGCTAAACTAAAACTTTTTATAAGAATACAATAGATTAGCCATCAGATGTTAATGGGAATGTGCTTACTTGAGTGCAAGGAAAGTTTGATTGTGCCTACAGTTTGACATAAAATAGAATTAGGCCGTAGGCGGATGTTTCTTATTTTCTCAAGTAGGCACGGCTCTGGTTGGAGACTTGGAGCATACAGAATGAAATTATTTTGTGTCAGTCGTCACACGTACCACAATCAGCATCTATTATAACATAGAATAGAACTAACGAAATAAGATAAAGAAAATTTTATAGTTGTTCTATGCATTTACAATTTGGAGTTTTTAAACAAAATATATATAGTTCTTCATTTGAACGAGATGAACTAAGTTCTCAGATGGTTTTGATAAGGTGACCATTCTATTTAATATAGGTTTTATTTAGATGGACAGTTAAGCAATGGTCTGAAATTTATAGGCAAAGCAATAAATGTTATCTGTATAACACACACATGCACATGGAGGATTCTTTTTCCTCTTTATAAGGTCCGGTTTTTACATTATTATATAACTCCTAAATGTGTATTTGTTACATTTGAATATTTATTTCGTGAGGAAATGTGTCGAACGCAGAACATTTCAAACAATTTGACTAATTAATCTCTTAAATTCAAATTTAGTTGGAGTTTTTTAAAAGAGGATTAAAAAACCATGTAATGACAAATTAGTTGTTACACGATCGTGGGAGATCCAACTTAAAAGTTCACTATATTGATCCTAACTCTTACGATGTTTCTCATTGTTTTCCCATTAAGTATCAAAACAACCTGATCTGTGTTTTTGTCTATTAATCTTGTATAAGAACTGTACTAGCTTTATTAATTATGTTTTTGGCTGATTTGCTCATCCGCTCATGGGTCTATCGTCTGACAGTTGTAGATTACTAAAAAATATCCGTAAAAAGAGTATGATATAATTTTTGCATATTGCATTTCACTGGACTAGTCATGTTAAATTTTAGAGTTTTAACATGAAATATGTAACATGGATAATAAAACCATTTACAAATATATATAAGTCGTACAACTTAACAATACAATATTGATGGGGGCTGAGTGGCTGACTACTAGCCAGGCTGTGGCTTGCTGGCCTCAATTCATCTCCGAGCTTTGACATATGGGTTAAAGTTCCACACATAGCTAGTCTGTGTTTAAAAGTTGTTGGCAGGAAAAGCAAAATCAATACAATATTAGTCTTTTTTTTTTTTTTTGTGTAATGTTAAATTTTATACCAAATAAAAAAAGGTTCACATTTTACAATGAAACCCAAAAAATAAAACCCGCTCCCATGAAAGAGAAATGGAACAATCAAGTAAAAAAACAAAAGACATGAGCTTAACCCTCATTCAAAATGGGCCAGAGATACAACCAAAATAGAACCCAAGAAGAGAGGGGGTGTCCGACGGATCCTCCGGTGACAGAGAGATTAGGCGATTCCGCATTGTGCGATCAATGAGAGCTTTAGTAGCAGCAAGAGAGCGAACTTCAGATGAGAAAATTCTACGATTCCTCTCTCTCCAAATCATGTAGATAGAGGTTTGCAGGAGAAGCTTCAATACCTTGCTAGCGAAATGAGGAGGCGTAGACTGAACTGACAATACCCAGGAGGCGGTGTCCGAGAGTGTAGTTGGAGGATTAGCTGAAATCCGCTCTGCCAGAGAGACCCAAACAGAGGTAGAGAACTCACATTCGAAGAACAAATGAGCGTGAGAGTCAAGACCAAAGTTACAGAGAACACAGGATGTTGGAACATTCAGTCCCCATTGCATTAGTCTATCACGGGTTGATAGCCTTGTTTTCGCAGCCAACCAATGGATAAATGAGAACCGTGGAACAGACTCCTTAAACCAAACCGCCTTTTGCCAGAGGGGGGGCAGGCTTGGCGGATTTGTTTCCACGTACCTTTGGCAGAGAACTTGTTAGTGAAAGAACCAGAAGGTTGCCTCCATTGATACCAGTCTGAGCCGCTGTCAGGTGAAGGGGGAGGAATATTTGATAAACACACTTGGAGCTGCTCCGCTTGAAACGATCGAGCATTAGGAAGATGCCATTGTCCATCACGCAAAGCGTCCCAAACCGTGGCCTTCCTTCGAATTCGCAATTCCCTTGGTCCCATCTCACCAAACAAATCAATTAAGGGTCCAAGACTGGTCCAAGGATCATACCAGAAAGAGGCAGTGCGGCCATTTCTCACGTGGCATCTTAGCATCCCTTTGAACGTAGATTTAATCTCAACCATCTTTCTGACATTCCAAGAGAGCCTAGAGGAGCTCTCCATTAACCAATAATTCCTCCTCCCAAAGATTTTATGGTCCAACCAAGCTACCCACAAGGAAGTGGATCTAGAAAAAAGGTGCCAAACCTGCTTTAAGCGGAAAACAATAGCAAATTCCTCAAGAGACCGAATTCCAAGGCCTCCCTCCTCTTTTGTTTTACACAAATCCTTCCAAGCAACCCTTGCCCCTCGAGCTGAGTCAGTTGCGTTCTTCCAGAGAAAAGCTGAGCATAGAGAGCCAACTTTCCTGTAGAAACCTTTTGGCAGGACAAAGACTTGGCTCCAGAAGTTCACTTTGCCATAGATAACAGAGACAATAAAACGAATCTTGCCCGCATAAGAGAGGTATTTTGTTGTCCATGAATGAAGCTGGCTAGTAATCTTCTGGATAAAGGGTTGAAGAGACGCCAAAGATAGCTTTGTCGGGCTCAAAGGGAGGCCCATATAGCGATTTGAAAAAGCCCCAAGCCTGACCCCGATTAAGTCTGAGACTGCCGCAGATTCTAGGTCAGCATAACCCCCAAGGAAAAGCTCAGACTTCGCAGGATTCATGTCTAAGCCAGAGTAAGAATGGAACCTTTGAAGAATCGTAGTGATGCCGAGCAAAGAGCATTGGGAGCCATCAGAAAAGACTAGCAAATCATCTGCAAAGGCGAGATGGGTAAGCTGAGGAGAGCTGCAAAGAGGGTGTGCAGAGAAAGAAACCTCAAGCAGGCCTGCATCCAACATCCGTGATAGAACCTCCATCACCATGATGAAGAGGTATGGAGAGATACAGTCACCTTGTCGTAGTCTTTGCTTCCCTTCAAAGAAACCCGTAAGCTCTCCATTTATAGAGATAGAGAACCTTGGTGAAGAGATGCATTCTTTAATCCAGGTTCGAAAGAGCAACGGGAACTGTTGAGCTTCCAAAATCTTGAGAACGAAATCCCAGCATACAGTGTCAAAAGCCTTCCTAATATCCACTTTTAGCAAGGCGCTCTTTAGACAAGATGACTTATCGTAGTTCCTGATTAACTCGGAAGCAAGTAAAACGTTTTCCCCTAGGCTCCTCCCACTGAGGAAAGCAGCTTGGTTAGGAGAAATGCAGCCATCAAGAAGGGGTTTCAACCGATTAGCCAGGATCTTGGAGATGATTTTTAAGCCAGGTTACAGCAGCTAATGGGCCGAAAATCTGATAGAGAGGCAGCTTCAGGGGTCTTAGGGATGAGAGTAATAACCGTCGCATTCAACTCTTTAAGGAGTCAACCGTTACGAAAAAACTCTTGCACTGCATGAGTAAGGTCCATGCCAACTGTAGACCAAAATGCTCTGAAGAATTCAACCGGATAACCATCTGGCCCGGGACTCTTACTGCTCGGCATAGCAAAGAGCACATCTCTAATCTCCTCAGCAGATACTTCCTTTAGCAGCCCTTGTGCTTGCAGATCCGAACATCTAAAAGGTAGCAGATCCTGCAGAAGCTCAACAGAAACCGGAGAGGCTGGCATGTTTGTGGCTCCAAAGACTGACGTGAAGTAATCAACAGCAAGGCGATTAATCTCATAAGGGGTCGTAATCTTATTACCATCTGTATCTCTGAGGAAGTGAATATGATTCGAAGAGTTCCTCTGCATCACCATTTTATGAAAAAATGCTGTGTTTCTGTCCCCAAGAGCCAACCATTTAATCCGAGATTTCTGCATGTAGAAAACCTCCTCAGCTGACAGAAGGAAGTTTAAAGCTTCAGTGGCAATGTTCTCTTCCATAGCCAGTTGAGTAGTAGGGGAAGTGAGAATTCTCTTTTGAAGCTCAGCAACTTACGCCTCCTTCTCTTTAACCCTGATAGAGATCCCACTGAAGTGGCGCTTGTTCAAGAGACGAAGATGAGGCTTAAGTAACTTTAAAGCCCTCACCAACTTGAATTGACATGAGCCAACAACAGAGTTTGCGACCCACTCAGTGTCAATCAAGTCGGCATAATCTGGGTGCTCCACGATATGGCAGAAAAACTTGAAAGGCCTGTTAACCACTCGATGAACATTTGGAACCGAGAACAGACAAGGTGCATGATCAGACTGTCCGGGTGCTAAGAATTCTGAGTAAGCGTCTGGGAAGGCTCTAGCCCAATACTCGTTTATCAAAGCATGGTCGATACGTTTTGAGATAGGTTCCTCCTCCCTGTGGTTCCACCAGGTGAATTTAAGACCTTTTGAAGGCACTTCAAAGAGATTTGCATCCTGTAATGCAAACTCAAAGTCACGAACACCATGCAGGTCAATGTCAGCATCAGGAAAACCAGAATGATGTTCACTCCTGAGAATTTGGTTAAAGTCTCCAATAACCGCCCAAGGGCTCCTGGCTAAGGTGGTGGAAGAATGCAAATAAGACAGCTTTTCCCAGAGGGGGACCCTGTCTTCTGCTACATTGAGGCCATACACGAATGAGACAGTCAAATTGATATTCTCCGCCTCAAGGAAGAAGCCGCATGTGATTGCTTGAGCAGAGACTTTGTAAATCACCACTATCACTCTCGGATCCCAGACAACCACGATTCTTGCCGTAGTATGGCAGTCGAAATTACAAAAGAACTTCCAACCAAAAGGAATTGTATCTAACACCCTCTCAGAGTTTAAAGGTTGTATCTTAGTTTCCAAAAAAGCTCCAAAAAAGGCTTGTGAATATTAATCCACTCTTTTATCATCTTTTGCCGACAATATTAGTCTTAGCAGATAAACATGCATCATTACGGGATGATTGTATTCACCGAATTCTAATTTATTCCTTTACTCGATAGGAAAACGTAGAAAAGCTTACAAGCTAACTAAAGTCAAACATGTCGGATTTTGCGAACCTGCCTTGTAATAAAAACGCCACTCCTACATATATTTCCAAGCAACTGTTTTTTGCTGTCGTAACTGTAACTGATATCGATCAACTTTTTGTTTGTTTGTTTTTGTGTGTAATAGTATAAGGAAAGTGTACATATCAATGTTTGTGTGTAATAGTATAAGGAAAGTGTACATAAGGATAGTTAATTACAACATTTCATGTAGTTGTTATGTTAGTAACTCGGTTTTATTGGTCAAAGGGAGCAGGTGGATCCGAAAGAAAAATAAAAACTTGTAAAACAAAAATTTTAAACAGCGAATATATACATCTTCAACAAGTAGTAGTATATAATTTATTTCTTCTGGAAGGTTAACAGTTTTACATGTTTTCCTCCTTCAAATTTCTTAGGTTGTAAAAGGACCTTGAAATATTTAAATAATTAGGTTATGGAGATTTACGTAGGTTATGGAGATTTACGTACAAAGTGAGTGGACTTTCCAACTATAGCCAAAGCATCGAGCACCCAAACTTTTAATGTCTAACAAATATAATTTGTACTGTACCTTCGTAAATTTCAAAACAAATATTAAAATGGAGACAGTGTGAATCAGCAAGACCCTTTTTAGATTTGTCTATACTAAACAAGATTATGTTTCGATTACAAATACAACTTCTCAAATGCAAATATTTATCAATTAATATGTTTATGCTAACTATTAAATTTGTGATATGTGAAAATAATGATACAACAAATAACGGCTAAAAAGCTGGATAATCCTCTTCTGGGTATGAAAACTGCATTCGGTTTTTTCTAGATGAAGTAAATTGATTTATGTTGGCATATTTTAAAATGAGCTGTGGAATTAAAAAAAAAAAGATTAAGGGTCTGAATGGTGACCGCGTTTTTGGTTGTGCGGGGAAAGCGGTTTTGGAGTGCGGTACGGTTCAACTGCGGTACGTGCGGTTTGCGGGACAAGTGCGGTTTATACAAATTAGCGGTACAGAATGATATTTGATTGGTGAAACAACTCTTTGCGGTTCAGTACTAATTGTGTGAATGGTAAAAAAAAGGAAAAGCGGTTCGGATTACATATATTATAAATAAATTTATTAATAATTAGTATGTTTGTATATTATTGTATATTATGAATTAATAATTAAAATAATTGTATTTATAAACCTTAAATACTATAGTCGATCAAAAAGTAATTTTTTTTTTGACTTATTGATAAAAAGTTTAACTATATAAAGATACAATTTTTTAAAAAAAATTATCGATTACTTTGATTTTTCCATAACATATTTGTAATAGTATCTCTTATTTGCGTCATAGCTTCTCTATCTGCTATCTCTGTTTCATCCATGTCACCTACATCATGCTTAAAATTTTGGTTGTTGTTCGTCTCAGTCGTTACATCTGCGGAATCTGCATCCGATTGGTGAAAAACAATTTGCGGTACTGATTTCATATTATTTTATTTTCATTTTCATTAATAAAAAAGTTTTAATTTCTGAATTTTAACTACCAAAATTTATTTATTTATTTCTTATTTTTTTTTGTCAAACAACTACCAAAATTTATTTAAATTAAAATTTGATTGGTAAACAATTATTTGAGAATTTGTTAGAAATACCCTTTTTGAAATACCTATTTTCAAAAATATTTTTTCTTGAAAATTTTCATACATTGAAAATGTGTATTTTTCAAAATTGACAATATGAAAAAAATATTTTTAAAAAGTAACATAGGAAAAAGAGTATTTTTGAAAATTTCCCTAATATTGCAGTCCACAATTAAAATTTGAATGGTAAAAAAGCGATGCAGAGTACCATTAATAAAAATGTTAGAAATATATTAATAACTAAAACATGTTTATTATTTTTATCAATTATAAATTAAGTAAATAAAATAAGTAAACAAATATTTTGCTTTACCTAGTGCGGTTTTGAAAAATCCGCAGGGTAATTGGTACTCATGCAAACAAAAGCGGACCATGAGTTAATTACAGTGTTTTGAAAAACGCAGATATGTTAATTTTACTTTTTGACAAAAACGCAAATCACTATAAAAAACTGTGATTGGTGACAATAGGCGTATTTTTGTATTAAGTCCCGAATTACGCACTTGGAAGTGCTTCCAATCACTGCCTAACCACATTATATTAGTTACCTTTTATTTTTGTGTGTTGTGAATTGTGATGACATCTTTTAACCGGTTTATAACTTTTGTCAACATATGTACTTTTTTTTTCAACATATATTTTGGTAAATTCTTTTTAATGAATCAAAAAGTGCGTAACACAAGATTCGCCTCCAGTGATCCTAAAATGAAAAGGAGCCGAACCTTCTTGTAATGCTGATTTCTTGTTTTCTCTCCTTTTTCAGTACAATCAAAAAGTTTATCCACTGCCCAAAACTAGTTCCACAACTGAATAAATCATTTTTTTTCTGGCCATTCCAGAGTTGTATATTCCTAGACTTCTAAATAGTAAACAAAGCACAGCCTTTTGAGAGTTTCTTGTAGAAAAAAGAAAGTGAAAATAGGTATTTGTGTAAACCTATAAGTTCAAACTTCTAAATAAAAAAAGAATGAAAAAAAGGAAAGTGTTTTCTTCTGGTTTGACTTAAGAAAAGTGGGTACCCACCAAATCTCGATAACACAGAGAGTTTGCACTGCTGCTGCATCCGTGTCCTCTTGTCCTATGTATCCGTTCCTTCCACATCTTTCAGTTTCCAAATGTGTTTATACTTTATACATTTACATACACTAATGTGTCTAGTTGTTGTTATCTATCCCACACGCAATACACATTTGTATGCGTAGTTTTGTTTCTGTATACATTTGAGCAAATAGCAGCTACCGACGTTTTAATAAATTCATTGGCTTAAATAAATTAGCTGACGTCAAAAAAGAAAGAGAAATAGTTGATGGTTCGTTCCAAAATTTAATGATACATTCAGCTATAAACTACATTTATTTTCTATTTGAAAAAAAGTTTTATGATATTTCTTGTCGTCGTCCGGCTCAGCTCGTATTATTTTTGAACCCTACACTAATTAAATAACAACATAACACAAAAGCAGGGAAAATATGTATAAAATATTTATACAACGATAAGAAAGACAAAGAAACTGAATGTATAAAATATAATAAGAACAATCTTGAAATGGAAATTATTAATAGTTTGGAATTTGGTTTGTCTAGCTCAATATTAGGAGTCATGTTCTTTTCATGAGATATTTTCTTAATCTTTTTATTTTATCTATATCTGTTTAATTTTGTGTATACAGACAAATGATAATTACTAGTATTATTTTATGAAAATATACGAATTTAATACACACAATAAATACGATACTATTTTGAAATTATCCATGAAGTTAATACTTGCTGTAATTTTTTAATCTTGTGGATTGTAAAGTAGTGGTGGTGTTCTTTGTCTTGTTGATTTAAATGAGGGGAGAGCATGGGATTTGGTGAGATCACAATATATTATTCAAAGAAAAAACAAATAATTAAATTTACTCAATTCTCTGATTTGTTTCTTCGTTTAAATTAATCTTTGATTGACTTTGCATGTCTTTAGGTTTTTAATCAGATCCAATTCCATTTATTTTATTTTATAACATATATAAAATTTCGTAAAACCAGCAGATTCAAGAAGCACACCCTTCTTGGTGTAACTGTTGAAATCTTTAATGAAAATTTTCTCTTCTGTCATCATCAATATGGTCCAACCTGTAATTCTCTTATTCATCACTCTCTCTATCTCTTTCTTCTTCTTACAAACCAAATCTTGAAACCAAAAACAAAACAGAGCAAACTTATCTCTCTCTCTCTCTCTTGAGAGCTTCTTCTTCCATGTCTGAAACCAACAAAGCTTGACTCTTCCTTTTAAATTCTCCTGTCTCTTCTCTCTCTCATAAACCTATGAAATTTTCTCGGGAAAATATGTTCCCGGAAATCAAAACAACTCTGAGTTACCTCTCTCCTTCATCACTTCCACGACCACCACCACCACTCGAACCATCTTTATCTCTCCGATCCAACGGAAACTTCGATCTAAACAGCAAAATCAGTCCAAGCATTCTCTTGATAATCATAATCCTATCAATCATCTTCTTCATCTCTGGTCTCCTTCATCTCTTAGTCAGGTTCCTCCTCACACCGTCGAGCAGAGACAGAGAAGATTACTTCGACAACGTTACAGCTCTTCAAGGCCAGCTTCAACAGCTTTTTCACCTCCACGATTCTGGAGTTGACCAATCCTTCATCGACACGTTACCTGTGTTTCATTACAAATCCATTATCGGTCTCAAGAACTACCCTTTTGATTGTGCTGTCTGTCTCTGTGAGTTCGAAACAGAGGACAAACTCAGGCTTTTGCCTAAATGTAGCCACGCCTTTCACATGGATTGTATCGATACTTGGCTTCTCTCTCACTCAACTTGTCCCTTGTGCAGATCTAGTCTCCTCTCTGATCTCTCTTCTCACAACCAAGATCCTCGTTCTTCTTTCCTCCTTGTTCTCGAGTCCGCAAGTGATCATAGCTCGAGAGAGATTGGAGACGGTGGTGCAGCTTGTGTGGCTACGAATGATGATAATGATGTGTCTAATTCTCATCAGAGTTTTGTCGGAAACAATGATCTTGGATTAACCCGGGTCGATTCGGGTCGTGACCCGGATGGTGAAATGTGTGGTTTGGTTGGAAAGGTTGTTCCTTTTGCGGTTAAGCTTGGGAAGTTTAGGAATATAGATATAGGTGAAGGTAGCAACAGCAACAACAACATTGGTAATAGTAGTAGTAGTAGTACTTTAGATGAGAGGAGATGTTTTTCAATGGGATCATATGAGTATATAATGGATGAAGAAACGGCTCTTAAGGTTCATGTTTCTACCAAGAAACCATCAAGCAAGAACCCTCGCTTGCCTGGTCACAGGACCGTTATGTCCGAATGCGGGTTTGATCCAACAGGGAGATTGAAATTCAATGGAAGCGGATCGATGAGAATCGCGGAAGAAGGGACGACCAAGAAGAATGTAGTAGAAAGAGAGAGCTTTTCGGTTTCGAAAATTTGGTTAAGGGGGAAGAAGGAGAAGCATAGTAAAGTGCAAGGCAAAGAAGATGGTTCATTGGTTTCTTCGTCTTCCGGAAGAACATTTTCTTTCGGGTTATCTAATCAGCGGAGTCCTCCTGATGCCAAGATCGACAGCGGTTGTGAAGAAGATAATCAAAAGAGAGAGAACTCGGAGTCTTTGGAGACAAAAACACCATCTTTTGCTAGGAGAACTATGCTTTGGTTAGCAGGGAGACAAAACAAGGTTGTTCATTCTTCTTCTCCATCTAATGTCTAGTTTCTATATCTTTATATCTTTTTTTTTTTTTTTTCAAATTTAGTTTTACTTTTTTTTTCAATTGTTCCTGTGTGTTAGTCTTCATAAGTGAAAAACAGATGAATCATTGTAGAAACGTGGTGTGGAGGAGATATATATTTTTAGACATAGATTGAAAACATTTTGGTACCCTCATATTATTATTTGGCAACTCTTTTTCAGTTGTTAAATATTTGACATTGTAGTTATTAGTCGATTTAAGCTATCCATCTAACCAGAAAGCGACCCAATTAAATGTAATGAATGAGTGAATTAAGACAGCAACTAAAAGTGACAAAGATACAAACCATTTGTAATTTGGTATGATTCTTCTTCACGTGAAAGCTAATTTAAGAAACCGTAATATTTCTAATGTGACTATATTAAACGGTGTGTATAATTCATATTTGAGATCATTATTCTTTTGTAGTCAGATTTCTTCAGATAAAATTCTGAATTTGATGTTGTTATGCTAATATTTCAGATCAAAGTTGGCCATCCATACTTATATTTGTTCAGTAGAAACTGTTAACCATATTATTTGTATGAACAATATGAACTTTTCTCTTCAACAATATAACAATTTATTCGTATGGTTAACATTTGGGAACTAACCATTATTCTAATAAGGATCTTGAAGGAATGATTTTCTCTTTGTTTATTTGGTTGTTCTTTTCTTTCTTGTGGAGCATTAGATAAGAAGTGGGTGTGGTAGTAAGACGATTGCATTGAATTAAGGCAATTACTCATACCAAATAGAAAGTCCAAGTAAGTTAGAAGAACTCACAAGTCCTCAAAACATTAAAAATAGAAGACCACATGTCGTTTTGAATACGATAAAACGTCAAGCAGTGACGACATCTGAATTTGACTGGTTAACAAGAAGAGTCCAACTGTTAACAAACCATTTTAAGAGTCCAATTAATTGACTAACTGGGCTCGGCCTAATAATCTAATAAAATATCAAGCTTGCAGTTAAACTTTGGCTAGGGAAAAAATGAACGTGAAGAATAAGTGTATTTTTTTTTTCCTTAGCAAACATTAAATTATGCTGATTGATGGAATCATGGAACATGAAGTAATATATGAAAAAGGAAGGATATTTTTTTTCTTTCACGTTGAGACTTATTGTTTGTTCGGTTCTACTATCCTTTCAGAAATAAGTCTTAACAAAATAGCGCCTAGTCAGAAAAGAGTCAGATATATTTCTTCTATAATTTCGACAACGCAGATGAGCTAATATCATTTCTTCTTACAGAGTTGGACTCTGACTAATTAAATGTATTACATCAAAACATATTTGCATTATTCCACTTTATGGGTGAGTTGTATATCAACTAATAAAACTGAACCAGATATGATGTATTCCCCACATATCGTATTCCTATTCTTGTATTAAACAACAGTTGTCTTTCTTTTCTTACAAACTACAACACTTGCCAAGAAAAGCAATCCAAGCATAAGACATATTAATCCTCTTAACAAAATTAAATGCAACCGAACAAATTGCTAACAAATGCTTCAATCAAAACCACCATTAAGTAGCAGAAACTTTCTATAAACGTCGTATAAATTCCTTATATGTACAAAATGGCTTACTATAAGATCTCTCCATCCTCGTATGAAAATTGCAATATTGGACTAATATACGGTTTCTAACAACCAGCAATGACCCGAGCAAGGTCATGCTTTCACACAAATAATCTCCGTAAAAAAATATATATATATATCATTTACTGCTCATTTCGGGCCTCGGTAGCATCAACAATAGTCCTCATAACATTCACTTGCGTTTGAAGCGACACAATGTAGTCTAAAGTTTCTTGTAGCAACAATACGTCATTGCTCATTAACTCTCCACCGGGGACAACGTTTCTCAACCCTTGAGTCCGTCTCTTGACGAGCCTCTTAGCTTTTGCCGCTGCCTCTTCGCTTGCTGATTTTGCTTTCCTCCTCAAGATCTTCTTGCTTCGTCTCACGATCTTCCTATGGCAAACAACCTTCTTAGGTAACTTCTTGTTAATCAATGCTTCAGCTTTGATGCCGGAGAGCATCTGGCGTACGAGGAAATTGTCCTCGGTGGCGGTTTTCTCGATTAGGGCTCGGCTCCAACAAGTTGTTCCTTTTCTTAGAGACGCCATTGCAACATCTGCGGAGAGCTTTATTGCTTTCTTTCTCTCGGAGACGCTCGCGTTGTCTATCGCAGGACGACAAACTTGAAGACCCATTTGCCATTTCTTTAGGAATTCTTCACTCATTGAGCTCATAGGCTGCATCCTATAAAATCCTAATTAAGTAAGAAAATGTACAGAATTGTGAGTAATTCTATTCAACAAAAAAAAATTTCAGTTTAATAAAGTAATCATCCATGATGCCTTTGTGCATCAAAGAGACACATGTAAATGGAATATACATCAAATCATAATCACCAGGTTATTTTTCCGTTTAGGGTTCCTTATCATAACCAGAAGAGACATGAACACATACCTTTTTAAAGAAATTTGTTTTTCTTCAAGTGTCGTCAAAGATTGGTAAGAACAAATCTGCGGTCACCTCACGAATTCGTGAACTCGACGAGAGAGATAGAAAGAGAGGTAAGGGAGAGAGAAAGGAGAAGGAAAGGGGCCATTTTAATTGTTTCAAAAGGAGAGGGAAAATGGTGGGGGCAATAGGAGATAGGAGAAGCACATGCATGCACATGCTATCCATGGCCCACGTTCCGTTTTGTATTACCCTATAATTTAGGAAACTTTTGTCGATTATTATTTGTTTCCGCCGAAAATTTGTGATGATGTATACGTTTTTGATGTTTTAAGTTTTGCAATTATAATATGTATGCGTATCATCTTTTGTCAACTGCGTAACTTCATTTGGGGGGTATATTTTTTTTTCACACTCTGTGACCAACTGACAAATATAATTATCTCGCATCGTATATAGTATATGTTATAGGTATGTATGTTCATCTAACATATAATCTTTGTCTGACAACCTTATCAATCAGCGCTGTCACTACATTATCTAAGCACGCGAAATAATCTAGATTATCTTTGAATTGGTGTCATTGCTTAATACACAATAGCGAAAACATTTATCTTAATTTGGAGAATTTTAAATGTTAAAGAACGTAAAGTCTTATTCAAAAAAAAAGAACGTAAAGTATTAAAAGTTGTGATTCTCCATTGCATATTGATACCAAGCTCCATCAACATTATAATTATATACTTACCGTGGATTAAATCGTCTGTTTGATTATAATTTGTTTAGGTCCGTCCGTCCATCGTAACGAAAGGTTATCAAATAAAACGTGTAAAATAAATATGATCACAAAACTAGTAATCAATGCATAAACGGATGTTTGTTTATAATATTGTTAACGAACTTAATTACTTAGGATCTATAGCTGTCTCTGACGACTGTATGTGATCAATTCACTTTATCGATCAAACAATGAGCGAATCTGTGAATGATATATACAAATGATCATAGTACGTAGAATTTAATGGTTTTAGTGATAAACTAGGGATTGGACCCGCACATACGTGCGGGGGTAATTTTAAAAGAACTAAGTCTGTAATTAAGTTTGGATTATGCGGAGTTACATTTGTAATTATGAATGTTAAAAATGTTATTAACATTCATAATCTAATTATTAATTTATTTTCAGTTTGGCTTGGAAAGAAGATGATTAGATTTAAGTACATTAAAAAATAGTAAGAGAAAGATAGTATACAGATCTGTGTATGTGTTTCTAAACCCGTCTCATCCCATATACGGTATGTCCCTTTTTTATCTTATAACCGTAGTTTTAATAATATTTTATCAATTTGAGATTGTATATTTTAGTCCAACAAATAAGGAAGTAGGTAAAAGATTCACATCCACATAATATTTTATTTGTAAATATAATTATTTGGTATAACATTTATAACATAAACTTATATTGGTTTACCTTCATCAAATTTCTAAACGTTTGAAATAATAACCGCTTCACCATAAATGTTGGATTCACATAAAGTATAAATTAACTATCGTAATTTTATAATCTCATCTTGATATATTTATTTCTTGTTCTTTTTTCTATGAAAAATAGTTTATATAATGTTTTTTTTAGATTACCCGTTCCCGTCTCGTATCTGATCTTTTTTTTTTTTTTTTTTTTACAATTATGTATTAGTAAAACTAAAATTATTTGGGGTTAATTTATGTGAAGTAAACCTATGGACCAACCCGCACTTTTGTGCAGGGTTTTTAATTTTTTTTTTAATTTGTTTAAATTGTTTATATTAGACAATTTATTAAAAATAGTGAGAAGACCTATAATATATAAATTTGACAGAAAACATAAATTTGTCTAATTTAATTCAACCCAAAGTCTTTAGGAGCCATAATTATAGAAGTTCATTATAATAAGTATTGATAAAATAAAAAATGAAGTTAAAAATATATAAAAACTAATATTATTATTAGTTTGGTAATAATAAAAGAAAAATAAAAAAATGAGTCAAAACAGTATATGCAATTCAATTTGATCATGTAGAAGTAATAAAAAAAAAAATTCAAAGTTGTAAAGATTGCATTCATAAAAATTACAGATTCAAAATATAACTTTGTAATTAATTATTTTAAATGAAACTTTCTGATTGTTTATTTAACTGGTGGATATATGTCATGCTTTTTTGTTTTTTTTGTATCCTAAGTGTGCTCCCTAATTAATATTATAGATATATGATTATTTGTTTCTATTTAATTGTATTAAATTGATTTGTTATTTCTGTAAATATCTCACAATTTAAAATCAAATCAAATATGTTTACATATATATATATATATAATTTTCGATTTAAATTTTTTGATTTTTATGGAAGCAAACTTTAAACTTTAAACCATTTCCAAAGTATACGGATTTTTATTTTATAATTAATTTCGTAATTATTATTTCCATAAATATTAGATTTTTGACTAACAGTTGTTGTTTACCATATATTGTTTATTCTTTTATTTTTAATTATATAAGTAATTGAACCTGTTTGGCAACATGAATATATGTCATGTTTTTTTGTTTTTTTTGTATCCCTAAGTGTGCACCCAATTAATATATATATATATATATAATTTTCGATTTAAAAATTTGTTGATTATTATGGAAGCAAACTTTAAACTTTAAACCATTTCCAAAAATATAGGGTAATTTTGATTTTATAATTAATTTCATAATTATTGTTTCCATAAATATTAGATTTCCCAATTAATAGTATAGATATAGCTTCCTAAAATACTGAAATAATTTGAATCGAATTTAGCACACGACTAACTTGTTTTAGAAAACTATAAATGTTTAATACTTATTTTAGAAAACTAATTGGAAAACTTAATATTTTCGAAATTAATTTTTTATGGGTTATTACCATATCCAAAATTAGATTTGAAATCTAAGTATCCATCGTTTAACCAATTATGAAAAGTATTAATCATTTTTTCTTTAAAAACTGTTACCATTAGTTTAAGAAAGTTTTTTTTATTATATAATTAAATGGGTCTGTTTGGCAACATGGTTATATGTTATATTTTTGTCTTTTTTTTTATATCTAAGTGTACTCCCCAATTAATAGTATAGAATATATATATATAATTTTCGATTTAATTTTTTGATTTTTATGGAAGCAAACTTTAAACTTTAAACCATTTCAAAGTATACGGTAATTTTTATTTTATAATTAATTTTGTAATTATTATTTCCATAAATATTAGATTTTTGACTAACAGTTGTTGTTTACCATATATTGTTTATTCTTTTATTTTTAATTATATAAGTAATTGAACCTGTTTGGCAACATGAATATATGTCATGTTTTTTTGTTTTTTTTGTATCCCTAAGTGTGCTCCCAATTAATATATATATATATATATAATTTTTGATTTAAAAATTTGTTGATTATTATGGAAGCAAACTTTAAACTTTAAACCATTTGCAAAAATATAGGGTAATTTTGATTTTATAATTAATTTCATAATTATTGTTTCCATAAATATTAGATTTCCCAATTAATAGTATAGATATAACTTCCTAAAATACTGAAATAATTTGAATCGAAGCTAACACACGACTAACTTGTTTTAGAAAACTATAAATGTTTAATACTTAATTTAGAAAACTAATTGGAAAACTTAATATTTTCGAAATTAATTTTTTATGGGTTATTACCATATCCAAAATTAGATTTGAAATCTAAGTATCCATCGTTTAACCAATTATGAAAAGTATTAATCATTTTTTCTTTAAAAACTGTTACCATTAGTTTAAGAAAGTTTTTTTTTATTATATAATTAAATGGGTCTGTTTGGCAACATGGTTATATGTTATATTTTTGTCTTTTTTTTTATATCTAAGTGTACTCCCCAATTAATAGTATAGAATATATATATATAATTTTCGATTTAAATTTTTTGATTTTTATGGAAGCAAACTTTAAACTTTAAACCATTTCCAAAGTATACGGTAATTTTTATTTTATAATTAATTTTGTAATTATTATTTCCATAAATATTAGATTTTTGACTAACAGTTGTTGTTTACCATATATTGTTTATTCTTTTATTTTTAATTATATAAGTAATTGAACCTGTTTGGCAACATGAATATATGTCATGTTTTTTTGTTTTTTTTGTATCCCTAAGTGTGCTCCCAATTAATATATATATATATATATATAATTTTTGATTTAAAAATTTGTTGATTATTATGGAAGCAAACTTTAAACTTTAAACCATTTGCAAAAATATAGGGTAATTTTGATTTTATAATTAATTTCATAATTATTGTTTCCATAAATATTAGATTTCCCAATTAATAGTATAGATATAACTTCCTAAAATACTGAAATAATTTGAATCGAATTTAACACACGACTAACTTGTTTTAGAAAACTATAAATGTTTAATACTTAATTTAGAAAACTAATTGGAAAACTTAATATTTTCGAAATTAATTTTTATGTTATTACCATATCCAAAATTAGATTTGAAATCTAAGTATCCATCGTTTAACCAATTATGAAAAGTATTAAACTTAATATTTTCGAAATTAATTTTTATGGGTTATTACCATATCCAAAATTAGATTTAAAATCTAAGTATCCATCGTTTAACCAATTATGAAAAGTATTAATCATTTTTTCTTTAAAAACTGTTACCATTAGTTTAGGAAAGTTTTTTTTTTATTATATAATTAAATGGGTCTGTTTGACAACATGGTTATATGTTATATTTTTGTCTTTTTTTTATATCTAAGTGTACTCCCCAATTAATAGTATAGAATATATATATATATATAATTTTCGATTTAAATTTTTTGATTTTTATGAAAGCAAACTTTAAACTTTAAACCATTTCCAAAGTATACGGTAATTTTTATTTTATAATTAATTTTGTAATTATTATTTCCATAAATATTAGATTTTTGACTAACAGTTGTTTTTTACAATATATTGTTTATTCTTTTATTTTTAATTATATAAGTAATTGAACCTGTTTGGCAACATGAATATATGTCATGTTTTTTTATTTTTTTTGTATCCCTAAGTGTGCTCCCAATTAATATATATATATATATATATATATAATTTTCGATTTAAAAATTTGTTGATTATTATGGAAGCAAACTTTAAAATTTAAACCATTTCCAAAAATATAGGGTAATTTTGATTTTATAATTAATTTCATAATTATTGTTTCCATAAATATTAGATTTCCCAATTAATAGTATAGATATAGCTTCCTAAAATACTGAAATAATTTGAATCGAATTTAACACACGACTAACTTGTTTTAGAAAACTATAAATGTTTAATACTTAATTTAGAAAACTAATTGGAAAACTTAATATTTTCGAAATTAATTTTTTATGGGTTATTACCATATCCAAAATTAGATTTGAAATCTAAGTATCCATCGTTTAACCAATTATGAAAAGTATTAAACTTAATATTTTCGAAATTAATTTTTTATGGGTTATTACCATATCCAAAATTAGATTTAAAATCTAAGTATCCATCGTTTAACCAATTATGAAAAGTATTAATCATTTTTTCTTTAAAAACTGTTACCATTAGTTTAGGAAAGTTTTTTTTTTATTATATAATTAAATGGGTCTGTTTGGCAACATGGTTATATGTTATATTTTTGTCTTTTTTTTTATACCTAAGTGTACTCCCCAATTAATAGTATAGATTATCGCGATCAATATTATCATTCCAACCAATTATTGACCAATAATATACATCCATAAAAAATAAAATTTGAGAATTTTATTATTCCTTTCACTGCTCCGTGGTCACAGACGGTGAATTATTTCATTTTTGTTTTCATGCTAATAGTGATACATTCACAACTACGTATCAATAGTAGTATGAAACTGATCATGGTCACGACAATCACTGTGCCATAACTTTTTAAACACACATACAACAACAAATTAAATAACATCAATGGTTATAGTGGTGAAAACGTGGCGATCCGCAAACTTTGGGAAAGGCTGGTTTTGAGAAAAGAAACAATAATAATTGTTGACAAAAAAAGTATTAAATTTTACTTTGGACATTTCAATCGAGAAAACGGAAAATGATATTGATAGATGTACATGAATATAAGACATGGATGATAGTGAAATTTATAGATGTACCTGAATATATAGAGAAGTTGATGTTCTATAAATAAAGAAGGAGAAATAGTTTTGATATATAACAAAAATTTGTTTTTGTCCAACAAAATACATCGAACATGGATCGTCGTCTGGTGTGTGAGAATTTATTTTCCAATGGATCTCCGTAATTTACGGGAATCTCAACAATCATTCTCCAAACTCTACACGCCCACCATCTCATGTCGTCACTAGGCTCATTGTGCCTTAAAACATCCGATACATACCTTACGACGTCGTTACGGGGCAATGCTCTTACACGCACGCGTCCACCGAAGCGCGCATGTGCACACGTGGAGGGACCCTTGTCCATCAGAAATGAGGGACCTATTTGTTCATATTTTACAAATTTTTCGCTCACCAAAGAGTTATTTCAACGGTGGTCCTCATTTCTTGTCTCTGAGAGGGACGGCTGTGATATGCTTCAACTTCACTTGACACGTAAGATATTCAGATTTACTGACAGGTCGATTGCTATAATAGTTTGATAATTTTCCAATATTTGAGGATTGGTTGGACTGTACAATCAAGTTGTTTTTAGTATTTTGAATCTAGAACACCAATGGTCCTGATCTACATAGATATATCTCGTACTTGGAATTTGCAAAAGACCTTTGGGATTGACATTACAGAATAATTTATCGAGGTAACTGTAGACAGATGTAACTTAAGTATTTAAATAATGTTTGAGATCATTGGTGGCGTGGCTGATAGTTTCATCACTCATCATGGTGATTAGATAGACGAAATCAAGAGAGAACATAGAATACAAAATTTGTGGCATAAATTGTTCTTATTATATTAAAAAAATGGAATAAACCTAGAGTTTTAACTCTTGGACGTAATCAAGATCAGAGAACATAAAAGTCGTGAAAAATTTTAATATTGGGATAAATTTAGAGTGTTAACTCTTTGATGAAATTATATTTTGATGCATATATTTGTTAAAATTTCATGTTTTATTCATAATCAAATGAAAAGTTGATATCAGATGTTAAGGAAGGCTAGAAGTAAAATATATATAGTTTTGTTTAATTAATATGTGTAAAACAACCTAAACAACATTGTATAATCTGAAACGAAGAAATATGTTTTAAATTTTAGTATAATCATTTTTGAAATATAATCATAATGTTACCGACTAACTATTTTTCATTCAACTTTATCTAAACTTAAGATAAATGTATATTATAGGTAGGCTATGTGAAATAATCTGCAGTTAAAAGGTACAACCGACGGAATAGTGAGTGGATTAGCTTCATCTTTCATGGTATCTACTATTTACTATTTACGAGTCTACGACCGATACAGCCCAAAAGTCAATTATAGTAACTGTTTTTATTTCAATTGGATAGTAATACTTTGGGGTATAATCTAAAAATCAACAAACATAATCTTCTTTTAATGATATGTTTGTCCCCTTAAATCAAGGGAAAATTAGTGGCTTCTTCCGTACTCTTCCAAGGACAAAGTGAAAAATTATCCTTCTCTATATTACTTAATACTATATATCTAAAGTAGTTTTTTTTATCGGAGAAGTTTGAAAAACTTAGTTAAGAGTTAAGAGTTAAGACTTTATACTACGAAGCGATATATAATAAAAACGTCATTGTATATACGTATGAATGATTAGTTGCGTACATAATATAATTTATCAATATGACACTGTTAACTGAAACATTTGAATGTTTGCAAATGGCAACACAACGTGACCACGTACTAACCATATAAGCATTGTACGACATGTTAAAACAATATTCGGGTGTACATCATGATAAACAAATTACAACGAAACAGAAATTTGAATTGTTATTGAAATTGTGCTAGTTGCTAATTAATGTTGGAGGAGTGGTTTTTACTTGTTTTCGACATGGGAAGTTTCTCTCCTATAGCGATGACCTTTAATACTACAGGATGAGACTTTATTTTGGACTGCATTTATGCTCTAAGTTCCTTAATGCTCCAAGATTCCCAACAAAATATATATTTTGGCCAGAAACGTGCACTATATCTATGGTCTCAGGTAAAGTGACCTTCTCTCCCATATATTTGTTCTGGCATCGCCTACTCCCTCTCTGCACCAAAAAATGATCAATTGTTAAAATGTGAACTTATAATACAAAGGATCATTAGCAGAAAAGGATTTTAGACATCTATATATTTATCTAGTTAACAAAATAAACTTAAGAAATCTTAAACAAATGATTAATAATCTGGTAATTCTTAAATCGTGTTTTGCTATTGTGGACCAGCTCATTTTTGGGAAAAATTGTGATCATGATATAATGACTACATTTATAATTTTACATATCATGAAAATTGAGGATGAGCGTGATATTAATCCAACAATTGAAATTGAGAAGGAATACAAATTTATTTTAAAAGTTTTTTCAATAATATTTTAAGTGAACATAATTATAATATATTTTAAAAGTAAAGGGTTATCTTATTATTTAATAACAAAATAAAAATATAACAAACTTAAAATATTCATTTTAGAGTAAAAAATAGAGGTAAACATAAGAATAAACTTCTATTCTATTTTTAGAGATATCTATATTTAGATTAAATTATAGAAGCAGTCATTGGAGATGGTGTAACATGAACATATATCGAGAACATTGAGAGCAAAAAATAAGATTTACAAGGAGAGATATAGGAGACAGAAGAGATGGGGAAGATAGAGGAGTACAAGCCTGCAATGGCGCTGACTATGATTCAAGTGAGTTATGCAGGAGTGACTCTTTCTGCAAGAGCTACTTTGGTTAATGGATTAAGCCCTCGGGTTTTTATTCTCTATAGGCAAGCCTTTGCAACCATTTTCATCTTCCCATTTCTCTACTTCTCCAGGTAATACATCTCTCCCAAATGGAAATGTGAATTTATAATTTGTTCAGTTATATATCCTTCAAAAATCACCCTTCTCTATATCCCTTAAATGACAATGTAGATTTGTATATTGTGAATTGAGTCACATCTCATATAAATTGTTCTAACTTTTGATATATGTGAGACCCTAACACAGTTAAATCTTCTTATTACGATGTGTCTTTTTTATTTTGTGGATTGCAGGAGAAAATCAAAGATAGCTATTTCATCTTTGGATCTAAGGAGCTTTTCTTTAATATTTTTGGTCTCGCTTATAGGGTAAGTGTATATATAAGTTTTAATTTATACTATTTCTTAGGAACTCTAGTTAATTAGATGAATTTGGACTTATTCTTATCATTTGTTTGCAGCCTTACAGTGAATCAAAATCTGTACCTTGAAGGTCTTTACTTAACTTCATCTTCCATGGGAAGTGCCGTTAGTAACATCATTCCTGCACTCACTTTCCTAATCTCATTTCTCGCCGGGTATATGCATATACATTTATATGGAAATTGTGAAAACGAGATTGATGTGTCAGTGTAACTAATTATTTCTGATCTTTAGATACGAGAAAGTGAATCTCCGGGATATAAGAAGCTTAGCCAAGATTGCAGGGACGATCCTCTGTGTAGCAGGAGCGGTCTCCATGACTCTGCTTCGTGGACCAAAGATTCTCAACTCAGAGTCAGCTTTACCGCTAGCTAAATCGGTATTGGGAAATATTTTTAAAGACCAGAACATGTGGCTGGTTGGCTGTTTGTTCTTGTTCTCTAGCACTCTTTGCTGGTCCTTTTGGCTTATACTTCAGGTAAACTTCATTAAATAAACCAAAGATCATAAACCTTTTGTTTTTGTAAAGTTTCTTGTCTTGCAAGAAAAGTGAACTCTGTTTCAACAAAACCCTAGGTACCAATCTCTACCTATTATCCAGATAACCTCTCTTTATCAGCATGGATGTGTTTATTCGGAACAATGCAATGTGCGATTGTCACTTTCTTCCTGGAGAAGGACTCAAACGCTTGGATTCTTCATTCCTACTCCGAGTTTGCCACATGTCTCTATGCAGTACGCACATACAACATTTCTCTGTCTTTTTGATTAAATCCTAAGATAAGCAAAAATTTCTAATCATGAAATGCGTTTGTAAGGGAATTGTGGCGTCGGCACTTTCGTTTACAGTCCAAGCTTGGGCTATATCAAAGAGAGGTCCTGTGTTCGCTGCAATGTTTAATCCTCTCTGTACAGTCGTTGTCACAATCTTAGCTGCTCTGTTCTTCCAAGAAGAGATTTACACTGGAAGGTAAGAACATTAATTCTCTTTAAGAAAACTTAAGATTACTACAATCCATAAATATTATATGTTTTATCTTCTTCTTTTTTCTGATCTTTTGGAATAGTTTAATCGGAGGATTAGGGGTGATAATGGGACTTTACATTGTGCTATGGGGTAAAGCAAAAGATGTCATGGTGAATCAAGAACAGATAAGAGACAATGATCAGAACTCAGAAGTGAATATTCATATCGAAGATTCTTCAAACACAACAACCCGTAACAGAGATCTGAAGAATCCTCTTCTTTCCAAACACAAATCAACAGAAGAAATTCAAACACATGAACAAGTAAACTAATTCAAAATTCGTCCATTCTATTGTTTCAAGTTTGATTCAAGAGTTTAAAAACCGATTGAACTTAAAGAACACCTTTCTTTATTTGCTTAAGAAAAATCCCTCAAAAACTTAAGCCTCTCAATCTCTCAAAACTCCTTAAGGCTTACCAGTACCACACCTTGGTAGCTCTATTTATATAAAAAAACCAAAACACCAAAACCAATTACTAATAGGAATCCTCTTTGTATTTGGATAACTCCCAAACACACTTGTCCTTATCTCTCTTAACCATTGCTCGGTTAACTTATTCTCAAGTTGACTTCATGCTTAAGCCAACACATTCTTCTGTTTTCTTAGGTTTTGAATGCTGCTTATCTAATAAATTTACGTAATATGATTTATTAATGAAAAATCAAAACTCTAGCTTAAACAAGACTAACATACTCCTAAGTCCTGACGCAAATAAAAAACGACTAAATCAAGGATTGTTGAAACCATTGGAACGGGCATAACTCTCTTCTCGCTTGTTGTTCAGGAAGGCGCAACATCCCATACTGTAGACGGTAGACGACAATGAAGGAAGACAATGTTGACAGTCGCAACTCTCTTCCATGAGCTGTTAAGGTTGTGTAGGAAACCGGCCACGCAGGCTTGGCAATTGTAGCTTCTATTACTGGCTGTCCCAAAGTTGACAATCTGAGTTTTTATGTGTTCCTGACGTTTTTTTCCAAGTCGTTGGGCTTTTGTAAAGTGATCACGTAATACTATTAATGTCGTTAATTGATTTATTTAACAAAGGTTGAGAATAATATTTATTGAACGGCCAGTTAGGATATCATTACGATTGCATTTCAATGTTATTTTAGCTCATCTTCTTGATCTGTAGAGGCAGATATTCTTATTAATTAGATAGATGAGATCGTATAAGTGCATGTGGTACACGTATTAATAATTTAATTGATCAAACAAAGTACAACCAACTGTGGAAAGAGCTGTCATGTTAAGATGATCAGATCTCTGGTACTAGGGTCCAATGTCCCAAAAACCTACTTAAGGTTTTTAAAAGTATTTTTACAGAATATATCATTTTTTGTCCAAAAAAAACAAAAAGAATATGCTATTATTCAGGTTTTTTGGATTTGCCCATTTTGTTTCAGCTATTTTAGATTTATAATTTTTGTCACTAAAAAAGAAACTAAACATTTAAAAAAATTTATTCATAATATACATATCTAATAACAAATACTATATCCTAAGAAAAAATGTAACCAACAAACTTCAAGTATAATGTGTAAATTTGTGTTTTTAAATCTTAAAAAATGACAAATCCATAAAATTTTAGCCAAAATAGCAAAATCTACAAATGTCAGTAAAAAAAAAAGTAAATGTGTCATTATTGATTTATTTTAAAATTTGCCAGGCAGAAACATTAAAAATGCCATGTTAAAAATTTTTTTTTTTGAATGATGTAGTTTCAAGTAAACAAAGTGTAGTGTTTAATTTTTAGAATATTTTTTTGTCTCACAAAGATTGATGTTTTGTAAACTTCAAAAAATAATTATTGAAAATATTTAAATTTTTGAATTGTTATTGGTTTATATTTTCCCTCTCTACCAAAAAGTAATTATAAATTAATTTACAAATAAAACTAAAATTTCTCTTAATATGTGTGAAAATATCAAAACATCAATCTTTGTGAGACAGAGAGAATATATATATATAGATTGATTGATTTAGCCGCCATAGTTAATAAATGCAATAGCTGTGGACGATCGTGATTGTTGGTAATTAAAAATCAATCATAAAGCAAAAATTTGCAATATTTTACAACGCTATAGAACATTAGAATTTAGAATGTTTCAAAAGAAAAATTATCGGTGTTTACAATGGTGAGTCGCATAACGCATATATAACAGTTATTTAGTCACAAAAGTAGTATTACTTTACAAGAACTCAAAATGTTTATTGTTTCAAAAAGTTTATATACTATTTCAGTATTGTTAATCTACTTTCTAGTTTCTAGCACTACCGCACATACTGCATGCATGCTATCAAGTCTTGGAAACACATTCGATTTTTCTTTTAACAAAACTAAACCAAGTCTCTAGATATTGATCGTGATCTAGAGGCAGAATTTGTTTGTACTTTTGTACAACTTCGAATTTAAACATTATATAACACAAAAATACAAAATAAATATCCGAAATGGTTGTCTTTCGTGAGGGACTTGTCACTCCCAAAACAAAAGATGATACGGCGTCGGTCGAGTACATCCAACTTCGACTAAAAACCAAATGGATATTTAAAATTTGCCACTACAAATATGACAAAGAAGTCGTATTTGCCAACCGAATAAAACATTATTTGTTAAGCATCTACATAATTAACTATCATTATGATGATTAATAGTTAAACTATTATAGTTTATGTACAAATTAACTAGATCGTCCGAGCAATATAAACACTTCTACACATAACATGAAGATATATAGAGAACGCAGAGAGCAAAAGTAAGATTCACAAGGAGAGAGAGACAGAGTGAGAAGAGATGGGGAAGATAGAGGAGTACAAGCCGGAAATGGCGATGACTATGATCCAACTGTGTTATGCAGGAGTGAATCTATTTGCAAGAGCTACTTTGGTTAATGGATTAAGCCCTCGGGTTTTTATCCTCTATAGGCAAGCCTTTGCAACCATTTTCATCTTCCCATTTCTCTTCTTCTCCAGGTAATATTAAAATCATCTTTAATTTAATTTAATTGCTTCTAAAATAACCTTTCTCTATATCCCCTAAATGACAATGTGCATTTGTAATTTGTTAATTTTTTTGGTTTTCAACTCAAAATCAATTGAAAATGGGTGAACTGATTCACATCTCGCATATAAATTGTTTATTCACATCACATCTCATTGTTAATTATTATCATTACTATATGTGTGTTTTTTTTTTTTTTTTTTGGGTTTGTAGGAGAAAATCAAAGATAGCTATAGCATCTTTGGATCTTAAGAGCTTTTCTCTAATATTTGTGGTCTCGCTTATAGGGTAAGTACGTGTATATTAATAAGTTGTAATTTTTATTTCTTAAGAACTCCAGATAGATGAATTTTAAACTTATTCGTATTATTAATTTGCTTTGCAGCGTTACAGTCAATCAAAATCTGTACCTTGAAGGTCTTTACTTAACTTCATCGTCCATGGGAAGTGCCGTTGGTAACATCATTCCTGCAATCACCTTCCTCATCTCATTTCTCGCCGGGTATATGCATATACACTTGTATGGAAATTGTGATTGATGTGTTTTATACTAATTATTTCTGTTATTTAGATACGAGAAACTGAATCTCCGGGATATAAGAGGCTTAGCCAAGATTTCAGGGACGATCCTCTGTGTAGCAGGAGCGGTCTCCATGACTCTGCTTCGTGGACCAAAGATTCTCAACTCAGAATCAGCTTTACCGCTAGCTAAATCGGTATTGGGAAATATTCTGAAGGACCAGAACATGTGGTTGGTGGGTTGTTTGTTCTTGTTCTCTAGCACTCTTTGCTGGTCCTTTTGGCTTATACTTCAGGTAAAATTCACTAAACAAACCATAGAACATAAACTTAATTTTTTGGTAAGGTTTCTTGTCTTACAAGGAAAGTGAACTCTGTTTCAACAAAACCCTAGGTGCCAATCTCTACCTATTATCCAGATAACCTCTCTTTATCAGCATGGATGTGTTTATTCGGAACAATACAATGTGCGGTTGTCACTTTCTTCCTAGAGGAGGATTCCAACGCTTGGATCCTTCACTCCTACTCCGAGTTTGCCACATGTCTCTATGCAGTACGCCAAATTAACAATTTCTCTGTTTTTTTTTCTCTTTTCTTTTGATTAAATCCAAAGATTAGCAGCAAATCTAATCATGAAATGCGTTTTAAAGGGAATTGGGGCGTCGGCACTTTCGTTTACAGTCCAAGCTTGGGCTATATCAAAGAGAGGTCCTGTGTTTTCAGCACTGTTTAATCCTCTCTGTACAGTCATTGTCACAATCTTAGCTGCTCTGTTCTTCCAAGAAGAGATTTACACTGGAAGGTAAAAACATTAATTCTCTTTAAGATAACCTAAGATAACTACAATCAATAAACCTGATCTGTTTTATCTTTTTGGAATAGCTTAATCGGAGGTCTAGGGGTTATAATGGGACTTTACACTGTGTTATGGGGTAAAGCAAAAGATGGCATGATGAATCAAGAACGGATCAGAGACAATGATCAGAACTCAGAAGTGAAGATTCATATCCAAGATTCTTCAAAGACAACAATCTGTAACGGAGATCTGAAGAATCCTCTTCTCTCCAAACACAAATCAACAGAAGAAACTCAAACACATGAACAACTAAAATAATTCAAGATTCTTCCATCTGTTTCATAAATTTTTGAAATCTGTATACTTCAATAAATAAACGTAATACGATTTATTAATGAAAAAAACAAAGTCTAGCATAAAATAAGACTAACATATACTCCTAATGAAAATTAAAAAACGACTAAAAATCAAGGATTGTTGAAACCAGTGGGACGTGCATATCTCTCTTCTCGCTTGTTGTTCCGGAAGGCGCAACATCCCATACCATAGACGACAATGAGCATTATAAGGAAGACAATGTTGACAGTCGCAGTTCTTTTCCATGAGTAGTTAAGGTTGTCTATGAAACCGGCCTTGCAGGCTTGGCAATTGTAGCATAGCTTATCTTTCTGGTTGTCCCAAAGTTGACAATCTGAGTTTTTATTTGTCTCTGACGTTTTGTTCCAAGTCGTTGGGCTTATGTAGGTGAAGTTACAGTCATTTGGAGGCTTGCAGCAACCAGACTGTAAACAAAAACAAACAAATCAAGATTCAATTATAGAAACTCATGATCAAAATGAAAAAGGTCAAGACGATTAGGTTAGACTAATTGTAACTTAGGAACCCTAAAAAAGACAACTTGGAGTAAAGGAGTTTCAGAAATGGTTACCTGAAGAGAAGTGAGATGTTCTTTGTAGAAAGCAGAAACAGGCTCACGATCAGAGAAGTGAGAACAGATCTTGCTCTCGAAAACACAGCTTCTAAGGTTGCTCCAGTGTTTAGCGTTGTTGACACGCTTCTGCAACCAATCAGAGTAAGCCTCAAGCCTATACTCTTTATAAGCCTTTCCAGGGATAGTTTCGCCGGAGCCTTTGCTAGTGACGACAAAGGCAAAGATGGTGAAACAGAGAACAGTGATGATCAAGAAGAACATCACAAAGAGATAGAACCAGAAGAGCCACGTCACTCTGCAGCAAGATCCCACGACTCCAGAGATTGCAACTATCGTAAGGAAAGCGCCGAGAGCGATCAAGGGTTTGTCGAGAAACCGCTCGCATTGCGTCGAGCCGTTAGCGCTGAGCCAGATTCCGGTTATGAGTATGGGAACCGAGGAGAGGAGGACGAAGAAGTTGAGTATTCCTACGAGGGTGTTGGTAAAACGTACCATGGTGAGATGATGATAGAATTGGAAGAAGAATCAAAAGAGTTGGAGAAATTAAAGAAAGGGATTTGTGTTGTGTGATTAGGTATGGTAAGGACGAATGTGGATTTATAAAGTGGGAAGTGAAACGCGTAGAGGAGGAGGGAAGGTGAAGAGATTTGTAAAGAAGTTTCGTTATTGCCTTATATGGCTACACGACGAGTACTAATGTCTCTTCTTCGTCAAACGGTTTCAAAACGTTTTTGTACTTTTTGAGTTTTTGAGTAATGTTTTCTTAAGGAATGTCTCAATAACTCTCACGCGCTTTCGAATGAGTGATTTAAAGTTTTTAAGATCTATAAAATCTCATTTATTGTTGTAAGAATCATTAAGAATATAGTCTTTACAGATCTCTTTCCATATTTTTTTGATGGTCACAATCTCCGGAAATTCATTAAGTGGTATATCGACATTGTGTCACATATGACTTAACGTGTGAAAGAGCTGATCTTTTTTGCATGATTTCCACACGTATTTCCTTTTTCAATAGATTGGAAACATAGTGAATTTGTGATTATAGAAAATTTATATACGACTTTACACTATAATCCCACTAATCTCAACAATAAACTGATGATAGACACGTCAAATTGATCTTGAGATGTTTCGTTTGGTACAATTTCGATCTTCATAATATAATAATTATAAAGATTGAGATATCTATATATATATTAATATAGAATAAGAAATATCCGTTGAAAAAAAAAAGAATAAGAAATATCTATGTAATTAAATGTTTGCATAAAATAAGAAAGGTAAAAAAAAATTGTTAGAAAAACTCAAAAAAAACATACAATAGCGTAACAGAATAAAGTGTGATCCCATTTGTATAAATTATGGCAAAATTAACAACAGCATCAAAACTAATGTAAGAAGATCAACTATATAGATAGATGCATGCAAAACCTCTTCAATGTGAATCGTTATCACGAGACCATAGTCCCTCTTCAATGTGAATAGTTATCACGAGACTAATATAGTCCCTAAAACTACGATTACAAATGTATTTGGATTACCATAATATCCAGCTCTCTGCGTCTATTGTATCCATAAACACAAATAACTTATAGGGAACCAATCTTCATTAATACATACAGTGATACAATAATATACATAGCGACTAAACTAGCAATGCAAGAAAACAAAACTAAAATTAACAGTTTCATTATAGGAGCTATGTCCACCGTAAATATCCTAGCTAGGTAGACAATCAAATGTAAATATCTCCTGTCAAAATCAGTTAAATCAGAGAAAATTTTACAATCTACGATTTCCTCAACACCCTTTGAATCGTTGATATATAGTCTATGCTGACTATGCAACATATAGCCTTGCTAAAATTTAGATATATGTGATCAACCAACCACCTTTCGAATGCAAAACCTATTAAATTAAAGTCACAAAACTTCTATGAAAATTTGAGCTCTACCAAAGCATAGATGAGCTTCTTCTATAATCGTCGTACGTTTCCGTTGAACTCTGATGGACTAGTTTTCAATTATCTTATCCCTACGAAAAAATTGTCATTCGCTCAAGAAGAAGACAAAACTATCTACAGTACATCCCTCTTGATTTAGACCGAAGAATAGACCTAAGCTAGTTTGGTTTTCTTAACCAAACCGAACGGGTTTATTTGAACACAAATATAAATATCCTGTGTATATATATAAAAAAAAAATCTTCAATTGGCTGAGGTCAGAGCATGACGATTTGTTGCATTCTGCGAAAAGGGTCAAAGCCGACAAGCATAACCCATGACATAATGATTATAAAATCCTTTGCTTATACGGATATAAAATGAAAATCATATGTTCCACAGCTGCATTATGCATCATTGTATTATGCAATAACAATTTAGAGCGTACCGACCTTAAATTAAACTAAATCGTTCTAACAATAGTAATCAGAAGGGAAACTCGTACAACCTTTCCTCTCTTTTGCATAATACAAATGATATAATTAGTGTAGATTAGTAGTACTGTACTGTCGGTGGAGAAGATAACGTGGCATTGAGTACTTCACAGCTGGACCGTAAGATTACGACTCCTATCCTACAATTAAATTCCTCAGCGGATCCAACGGTTACCGTACACCTTTTTTTAATCAAGTCTCGTCTTAGTCGTCCCCACCCACCACTTACATCAAACAATATATATATATTACCTTCACTTTCTCTCCTGTCCTACTCTCCCCAGCTGTCCAGAGATATTCCTAAATTTTTTTAAAATTAATTAGCCTCCAATGATCCCGTAACAACTACTAGTACTAATTGTAATGTTACAGCAATCCTAGTATTAACAATCACGATTAACATGATACGGTGTGTTCTTTTTATCTTTTTTGGTTTTTTGCTTGTCTTAAAAGAAACGAATAAATTTTAAAATTGTTTTCATCAGTATTAATCCTAATTAAGAAACGAATCACACAATAACAATGTAGAAGAAGATGAGAAAGAAAGAAAAAAATATTCATTTAAAAATAATACTGTAGTAATAATAATAAAAATGTCACGGTTAATGTACAACAAGCTTGGCTTTAGTATTGTATCCGTAATAAGAAAGATACCATCTAACGAACTTCTTCAACCCGGTTTCCAAATCGGTTGTCGGTTTATACCCGAATTCGTTTCGGGCTGAGCTTATATTCGCATGTGTGAACGGTACGTCGCCGTTTCCTGGCATCTCCACGTAGTTCCTCTTCGCCTTCACCTTCAGATGCTTCTCCAATATATCCACCAGGATGGGCACCGTGACCGGAGACGTGTTCCCCAGGTTAAAGATCCGGTACGGTGCTGATCCGCGTTTTTTACCACCCGACCCGGTACTTTTACCCGACGAATCGAGTGATCCTAAGCAGCCTCTGACTATATCGTCGATGTACGTGAAATCCCTCGCTAGATCGACCCGGTTTTTACCCCGGTAGATTGTGATCGGTTTACCTTGTAAGATGTTTCTGGTGAATGAGAAATACGCCATGTCCGGTCTACCCCAAGGTCCGTAAACCGTGAAGAATCTTAAACCGGTAATGGCAAGACCGTAAATATGGTTATAAGTGTGGGTGATTTCTTCGCCGGCTTTTTTCGTTGCGGCGTAGAGACTCGCCGGTTGATCCGTACGGTCCGATTCTGAAAACGGAACTTTCTCGTTGAGGCCGTAGACGGAGCTAGAAGAAGCCCAGACAATCGCCGGCTGAGGATTCGCCGCTTTGCAAATCTCCAGGAGGTTCACGAGTCCGGCGATGTTGCTGTGTACATACGACTGAGGATTCTCCAAAGCGTACCTAACTCCGGCCTGAGCAGCGAGATGCATCACGTGAGTGAAAGCGACGACATCGAAGAGCTTCGCCAAGAGCTTAGCGTCGTTGAGATCTCCTTCGACGACGAAGATCCCTCTCGACGACAAGAGAGATCTGCGTGCGCGTTTCAAGGAAGGATCGTAGTAATTGTTGAAATTATCAAGTCCGACGACGCCGTCGCCGCGTTTTCTCAAAGCGAGAGAGACGTGGCTGCCGACGAATCCGGTAGCGCCGGTAACGAGGACGGAGATACCGCCGGAGCGATGGATCTGAGCGGAGGTACGAACCTGTTTCTCCCACTGGATACCTCCCCAGGAAGCGGTTAGGTAACGGCTACCGGAATCGACGAAGCTTTGGAAACTCAAGTAAGAAGCGGTGAGAGCGATGAGGAAGAGAGCCCAAAGGAACATGGTGCTCGTCGAAGCGAAACATCGGTGGAGCTGACGGTTTGACCGGTCAATTTTGAATTTACCAGGCGTTGACGGAAACAACTCATCTTCTATTGAAGGCATAATTTACAATTTTATTTTACTTTTTTTCTTCTTCTTCTTTAACAAAAATTTATCGAAAACAAAACAATTACAGAGGAAATGAAGAAGAAGAAGACAGATGCAGATTTTTTTTTTGTGGGGTTTTTACAAAAAAGCATCTGCTAAGGAGAAGAGGAAGAGACGGAGAAAGTATATATACAGGTTGGAGTTAGGGGACAAGGAGACGCGTTATTTTGATTGCCAGATTGTCACCTTCTTTTTTTTTTTCTCTTTTCTTTTCTTTTATAACAAAACAAATTCTTTGTTGACAAAATAAACAAACAGTATTAATTATTTTTAAAATTTACTACTAATTAATTATTATTACTACTGATTAAAAAACTGGATAAATGGCTAAATCTACCGCAAATCTTCATTTTTATTCACCGCAATTTGAGGAGGAATTTTTTTACAACCCCTATCACAAAATTAATGTACATCTGTGTGTACGAAAGAGAGAGAGTAAAAGAAAAAAAAAAATTATGTGAAAAAATATATTCCTTTTATTTTATAATATAGGATGTTTCCAACTTTTTATTCAACTTTTAAATTAATTTTATATTTTATATTTTGCAAACTTGGATATGATTGGTTAAACTTTTTAAAAGTAATTTTTTTTAGTATGCGTGTTTTCACTAAAACATCATATATATGTTGAAATATAGGGAGTATTTCATTTTATGGCATTTTGTTTGTTTGTTTTTTTTTTTTTTTATACAATTTGAAATCATCATACCTAAAATAAATGTGAAAAACTCAGAAAAAGCGTCTAATAGTAGCATTTGAGCTCATTCAACAAGATTAACACATGTTATCTCTCTAAATCAGAATTTAATTAAAAAAAATTGTAAACAAGAACGTGCGACCGACTTACAGATAATTTTGTCTAAGTTTCATAAAAGACCACATGTGCCTAGGTCATCGGTTGTGGTTTGTTTATATGAATGATGGCTCTTATGAATGAAACAAAAGTCCGGATCGCAAGGCTTGGTCTGTGGGTTAAAAAGGTGTATCTATCTTCAATCTACATTCACATATACTTTTTATAAACGGTGGCATTAAAGAAAAAATAGCTTTTGTCAATAAGTTGTAAATCTTGTGAGTAGTGTGTATGCATTTAGATTTTAGAGCAGTGTGGGCTACGAATTTCAGATAATAAAAGCAGATAAATAAAAAAAAACACGATATTTTTTTAATGTGTAATTTGCTTAATTAGTACTCGTAAAAATTATAGTGATCTTTTGTATGATTTTGCCGACTGGCCCGCACTGGGTCAAGTTCAGTTATTTATATACACTATTTTAACAAATTAATACTATGTCTTAGATTTGTAGTTAAGCAAAGAGTGTTTTAATTTGTGTGCTTGGGGAAAAAAAAAAAAGAAAAAGTAATGTAAATAGTATTGAAAAAGGATAATGTGAAGAAGGAGGAGGGAGGACGTGCGGACCACAGCATTCACCATTGGCTGTTTTGGGAAAGTGATGAGAGAATGACTGACATGTTCATAATAGTATTAACAAACTGCGTGCCGTCTCCACGTATCTCTCTAAACATTTACCGCTTCCCCAAGTCGCGGTTTCACCATAGAAAAGACAAAGGGATGGGTCACCGCTCACCGGAAACCGGATGTATCGGTTGAGACTTTCGTCTTTCCAGACCTTGTAATACCGGTGATACCCAGTAATTTTTGGACGGTGCTCTTTTCTACTCCCTCTGTCTCACAAAGATTGAAGTTTTAGAGAATTTTCGTTGTCCCAACAAGATTGATGTTTTGAATATTTTTAATAAATTTTTGTTTTAATGATTACTGATGTTTTAGAATGTATGAAGTGTAAAAGTGGGAAGGTGTGAAAGTGAAAAAGTTTTAGAAAAATAAATCATAATTCTTTCTGTCTTAATATGTGTGTAAAATCCTAAACTTCAATCTTTGTGGGACAGAGGGAGTATATATTTTTTTTTATGCTATTATTATTTTTTTCCAAAAAAAAAAATATTGTTCCTTTCGTATTCTGTTCTTAAACATTTTTTTTTCTTTTAAAACTGATTACGGTACATCATAATTTAAATATTTAATACTATCTCAATACTCAAAGGCAGATTCATTTCCTTTTAGTATATTCTATATTGGGTAAGGTTATGTTACAAACGCGTGAATTAAGTTGATAAAATCGATTTTACTCTTTACATGGCTATTACTATTTCATATTTATTTCTTTGTTTATTCGAAAAGATTCTTTAGTTTTTAGTTTTATATGTGGGAAGATTCTTTGTTTCCAGACTAAAAATTGTATTGTTGGGCAAGAAAAGATTTGCCGAGAGATCTTTGCTTGATTTACAAATTATATATTTTTCTATAATTGATGGAGTGAGCAATTAGGGTCCGTCAAGTCTATATACTAGTAGTACCTATAAATACATATATAGCACTACTTAACCATTGTTTGAATCTTTGTCTTCAAGCTACCAATGCTTAACTCCTAGCATTGCTTCATTTTTTTTTTTTTTTTTTTTTTTGGACAACCAGATGCTTTCATTCATTCAAATCAAAGCAAATACAAAGGAGGAGATGCAAAAGATCTCAAAGTTTAAACTGAAACAAAGGTTACAAAGATGGGCATTCCCCAATGCCAAAAAGGAAAAGATAGGTAACATCGAGATAGACTCCATGAGAGCTATGAAACAGTCACTAAGAAGCGGCTTGAAACATGAGAGATCACGGTAGCTCGATTGATCATCCTCGAGCAATTCGGTGGATGACAAGATAGTCACGGTCGAGAGACATTGTGACGTTAAGAACAAATCCATAGCCAATAAACTCACCGGAGCGAGGGTACTAACAGGAGCACCACATTGGCAAGGTTCGGTAGACCAAGGTTTGATGGTCAAGGGTAGAGTGCTGTAACATCCAAAGCGGAGGGTCGGAACAAACTGGTAGCACCAGGAATAGCTTCGATAATAAACAGTCCGAGTGATGAAGATGGTGCTGAAGAAAATTTGCTTGAAGTCGTCGGATGCAAGAGTTGAATAACAGGGCATAAGACCATAATGCTGCAAGGTTTTAACAACAGACCATACAAGTGAAACTAGAGCCATGAATAGCCAAGGATAACAATCAAACCGTAACAATACAGGTGGGTTCTCTCTCACTTGGTGCCCTTGACCAAGGAGATTAAGAACACCACACAAAGCATGTAGCCGGTTTGACAGGGAGGATAGGGTACATGCTTGGTCTCTTTTGTTTCTAGCATCACAAACAAGGTTAAGGTGGTGGTAAGAGGGTGAGGACTGAGGTCGCTAGATGGGATTGAGTTAATGTAACCATGAAAATTCAGGTTTTAGAACCAAAACACAATGTCATCAGTTGAACAGAGACCAGGGTTCTTACAAAGAACTTGTGAAACCAAAGCAGTCTAGATGATTGAAGTCGCAGATGGAGTCGGCCAACGAGATCAAACAAAGCATCTAGCAAAAACTATGGATCGACAAAATGAGATATAAATCAGACCTGGATTTTTGGAAGTTGGGCTTGAAACTTAGACTTGCTAATGGGCCGGATTCAGGTTCAAAGTCCATCAACGAAACCCTAGGTTGTGCTGAGTGACCACGAAAGATTGAGAGTGCGGCGATCGGAGGAATTAGAGGAAGACTCGACTCTCCGGAGCAAGCAGTCGGTTCAGCCAAGTTCAGACTTTGATATGTGACTGAGGCGAGAAACCCATAAGAGAAGGGAGCCATAGATGAGAGATTATCGCCGGACACCGCCGTCGTCTCTCCGGCGAGTTCGGTGACGGTACGGAGGAGGGGTCTTCGAGGTGAGCCAGGTTCCAGATCGAGATTTGAAAAAGACCAGGGGTTGTAGATCCGCCGACACAGAGGTTGACCAGAGATAAGACTGGGTGGAATTCGCCGGAGACCACCTCCATCTATAAACGATGAGCCACATGCCATTACCTAGAGTAGGTTGGTTAAAGAGGGTTTGGGGAGATTTCAAAAGGGGACAAAAGATGGGGAGACAAAACATAAACCTAAAGCTAACCGAGCAGAGATTTAAACGGAACATGAGAGAGGACAAATTGTCCCGACGCCGGCGAGCTAAAGCTTCGCCGACGTCGGAGGAGTTGAACGGGAGAGATGCCTCGATAATTGTGTCTGGGAGAGAAAGTTTTAGCATTGCTTCATTTATTATACGAAAATTTTGATATTGTTACAGTAATAATTACCAAAAACTAGGACTGTTTAACACTTCAATCATTTCGTTAGGTTTTGCGGAACAAGATGTACCTAGACTTGAGAGGCCAATGAAAATCTGAGTTTGGTGTAAGCTTTCGAGTTTCGAGTATGTTAGGTGATAGGTCTGACTTTAGTCCGGTTACTTGAGTTCAAATTTCAGCTCCCTTCCTTTGTTTTTTTCTTTTCCCCATTTTTCTCGGTTGTATGAATTTTCGATGTTGATTATTTCGATACATATCAAAATAAAGCAAATCTAGTTGTAATTAGAAAAGAAAGATTAAAACTTTTATGTTTTCTACTCTGTTTGGTTCTCTATGTTCAAGATATAAGATGTTTTGGAGAAGTTTGTTGTTTCATAATATAGGATGTTTTCAAATTTCAATGCAACTTTTAGATTAGTTTAATATTTTATATTATGCAGTATTGTTTATGATTGGTTAAACTTGTTAAAAGTAAAGACTTCTTAATATGCGTGCTTTGCTTAAAACATCCTATATTTTGAAACCGATGGAGTATTTATTTTACTTGGGATTTACAAAAGAACATGTCAACTTTGTTTAGTAAACGTGTGAAATGACTCAAATACAAACACGATCGTTACAATACATACTACCATGACCATCATTAGGTGCGCTAACTCGATTAACTATAATCTCTGGTCATGTATATATGGTTGGTGTTTCACTTATTTTTTTATTAATCCTTAGAAACTTGTTTTCTTTAGTGAACATTATTATCAAGTTCTAATTAATTACCAATTTACGGTTGATTGCACATGCTTTGATCCAAAATCTAAAGAGATTCTACGGCTAGCCAAGGAGGAACCTTTTTTTTTGTGAAATACTTGAATAGACACTAAGCGAGGACACACTCAAGCAAACCATAACTTTATATAGTCTTATAACGAAGCGACAATTTATTCATCCCACTCCCTCCTTACATACGATATTAATTGCGACAAACCAACATAAAACATACTTATAGTTTCACACTTTCAGTAGAAAATTAATTGTACATTATAAATTAGTTACCAGATCCTGATCCGGCTCTGGATCCAGCAAATGAACCAGCAGATGAACCAGCTGAACCACCAGAACCACTAGAACTCGAACTTGATGACGAGCTAGAGCTAGATGATGATCTGGAACCTGAACCTGATCCAGAACCAGCACCAGCACCAGAGCCTGACCCGCCGCCAAGACCAATCCCCAATCCAACGCCCAAACCGATTCCAATCCCACCTAGGTCAAGTCCCAAATCTTTTCTTGCGACTCGGCTCTCGGTTAACATAACTGAACTTGAAACAACTAATAAACCAAGAAGAACTAGACCTTGGGCCCTAGCCATTTTGGAAATCTTCGTGTGTAAAGACTTGCTTACTGGTATGTTTGAGTTTATAGTGTCACTTGATTTGTTAGATACATAAGAGAATAACACGTTCGTGTATATATAGAAGCTTTGGGATAGTGTGAGCCGTTACGTGTATATCACCAAATATAACTCAACCTAACATATACACAGTAGAACCTCTATAAATTAATATTCTTTAAATTAGTATTCGCTATAAGTTAATAAATTTTTCTGGTCCCAAGTTGGACCGGTGTAAAAATGACATATTTCGATAAATTAATAAGATAATATTTTTTTTGAAAATCCTATGTAAAAATATGGTTCCATCAATATTATAAACTAATAATCAAATAAACTAAAAATATATATATATATATATGTATATCTAAGAAAATCTAGTGAAATATGACTCTATTGTTGTTTGACTATTCTTGAATTTGCATTATTGTTGGAGAATATCTCTAATATTTTTCAATGTCGTCTTCTCAAATCGCATCAAAAAATGTGGAGAGTACTAAATGCGATAATTACTTCTTCTCTAAATATGATAATATCTTTTTCGACTTCAACATTACCATGAAAGATAGTAGTAGCAATTCCTTCTAAACTCTAAACTTCTAACATTTATCATTTTTACCTAAATTCTAAACTTAACATTTATCATTTTTACCTAAATTCTAAATTTATCTATAAATTAATATTAATTTATCGATAAATTAAAACCTTTATAAATTAATAAAATTTTATGGTCCCGACCTTATTAATTTATAGAGGTTTTACTGTATATATATTTCGTTTTGTTATAGTTTAATTTACTCGTACTTAAATTCAAAAAGGAACCACGAATACTAATTAAGCACGTTTAACTTGTAGCAAGTCTAGTCAAGTGTATGTTTTGATTAGCAATATGCAAAAAGGAAATTGAATTCCTAGGTGTAGTGAATTAAATAACCCAAGTTAACTCGCAAGGTTTATTAAAAGTTTAAAGCCACTGATGAATTATTAAGATAATCGTTTAGTGGCAAAAATCACTACGTCATTATATATGACAGTTTTACACCAATCCGCAAATCAGCTAGGTCTATAATGATTATCCGAAATGCGTAATAAGACTATTATCTCTTTGGTAATATAGTTCAAATTTAACGAAACTTTCAAGAAAATAGAGCTCTGGCAAGTGCATATTTTTTAAATGTGGATGCAGGTGATGCTGTGGTGTACACTCTTTGGCACGAACGGAATGCCCGAATTTTCACCAACACTCGCACGCCGGTAGAAGGTTTGTTCCACAGCCTGGACAGACGGATTCGAAACACATGCCTAGCTAGAAATCACTCTCCGCAGCTCCAAGGTTTGCTTGCTTTGTGGTTTCGTAGTTACTCACTTTAATTTACTAAGTTTTATTGTACCGAGTTTGTTCATCCCGGAATTCGTTGCTGCTTAGACACCTTGTACTCTAAACTATGTTATGTTGGAAATAATAATATAAAATCAGAAATTTTATTAAAAAAAAGGTGATGTGTGCATTAATCTTTTGCTGCTACCAAACCCACCAGAGTCGACGGTCCACTAAATTGAGTGGAAGCGTGGTAGTGGATTATGCACGCTGAAACCAGTCACTCATATATGGTCACTTTTCTATGGTTCCACTATGCATTATTTACTCAACCTATGACACGTGCTTAAATCATTGCTCGAGAAAGATCGAAACTATACGTTCACATTGGTTATGTTTTTTATTGCTATGTATGACCCATAATGTTTAATACTCTTATAGAATATAAAAAAAGTCATCGAATTCATTTTTTTATCAAGAGAAAAATGTTCTCTAGCTGTCACTTACACAATTTTACTGACACCAATACTTATTAATAAGTTTGAACATAATTTGTTTTTCTTCCCAAAAAAAAAAAAATTGAATCAGTGTTGAGTTTTCAAAAATTAAGAAATGTTGTCTAAAATAAGTTTATTTCAATCATTGGATTCAACTAATTTTAAGTGTATGTTATAATTATAATTATGATAACGATCATGCTGTTTAATTCTTTGGATCTAAAATAGAATCCTAGTCTTTAATTTCAATATATATTGTTATATAGTATAAAATATAATCTAAACCATTACAAACACGTTTCCTTAGTTAAATCCATTAACTGTAACGACTTCTGAATCCTATGCTTGAGTCTAATCTTTCTTACTTTACGAGAAGTTCTTATGCAGATAATACATATGTATATTTCGGATTAGTTCATTTATGCTAACATATTGATGAACGTAACACAACAAACAAAAAGAAAAGAAGAGCAAATCAAATTCTCAAAAAAGAAAGATGACAGAGCTGAATTTTGTTAATGAGATAAATAACCGTTATAAACTTTGTTTGGTTGATGTCTTTTTGTTTAGCTGTTTACTCTTTCAGTTGTTTGATTTACAAAAATCGTATTTTGTGTTACATGTATGCTGTTATTTGGTATAAGCGCGCGAATACTGAAAGCAGAAAAATAATAAGGAATAAACATCAAAACCAAAATAAACAAAAAATGAAGAAAAAAAAAATGAAGAAACAGACGTGCCGGGAATAAAAAAATTCTACATGACATTTATTTTGTCAACTATGTAAATTGGGAAATTACATTACAACTTATATAGTACAACTACAAAGTAAAACATCCACAACACCAAGGAGGGTGTATTGAACTTGATATTTCAGGAGATTTGATGGAATTTTAATATTTTATAATTTTGAGAGATTTGAGTAAAATTTTAGGAGATTTGATTATTTGTTAGAGATTTTAAATGATTTGATTAGAAAATGATTTGGAATTTGGTGAGATTTGGTTATTGAATTTTAGGTGATTTTAGGATATTTTTTTCTAAAAAAAAATAGCAACTTGGATTTCAACATGTCTCGTTCTCGAGATGAAGAAGTCTGATCGTGTTTTGTATTAGTGAGATCTCTACTTCTCATGTGTGTACTTTCACAATGTACTTTCAAATCATCTACTTAAAAGATATATACAGACATACAATTTACGAGTTTTGCATGCGTTAGAATGGAGGATTTGATAACAATGAGCACTTCAGATTGGTGTGTGATTATCATTCAAAGGGACTTTTTTTTTTTCTTTTTTTCTTCACGTCTTGTAGTTTGATTTTAGGAGTAAGCTTTTAGTATAGGACCATGGGTGATGATTGATGAAGGACTTCCCCTCTTTTCAATGCGACGACAAGTGTTATTCTGTTCCAGCAAATGGTAAAAAGACATGATATTTTAATTTATTTAGATATAGGATCTATCATCCATATTTTTAGGTGATTTGTTTTCTTTTGTTCTTTTCAGACGTCTTTGTGCCATTCCCAAGGGAAAAAAGTTTAATTACTTCTCTGTGCTTCTGGATGTTGTTGAATTTGAATCATTGCTTTCTGGATGGAGAAGATGCGTAAAAATTTGGCTAACTATATAGTAAGACAGCTTTCGGAAGAACACTCTATTTATTAACAAACACACACCTTCTGGTTTTTTAGGTATATGTATTTGAGAGTTAAGAGACAAAGAGAGAGAGCAAAGAAGAAGACAAGTTGCAAAGATGGGGTTCTTTTTTTCTTTCGTCGTTAATGGATGGAGGTTCTTTTTAAAAATGTGTATTTTGTAATTGGTTTGGAATGGAACTCTGTTTATTAAAAATCCTTCAAAATTTCACCGTCAAAGGTGAGATTTTGTAAGTCATATTTTTGAACTAAAAAATGTTTGAAAAGTCTCCTAAAATCTCATTCAGTAGTATTTTAAAAAACTTTGTGATATTTTGAATAACAGTGGATTTAAAGTGAAATTTATAAATTATTGATTGAATAACAAGAGATTGTGAATGATTTTAAATGATTTATATAAATTTCAAATTCAATAACACAAGATTTCAGATGATTTTTAAAAATCAATGATTCAATAACAGTGGATTTTAAAAATACCCCAAAATCTTCTAAAATGTTAAGTTCAATACACCCCCCAAGAATCCAATTTGAATATGGAAAAGTACATAGCTAACCAAACAATATTAGAATCTTTTTCCATCTCCTTTATTCACCCACTGTAGAAAATTTACTTTTCTTTAGTTTTATTATTTCATACTAATAACATAATATAATTACGTTTAAAACACAATCTTGACCGATGCATGTGTTATCTGCATGCATGCGATATTCTTCATTCAGTCGTCGCCACCACCACCGTATCCTCCTCCATATCCACCGCCTTCACCGTACCCTCCTCCGTTACCGGATCCACCACCTCCACCTCTACCCCCTCCTCCTCCACCTCCTCCACCGTGACCCCCTCCTCCTCCACTTCCCCTTCCACGGCCTGACCCCGAACGTCCTCCCGAACCAGACCCGGCACGTGATCCGGCGTACGATCCAGCTTCGGATCCCGCATCACCTCCACCACCACCGGAGTTCGAAGAACTGCTGGAGCTAGATGAGGAAGACGAGCTTGACCCTCCTCCTCCAGATCCAGATCCCGCACCAGCTCCGGATCCGGATCCTCCTCCACCGATACCTATACCAATACCAAGACCAGCACCTATCCCGCCAAGGTCCAAACCCAAGTCTTTTCTTGCGACCCGGCTCTCGGAGACTAGGACAGATGTGGCCAGCATCAAAGTTATCAGAACAAGTGATGATGAGTTACTGAGAGACATATTTTATTATTTTTTGTGTGGCAATGCCCAATTTAGAGTGCTTTTGCAGAGCTCTTGATGAATATGATACAATAATATGTTGAATGTATTTATAGGCGTTCCAGAGCATATGTTAGTATGGTATGGTAGTGAAAATCCTACAAGTCAAAAGTTGTATCCAACTGTCCATATTCTAATCGTAACATTGGTTATTAATCATGACTTATGAATGTAATAGGCGTTGTGAGAAAATAGATAAACTACTATTAACCTTAAAAAATATTCAAAAATTGAAGGTTCTAGACTTCTAGTATATACTGTATAAGAGACATATATATCTAAGCTTGCAATCATTAATTACGTTTAACCAACTTAAAATACGATATTATAATTTTATAAACATGGACCTAGCTAGCTATCGCATCTACAATGTCAATGTCTAATTACAAGGATAAACTTTCTAATTTGTTTGTTTGTCAACGAAAACAATACTTATTTTTATTTACTTTTTTTTTTTCAAATAGAAACTTCAGTTGCCTTTGCCCAAATCTTCAAAATCTATATCCAAGTCGAAATTGATTTCAGGTTTCTTGACAAACTTTAAATTCAGGATTTCACCCAAATCGATTTCTATTATAGTTTTAAAAGTGTTATTTTAGGGCGTAGAGCGTAATTAATGTAATCTCTAACTACTTGTTTCGACTCAGCTAGTTTTGATGGAACATTGACATTGCTTCAATAAGCCTTAGCTCACGTAGGTCAAACATATCACATATGTTGCAGAAAATTGAAGAGAATAGAAACTGGAATGCTTGAACCAAACTAAAGTATTGTTCTGATTAATGAATGCTTCCACGTAAATGTTTTACATACAAGATAAAGATAGAGATCAAACAGAAAATGCAAAACGTGTAATGATTGTATTTTTGCACGAAAATATATATGTGGATGCAAAAATGTACAACGTTGCAGTGAACAGTGTCTGATCCACTATCTATCTCTCGTAGGTCAGTCATGCATCTAATTTATATATTTTAATATATAAAAATTATCTTGGAATTCTTTTTAGTATATGTTAGTATTACACTCATAACTCATTATAAGTTATAACCATTGATAAAAAAAAAAAAGAACCAGTATAACCAACTGATAAGCCTGCTTTAAATCAGAGATACATCTAATGATATTTTAACTTCCTATATTAATGAAGTACAGATTCAATGTGATTCCAACGATTTTTTATCCAAAAGTTGGTAACGTCGTGATGAATTTTACCATGCCCATGCCCATGCCCATTTTTTTACTCTCTCAATTTGATTTTTCCGCTATATGAAAGATTAAGAATACATAAATCAATTTTGTAAGGATGTATAATACGATAAAGAGTTTTTTTTTTCCTTTTTCTTTTAGATCAGTTTTAGTCTAAGGCAGTGAATGGAAACAACAAGAAAGCGTTTTTCAAACTTTTTGTGGTCAAAACCGTAGTTAGTCACCATTCAGCTGTTTTCTTTTAAATTTGCGGTTTTCAAAAAAAAAGAAAAACAGAGATTTGCAGTTTTGTCCAACGTATTATACACTGAACCGCTTTTGTAATAGCCATCAGTCTTTTACCCAGCGGATTTGAAAAACGCACAGATATACAATACTTTTTTTTTAATTAATACTAAAAATAATACTTCTTTATACTACTATTTTATGAAGATAAAAGATGCACGTACAAAAAGAAAAAAAACATTATTCTTATCTCCTCTCTTTTTTCTCTCACTTACATATTACCTTTTTTAAAAACATTAGTATATAACATTTGATTTAGAAAGTATTTTTCAAATGATTATTGTACATAGTAAGATAAACAAAAATCATGAGTCTAAATTTATTAATCAAATTATAATTTGCACCTTTTATCATGAGTCTAAATGTATTGTATGTTTGTGAAATCAACTGAATCTTTGTATGTTATAAATACCAAAAAATTAAAATATATAATCATATTAGTTATTAATAAAATAATATAAAATCCGCACTCCTATTGTTTTTCACCAATCAAACATTATTTTGTACCGCTTATTTTACATTAACCGCACTTGTCCCGCAAACCGCACGTACCGCAGTTGAACCGTACCGCACTCCAAAACCGCTTTTCCCGCACAACCAAAACCGCGGTCACCATTCGGACCCTAAGATTCTAACCGTATAGTTTCAGACTTTCAGTTGTCACATAAATTAATGACTAGATGGAGGGATAGTGGCTAGGCGAGTACCAAACTAAGTAATGTAAAATGAACACCCATCACTTTCACTTTTGACATCAGATTAAACGAAAGCCTATTATTTTCGTAACGCTTTCTTATTTCTGACTTTTATCGTTAACACTCTTTTTAAAATTATATGTATACTAAGATCATCTTTGTTGGATCTATAGATATCTACGTTTGTAGGAGTTAGAAGTTACAACCAGGCAAACTCCGGTGGATGAAAATATATATAAAGGAGATTGCATGTGCATGACTTGATCCAAATAAATTTGGGGTGAATTATGTTGAAACGAGGCCATGAAATCATTGGTTCATGATACTGTTTCAGTTAATGATGATGATAAACTGATTCAAGTGGTACAAAAAGCTGATTTATCGTTTACCACTTTATTGTTAACCAAAGCCTTACCCAATTTGGTAAATGTAATTTCTACTCTTATCACTGTTATCAGGACCTACCCAATTTGGTAAATGTATTTTTTTTTGATTGAATGTTAAATTAATTCAACCAAATAACTTATCTTTACAATATATATGCAGATTTTATGAATCCTGAATAGTGCAACTAAAAAACTCTAAACCCTAAAGTTTCTTTCCCAAGCCCGAATATCGAGGCGTCGCTACCACCAAAATTTTCCGACGCCGGTGGGGCTTCTGCTCACCGGCGTCGGGTATCTCGACCTTCGTCTCTGTTCTTTGCTTTCCTTGTCTTCTTAGCTCTATTTTTTCAACTTTTTTTTCTCTTTTGAAACCTTTGCAAACCCTCTGTAATCAATCAGATCCAGGCAAAAGTTTGCGCAACACCGAGTATGGAAGACAGAGGAGACTTACAAGCTCTTCCCTCTTTCACCCCAACTCAGCCTCACAACCGGCGGAAACTGAGTCCCATGGTATCCTCAAATCTCGATCCGGAATGGTAATCACCTCTGCAGATCTTTCTACCACAATGTCACCCGAGCCTTGGCAGGCAGAGACGGAGACGACGATTGGTGAAGAAACCTCCAGAAATGTATTTTTTCTCCGCTACTGGACTACCGCCTTGAACACAAGTCACATAATGAGCTTGACACTCTGTATATGCTTTCATCGGAGACAGGAAAGCTTCTCTCAATCTCTCTGGTCAGTGATATGTCTATATTTTGTCTCTCCTTAGCCTATTTTTATCATGCATTTAGCTAGGATAACTCGTTGGTTTGCATCGTTTTCTAGTTTTTTCTATACACTTTGCACGTCTAGGTAGCTCTTGCATCATCCTTGCATACATTGTGCATTTTGGAGTATTTCAGGTATTTAGGAAACGTTGGAAGCTATTCTCGTCCGAGCCGTGGTCACCATCTTCGTTTCGTCCGAGCCATGGTCACCATCTTCATTCTCGTCCGAGCCATGGTCACCATCTTCGTTTCGTCCGAGCCATGGTCACCATCTTCATTTTCATCCGAGCCATGGTCACCATCTTCATTCTCGTCCGAGCCATGGTCACCATCTTCGTTTCGTCCGAGCCATGGTCACCATCTTCATTCTCGTCCGAGCCATGGTCACCATCTTCATTCTCGTCCGAGCCATGGTCACCATCTCCGTCTCGTCCGAGCCGTTGTCACCATCTCCGTTCCGTCCGAGCTATCCGTCCAAGCCATGCTCCTCAGCCTTCCATCCGAGCTATGATGACATTGGATTCCATTCGACGCACATGGACTTGATCGCACATGTCGGGAAGAAAGACGTTTGGTTTCACATGCTTCAGGAGATTACCGAACCGACGCTTTACCTTGTCGTTTTAAGTTTTAGGGTTTTCCATGTTGGACTACTATATATACATTTTGTTAAGTCTTTGCGGAGACATCTTATCTTTTAATCTCGTTTTCGTTCCCAGAAGGTTTTGAACCTAGCATCCAAAACACGTTCTCAGACTTGTATTCCGATATCGTTGAGATTTATTGAGATTTTGCATTTGATTCCTTCTACAAAGTTGTTAATCTTATTTTTATCTATCTTATTATGCTTGATTCAATGATTTCTGTGTTTGCATCCTTGACTATGATTTTCGGATCTGAGTAGTGTGGTAGTTCCTGAGGATGGGATAGATTAGGTGGAGGATCTTAGGATGTAGAGTGTTTAAGCTTTGATTGTAAAATTCCCTTCTGGACTAGAGTTAGAATTACTTGTTTCTCTCTGATCAATTGGAACTAGGTTCGAGACATTTCCGCACCCAAAAGGTGTTTGATGAAATGTCTGACCAACTAGTGCCAGAGACTTACGTTCCTAGCCTAAGAGATTAGTTGTCTAGGATGTTTGTTGACGCGAATGAACTTGTCTGTCATGCCTGCTCGACCACGCTTCTCTAGCGAGAGCTAGGTATGGAAGTGGTTGCGTCTGAGTAGCTTTTGCCAAGAGATTGGATTAGCTAAGTTGTGATGTTCATTGTTTAGGGATACTTTGCTTATGGTATGTTAAACACTCCTTAGACTAGGATACTCCACCGACATCAATTACCCCATCCTTAGGACTTCTTTCTTTCTGATTTTTATTACATTCCTGGAACTGTTTCGTTTGTTCATGCTTAGAATCGTTTGCGTTTTTATTCACTTTCGCTTCTTGTCATGCATTCTTGTTTCTAGTTCTGTGACTCATTTCCATTTCGCATTTTGATCATTCTAGGACTGTTAGATAAAAACACTCTTTTAATTGGCTTAACTTGTGATTCCTTGATTGCATCTTGATTGCTAGCAACATCCCATTTGGATTGACACCTTAAATACTACAACACTTAAGGTTAATTGAACCTGCTAGGAGACACAAAAATCCTAGTATCAGTCAGCCGCTGTGCGCATCCTTTCTCCGGACCATTCACAACAACCTCCCATTTGTGGATGAGCTGTAAAACTGATACCGGCTTGTTAGCTCTACAAAAGATCTTGCCTAACCTCCAAAAGCCCATGTTCTCTCTATCTAACCCTATGTTCTCCTATCGACTTTACCTAGGTTTTTTGGCTATCCTGGGTGTTAGAAAACTGCATTAGAGAACCACTTAGCTAGCTTGTCTTGGATGTACAAAGGATTAGGTGGAACTATGGTATTTGCTCAACTTGTGACTTTGTCGTTTGGATCCCAAAACTGGAATTATTAGAGATTATTCGAATTCCAACAACCATACTCCTTTACGAAGCTCAGGTCTGTTGTTCTCTTGTTCGGGTCTTGTTGTCTACAAAGTGTGGAATTCTTGATCACCATCTTCATGGCAGAGAGGATCCACCTGGTATGTTCCGGCATTACACTTATCTTTGCACCTGCTTATTAGCCTCATTGATGAACATTACTGCTCCCATTACCTTGCAACCATCCTCCTCTCCGAAGCTCAGGTCTTTTTACCTTTGGTCAATGTCCTACCAACTTCAAAATTTGTGTGGAATTCTTGATCACCATCTTCATGGCAAAGAGAATCCACCTGTTTTGTTACTGTTCTACACATCCTTGCGAATCCTGATGTTAACTTCATTGTTGCCATTTATTACTCCTTCGTACTTGAAGTCTCAAGGCGGTTTAGATATGAATGCAAATTGCCGAGGTTGTGGTTTTGGTTTTAGAGATTTCTCTGCCAACAGCCACTCCTCAACAGTTCTAGCTTATTACTTTAGGCATCATCTTATTAAGGACACCAACACCAGCATCTCACCACCCTCCGGGCTATTGCCCCCTCGAATCCAAGCCTATTTGTCATCTATCGAGTCCATCGACGATGTTCAATCCTACAACCATGATCCCACTTCTCTCCAACTGCCTTTTAGCACTTGTTGCATAGCTCTCATGGATTCTTGCTTGATGTCTTATTTATCTTTGTTCATGTTTATGGCTTTGGAGAAAGCCTTTGCTTGTAATTTTAAAATTTGGGATTCTTTTCCTTATCATTGTAATGTTTCTGTTTGAATGAATAGAATCATTCGTTTGTCAAAAAAAAAAAAAAATACAATATATGCATCATCAGTTTCTTGAAATTTGGTACATGTAACTTTGTTTACTGATTATGGTAGAGCTCCTTTAATTCAAACGTTCACGACATTTTCTTTATTTCTTTCGATTTATCATGAATGAATTGTTTCGGCAATACTAAAAACTAAAATCAATGAAACCTACCGAAATCAAAATATAAACTTTTTTTTGTGTTCTCATCGGTTCATCGGTTATAAATGTACAATAGTTTTTGTATATGGGTCAACTGTAAGTTTGGTGAACAGAAAATGAGACGCAAATCAACTTTCAGAACTTAAAAGAAGAACCAAACACTTTTCGTGTGGTCTTTGTCAAATATTCAAGATATCAAAATTATATTTACAAATTACTGACATAATCTTGGTTAATTTACATTTTTTTATCAAATCTTTTACAAATTTGTAAGACAACATCAACATAAAATATGCACATAGAATAGATATAGATGCAATACGAAGCCTCTTTATATATAACTATAGTTTAAGTTTCCCAATCATAACACCAACCAGGTTTGTTATCTCTTCTTTTCTGACAAATTGGTTTTTCATTTTCTTTTGCTACGACCTCCCAAATACATACACTACAGTACCACTTCATATAAGAATTATTTTCTCTAGAACCAAATACAGTAAACTTGTGAGATTTACCTTTATGCCACGTAAAATCGCATTTAAATTTTGTAGTTTGTCTCCAATTTACTTTAAATTTAAACTCCCAACTTTGACTCCAAGGGATACGTTGTAACCCCAAATTATCTTCGGTAGATGAGCAGTTTACATTCAAAATATGTTTGCTGGACAATGAATTAATAATTCTAACTGTTTTTTTTTTAAACGGAAGCAAGCGTCTCGAGGTTAGCTCTCCTGATGCATCATTTGAAAGGGGTGATGGTGATGACACCGATACAGAAAGAACAAGAGTTGCAAGAATGTAAATCATGAAAAATATATGATTATAGAAAACCATGATTTTGTTTATGGTTTAGTATATGATTGTATTGCAGTTGATTAGACACGAATATATAGTTGATCTTTTAATTTATTTATAGAATGCAATCGTATATTGTCCCTTATTTATAGTATGTAGTTTGCTATTTATAGTAAAGAAACTATTACAATTCAATCCAAGAGTTGTGAGGTGACTACTTAATTAAGAAGAACCATAGAAGGAATTTTATGAAAAATCCTCCGTTTCTCATATAATTCAAATTGCGAAAGTAGACATAAATTACTATCTTCACGATTCAAACCTTAAAAAGAAAAACATTAAAAAAAAATGATGAATCTAGTTGCAAGATGATACTTAAAATAGTCACAACACGATGGAGGAGAGAAACACATGGCTAAATTTGTTATTTTTAAAAGTAAATGATTTTTGTTTTTGGGAAAAGTTTTTCTAGGGATTTATTAATATTTTGATGATATTTTTCTAGGGTTTATTAGTTACCTAATTTATAATATTTTTCGCCAAACACATATGTTTCTTTGTATCCTCATATATTGATACATATGTTTCTCTGTAAACACATATGTTTCGCCAAACTACCAACTACATTTCTCACCAAATTCAACCAGCTTAAATGCTTAATAACAATATATATATATATATATAAGCATAGTGATAATTGTTTGCCAGAAGAAGAGCACATAGTTTCATGTAGTCCAAATACGGCAAAATAAAAATACATATGATTAGAAATCACACTGAAGCAAGCTGAATGAAAAATATCATCAAATGATACAAGCTAGGTAGCTTCCAATAATCACATGCCTGAGGTATAAACTTCAATCACAAACTTTTCAACTTTATCGGCTGAAATTAATTAAACTCATACTAGTGGTTAGCCCAAGTCATTTAAGCTACTGCCGATCATCTCTGTGGATATTTGGCTCAATATTAGTTTTCTTCTTTACCGAGAAATATTTTTTTAAATATTCACTTTTATGGAGAAATCACTTTCACAATCCTCCTCTATTTTACAGAGCTCAATACCACAAACCTTATTATTTCAAAAACTATCAAGTGTGCATTCTCATTAGAAAAAGTCTTCAATTTTTATCTCAATCTTTCTTGTACGTAGTAAATTTCAATTTGCATGGATTCCCCTATTTTAATTAATGTTCTGAAAAACAGAAAAACGAATTCTTCACAAGTACAAGGTCTTGGAAAAAGGTGAAAAACTTGCAGAAACTATCAAGTGTGTGTTGTTAGGTATTATGATCCAACGATATCTATGAGAAAATAATTTAATAATGTCGAAATTTTATAATGATGTAAAGACATGTCTTTGTGGATGAGTTGAGAATAGTGGGCAGCATGGTATCTGTAAGTGGGGTAAAAGCAGTTTTAAAAGCTGTAAATGTGATCCCTATTCAGATGAAGAGTTTTTCCAAAAGGTTGACGCATGATTGTCCGGACTTGCTGTATCCTCATTTGGGACCTCTTTCTTGGCATTTTCATGTTTTTAAACTTGAATCTCCAAGACTTAAAATACTTCCTCTGCTTCTTCTTACTTGTTATTCTCATAGGCATTTGATCAAACAGATTGTGTACAATCTTGTTAACAGTGACACATGTTAAGTGTGAGCTATCTTCTGCCAACAACACAGATGGTACAACATCCCTAATATCCAATGACTCACTGTAAACCTTAATGCTAAGGCTAGGTTCCAATGTAGAAGATGGTAACTGAAAATGTGAAATTGTTTCAATTGAAGCTGAGGCATGTTGTGGAATCAAAATTGCAGAAAAGCCTTTTTTTTAGCAGCTAAATCATATAATGATGTTAAGACATGTTCCGCCAAAAAAAAAATGATTTAATAATGTGGAAATTTTAATGAACTCAATCGTTGGCAAGTTAAGCATGCAACTAGGTAATAACCCGCACATAGTGCGATATAAAATAATTATTTAATGCTTTTACTGTAACTTTTATTTACAAAATCTATTATATTTATGGATAATTGAAATATTTAAAATTCGATTGTGTAGTATATATCTATAAAAAAAATTGTATAATAATTAAAATTTAACCCGTGAGAGTTATTATAATAAAGGTGTAACATCCGCGAACCAGATTTTGTGATTTTGGGAGTAGCATCGATCGACACCCTTGTGGCATCGATCGATACCACTAATTTCTGGGTTCGACCGGTTTGATTAATTGCCGAATCGGTTCGGTTTGGTTCAATTAAATCCCTAATTCGGGTGTAAAGAGAAGGAAACGACTTAGGGTCGTGTTAGTTTAGTTTTTTCGCCGTTTTTGTGAGAGAAGAGAGAAAAGAAGTGTTCTTGAGCTTTGAGAGAGTTTTGGTGAGATTTCTTGCTGTTCTTGAGAGATCTGAGGCTGGGAAGGAGCTAGAAGCTTGCTAGGAGTGAGGGAATTCGTTTGGCTGGTCAGAATCTTCTTGAGAAAAGGTGAGTGCTTGACCATGGTTGATCTAAGCATGAGATCTCTCTTGTTTTGTGTGTTTTCCTGCTGTTTGTGTTGTTTTGTTGCTTGGGTTCGTTGCTTTTGTGATTCCCAGTGTTTTCCGAGTTGTTTGGGTGAGATTGAGACGGATTCGAGATGATTTGGGAGGAGAGTTCGACTTTCGGATTCGCGCAGATCGTGTCTGCAGAGGAGGCATCGATCGATACCACCTTAGAGGAGCATCGGTCGGCACCGTTGTTGAGTAGCATCGATGGGTACCGTTTGAGGAGCATCGGTCGGCACTTGTTCTTGAAGCATCGGTCGACACCGTTTGGCATCGGTCGACACTAGTCTTATCCGAGACTTGATTTTCCTGGTTTGATGTATTATTGTGTGTTGTATGTTTTGCTTGAACTTGAGGGTCTCATCTGCTTGTGTGTATAACCCAGTAGATGGGAGGATGGCCTCACTAAGTATTTGTGATAATACTTACGCATCTCAATTGTTGTTTGTGGTGTGCAGGTAAAGGAAAAGTGTGATCGTGGAATCAAGGGCGATGAGGAGGAGGATGTTCTAGAGGCTTGATTGATTGTGGTCTAGCTGATGTTAGGTTGCTAGATTAAGTCAATGGAACATTGTAGGATGTTAGACGTTGGTTTATTCTTTATTTGATTTATGTATTGGTTATTGGTTTGATTGTTGGAATTCTTCTGGTTTAATGGAATTTGTTTTATTTGGTTATCCGCAGTTATTGATTGATGTTAGGATGTTAGTGGGTATGGGACCACTAGTAAATTTAGGTATTAAAAAAAAAAAAACGGGAAGGGTTGTTTCATTTTGGTATCAGAGCCCTTACGGTTCTAGGTCTAGGGTTCATTGTGCTTTTGCTGTTAATGTTTAGGATTCCATGCTATAGTTGATTGTGTGAATGGCAATTGTGTGTGGCATGAAGTCCTAGAACATCCTCTTCGAGCCTGTTTTGTGATTCCACGGTAAGTTGTGTTTTTGTGTATGAGTTCTATTGTTTGCTTAGCCTTCTATTCTTGGATGATACAGATGGTTAGAGGTGAGGTTGCTGCTGGTCGTGGGCGTGGTCGTGGTCGTGGTCGTGGTCGGGGACGAGGTCAGGTTCCTGTGGCCAGTGAGAGTGTGACCCAGAGCATGGCCAGTGAGGAGGTAGCGGAGTCACAGGCTGATCCTATTGTGTCGGAGACCAGGCTGGTTTGGGTGACGGTGTTGGTCACGGTGTTGCCCGGGTGTGGGGGTTGCAGCGGGAGGTGCTCCGGGCAGGGAGGATGTCTTGATAGACTTGCTAGCTCAGGTAGCTCAGGCTTTGCAGCGACTTCCAGCAGCTGTGCCGCCAGTGGTTGGTGGGCAGGGTCCAGTGGTTGGTGGGCAGGATCCAGTAGTGCCGCCGGTGGTTGGAGGGCAGGATCCAGTAGTGCCGCCAGTGGGTGGTGGACAGGTTCCAGTGGTGCAGCCTGCAGCGGGTTTGCAGGCAGGTGTGCCGGGGACCGAGGTAGTGGATGCACAGTATGTGCGGATGATGGAGCAGCTGCGACATGTGGGTGCAGGGTATTTCTCGGGAGTACCGATCCGAGTGTAGCGGATGAGTGGAGAGAGCGGATGGAGGATATTTTCCTTTCGCTTAGGTGTCCCACCGGTACAGAGTGGATCTGGCAGTGTTTTACTTGTCGGAGATGCACGTGTGTGGTGGAGGTCGGTGACAGCACGGAGGGTGCAGCGGGGTATGTCTTGGGGAGATTTTGTGAGTGAGTTTAACTCCAAGTATTTTCCTCGGGAGGCTCTTGATCGTATGGAGGCACGGTTCTTGGGGTTGACTCAGGGAGACCGTACAGTGCGGGAGCTGGATGCAGAGTTCAGTCGGCTTGTGGGGTATGCGGGCAGGGCATGGGAGCCAGAGGCGGCTCAGGTGCGGAGGTTTTTGTTGGCTCTGCGGGATGATTTGAGGACTCGGTGCGAGTGAGGAGTTATGCTACGAGAGCAGAGTTGGTTGAGGTTGCAGCTGGGATAGAGGATGATTTGAGGTCACAGTGGTTGTGGTCAGTCCTTCGGTGCAGCCATAGCAGTCTCAGCCGTCTTCTGTTCCTAGCAAGGGCGGCAAGCCTGCGCAAGGCAGAGCGGAAGTTTGATGTCATGCAGAGGACGAGGCATGGGGGTGCGAGATGCTTTGGGTGTGGTAGCAGAGACCACAAGGTGACTAGCTGTCCACAGAGAGGTGAGCAGCGGGTAGTGACAGAGCAGCGGGCGGTGACGGAGCCGCGGGCAGATACTCGAGTGTGTTACTACTGCAGAGAGACGGGGCATATCAAGCCTCGTTGTCCCAAGTTGCAGCAGAGGGCAGTAGCAGTGTTGCAGGCTGGAGCTCAGCCAGGGACGCAGCAGGTTGTGCAGCACGGTGTGCAGCCGGTGGGTTGGATCGAGCCGACGTCTCAGGTGTATTCGACCCAGGAGCCCGGTGGCACTAGTGCGGGAGCGATCACAGGTATAACTTCGAGATTCGAACTTGGTTAATTCAATAGTTCAGATTATATTTGTTTTTGCTTGTGGTCAAGTGTTAGGTTCTCAACACATGAGGTTTGTGTAGGGACCTTGTTGGTGGGCGGGTTTAAGTCCCACGTTATGTTTGATTCTGGAGCTTCTCATAGCTTCATTACTCCGGAGTGTGCCGAGAGTGCGGGGATCAGAGGGATTCTGGGAGCGTTCAGGAGTTGTCGAGTTGCGGGAGGCAAGTTCCTGAGAGTTATTGGACGAGCTGGAGGAGTTGATATTCAGATCGCGGGAGAGTCGTGGCCAGCGGATTTGCTTATCAGTCCAGTGGAGTTATATGATGTCATTCTTGGTATGGATTGGTTGCATCGGTATAAAGTGCATTTGGATTGCTATCGGGGTAGAGTGGAGTTTGAGCGTCCATGAAGGAAGTTGGTTTTCAGGGTATTAGACCGACTTCGGGAGTCTCGTGATCTCAGCCGTTCAGGCAGGGAAGATGATCGAGAAGGGCCGTGAGGCTTATCAGTTACTATATCTATGCCAGTCAGTGGGAAGTCTACGGTTAGCGGTATTCCAGTTGTGGAGGACTTTGAGGATGTGTTCCAGTCATTGCGGGGATTACCACCATCTCGGTCGGATCCTTTTACTATTGAGCTGGAACTGGGGACGATGCCGTTATCCAAGGCTCCTTACAGGATGGCTCCAGCAGAGATGGCAGAGCTGAAGAAGCAGCTTGAGGATTTGTTGGGCAAGGGTTTTATCCGTCCTAGTTGTTCACCGTGGGGAGCTCCGGTGTTGTTTGTTAAGAAGAAGGATGGGAGTTTTCGGTTGTGTATTGACTATCGGGGTCTGAACCGAGTTACTGTGAAGAACAAGTACCCTCTCCCGAGGATTGATGAGTTGTTGGATCAGTTGAGGGGTGCTACTTGGTTCTCCAAGATCGATTTGGCATCAGGATATCATCAGATTCCTATTCATGAGGCAGATGTGAGGAAGACTGCCTTCAGGACGAGGTATGGGCACTATGAGTTTGTAGTGATGCCGTTTGGGTTGACAAATGCGCCAGCTGCGTTTATGAGATTGATGAACAGCATGTTCCAAGAGTTTCTGGACGTGTCAGTCATCATTTTCATCGACGACATCCTGGTATATTCTAAGAGTCTGAGGAGCATGCAGTACGTCGAGAGCAGTGTTGGAGAAGCTGAGGGAGCAGAAGTTGTTTGCTAAGCTGAGCAAGTGCAGTTTCTGGCAGCGTGAGATGGGGTTCTTAGGACACATTGTTTCTGCAGAGGAGTTTCAGTGGATCCAGAGAAGATTCAGTCCATCGGGGAGTGGCCGAGGCCGCAGAGTGCCACTGAGATTCGGAGTTTCCTGGGGTTAGCAGGTTACTACAGGAGGTTTGTTCGGGGTTTTGCGAGCATGGCCCAGCCGATGACTAAGCTTACAGGGAAGGATGTTCCATTTGTATGGTCACCGGAGTGTGAGGCGAGCTTTGCAAGTCTCAAGCAGATGTTGACTACCACGCCGGTGTTAGCACTGCCTGAGCAGGACGAACCTTATGTCGTGTATACAGACGCTTCTAGAGTGGGGTTGGGTTGTGTACTTATGCAGCAGGGAAAGGTTATAGCCTATGCTTCGCGGCAGTTGCGGAAGCATGAAGCTAATTATCCTACTCATGATTTGGAGATGGCAGCAGTGATCTTTGCTCTTAAGATTTGGAGATCCTATCTGTATGGTGGGAAGGTGCAGGTGTTTACAGATCACAAGAGTCTGAAGTACATTTTTACTCAGCCTAAGCTGAATTTGAGGCAGGCGTTGGATGGAGTTAGTAGCAGATTATGATCTGGATATAGCTTACCATCCTGGTAAAGCTAATTTGGTTGCAGATGCCTTGAGTCGGAAGAGGGTGGCTTCGGCTCGGAGCAGGATATGGAGGCATTGGTAGGTGAGATCAGTGCATTGAGTTTGTGTGCTATCTCACAGGAACCTTTGGGTTTGGAGGCAGCTGATAGAGCGGATTTGTTGAGCAGAGTGAGGTTAGCTCGGGAGTGATGAGGGGCTGATGAACGCCTCTAAGGCTGCGAGTGCGAGTTTCAGGTTTCTGCTAATGGTACTATCCTTGTGCATGGTCGGATCTGTGTGCCCAAGGGTGAGGATTTGAGGCAGGAGATTCTGAGAGAGGCTCATTCGAGCAAGTTCTCTATTCATCCAGGGCGACCAAGATGTACCGTGATTTCAAGCGGTATTATCACTGGGTCGGGATGAAGAAGGACGTGGCCGACTGGGTGGCGAAGTGTGATACTTGTCAGTTGGTGAAGGCGAGCATCAGGTTCCTGGTGGTTTATTGCAGAGTTTGCCTATTCCTGAGTGGAAGTGGGATTTGATCACCATGGACTTCGTGGTAGGTTTGCCTGTGTCGAGGACGTTTGATGCTATTTGGGTCATTGTGGACCGTTTGACTAAGTCTGCACATTTTCTGGCCATCGAAAACTGATGGAGCAGCGGTTTTGGCAAGAAGTATGTGAGGGAGATAGTCAGATTGCATGGTGTGCCTGCTAGTATTGTGTCTGATAGAGATTCCAAGTTCACTTCGGTGTTCGGAGGGCGTTTCAGGCGGAGATGGGCACGAAGGTGCATATGAGTACAGCCTATCATCCTCAGACGGACGGTCATCGAGAGGACGATCCAGATTTTGGAGGATTTGTTGAGGATGTGTGTGCTAGATTGGGGTGGTCATTGGGCAGATCACTTGAGCTTGGTGGAGTTTGCTTATAACAACAGCTACCAGGCTAGTATTGGGATGGCTCCTTATGAGGCTTTGTATGGGAGGCCGTGTCGTACACCGTTATGTTGGACTCAGGTGGGGGAGAGGAGCATATTTGGTGCAGATTTTGTTCAGGAGACCTCGGAGAAGATTCGGGTTTTGAGGCTGAACATGAAGGAGGCTCAGGATCGGCAGAAGAGTTATGCTGATAGGAGGAGAAAGGATCTTGAGTTTCAGGTTGGTGATAGAGTGTACCTCAAGATGGCCATGTTGCGGGGTCCGAACAGGTCATTGACAGAGACTAAGTTGAGTCCGAGGTACATGGGTCCGTTCAGAGTAGTTGAGCGGGTGGGACCAGTGGCATATAGGCTGGAGTTGCCTGAGGTTATGCGTGCATTCCACAAGGTATTTCATGTGTCGATGCTGAGGAAGTGTCTTCACGAGGGTGATCAGTTGTTGGCTAAGATTCTGAGGATCTTCAGCCTAACATGACTTTGGAGGCGAGACCAGTGAGGGTGCTCGAGAGGAGAGTCAAGGAACTTCGGAAGAAGAAGATTCCTTTGATGAGAGTCCTGTGGGACTGTGACGGAGTAGAGGAGCAGACTTGGGAGCCCGAGGCGAGGATGAAGGCAAGGTTTAAGAAGTGGTTTGAGAAGCAGACCGCTTGAGCTTGTCTAGCCGGGTCCGAGTTGTAGTCCGTGGCTGGAGCGGGTACGGAGTATTCCAGCCCATCTCTCTTGATTTTGGTCGCTTAGGGGTGGTTGGTTGTGCGACTAAGTATCAAGATGAGGTGGTGCTCGGGATGCGGGTTGATGGCTCCAGTTGTTGTATTTTTGTTTCCTGTTGTATTTTCGTTGAGTTGTAACGAATTGTGACATTTTGAGATTAATAAGATGAGTATTTTTCTTTATGTTGACTGTGATTGTCATGGGAAAGAGAAATAGCTCGGGTTTCTATTTTGGAAGTTTCCATAAATAGAAAGTTTCCACAAAGGGAGGTTTCCAGAATTAGAAAGTTTTCTAGAAAGGAAAGTTTTGTGGAAATGTTGAGGTAGATCTAGCCGGGAGATACTCGTTGGCATCAGTATTTGTTTTGCTCTAGGCCGTGTGGGCCCAACTCACGTGATACCGATAGCTCGATGGACTTTGTGGCCAGTGGGAGTGGTATGTTACTCGGATGACGATCCGAGAGCGCGCTGAGGGTGACGACCCGAGAGCGGGATATGTGAGGCTCCTGGATACCGTAGTTGTGAGCCGAGGCTCGGCAGTGAGCCGGTATGTCTCGAGGGTTGCGACCGAGAGCGGGGAGTGGGTGTGAGTGACTTCCTGGATGCCGTAGCTTAAGGCGGTTGGCCTGATAGCGAGCCGGCATGATTCGTTGGTTGCGACCACGGACGGGGAAGCACTGAGTTGTGAGCAAATAGTGTTATGATGCGAGTATATTGGCTAGAGGAGACCTCGGGGTCAGTCGGAGGTGTGCGGGCTGTTGCGACAGTGGCACGGAAACCTTGACTGATGGTGTTTAGTCCGGTCTGAGGATGTGCGGGCCGTGTTGACGGTGGCACGGAGGTCCTTGGCAGATGGACGGTATTGCGGGATTCGGGGACGAATCCATATTGGTGGGGGAGAATTGTAACATCCGCGAACCAGATTTTGTGATTTTGGGAGTAGCATCGATCGACACCCTTGTGGCATCGATCGATACCACTAATTTCTGGGTTCGACCGGTTTGATTAATTGCCGAATCGGTTCGGTTTGGTTCAATTAAATCCCTAATTCGGGTGTAAAGAGAAGGAAACGACCTAGGGTCGTGTTAGTTTAGTTTTTTCGCCGTTTTTGTGAGAGAAGAGAGAAAATAAGTGTTCTTGAGCTTTGAGAGAGTTTTGGTGAGATTTCTTGCTGTTCTTGAGAGATCTGAGGCTGGGAAGGAGCTAGAAGCTTGCTAGGAGTGAGGGAATTCGTTTGGCTGGTCAGAATCTTCTTGAGAAAAGGTGAGTGCTTGACCATGGTTGATCTAAGCATGAGATCTCTCTTGTTTTGTGTGTTTTCCTGCTGTTTGTGTTGTTTTGTTGCTTGGGTTCGTTGCTTTTGTGATTCCCAGTGTTTTCCGAGTTGTTTGGGTGAGATTGAGACGGATTCGAGATGATTTGGGAGGAGAGTTCGACTTTCGGATTCGCGCAGATCGTGTCTGCAGAGGAGGCATCGATCGATACCACCTTAGAGGAGCATCGGTCGGCACCGTTGTTGAGTAGCATCGATGGGTACCGTTTGAGGAGCATCGGTCGGCACTTGTTCTTGAAGCATCGGTCGACACCGTTTGGCATCGGTCGACACTAGTCTTATCCGAGACTTGATTTTCTGGTTTGATGTATTATTGTGTGTTGTATGTTTTGCTTGAACTTGAGGGTCTCATCTGCTTGTGTGTATAACCCAGTAGATGGGAGGATGGCCTCACTAAGTATTTGTGATAATACTTACGCATCTCAATTGTTTGTGGTGTGCAGGTAAAGGAAAAGTGTGATCGTGGAATCAAGGGCGATGAGGAGGAGGATGTTCTAGAGGCTTGATTGATTGTGGTCTAGCTGATGTTAGGTTGCTAGATTAAGTCAATGGAACATTGTAGGATGTTAGACGTTGGTTTATTCTTTATTTGATTTATGTATTGGTTATTGGTTTGATTGTTGGAATTCTTCTGGTTTAATGGAATTTGTTTTATTTGGTTATCCGCAGTTATTGATTGATGTTAGGATGTTAGTGGGTATGGGACCACTAGTAAATTTAGGTATTAAAAAAAAAAAACGGGAAGAGTGTCATGAGCTCTGTAATGCTGACACCTCAACTTTTTTTGTCAAAATGCTCCTCTATTAATATATAGGGGATGTGAGATTGAATAGCAAGACAAATTGCCAAATACTCTCTCCCTTTCACATAAATAGATGTTTTAGGATTTTTTTTTGTCTTTAAAAAATTGATGTTATACAATAAAAGAAATTAGAATGACTTTTTTATTTATTTTAAGTTTTCTCCACATGACATGCTATTTAAAATCTATATTTTCTCTTTCTATCTAAAAGTAATTATAAATTGTTTCATAAATAAAATTTTAACTTTTTATTAATATATGTGAAATTGGCAAAACATCTATTAGCAACAAAGGGATTAATAAACATGATACAAAGCTCCATGATAATTAAATATTCATGGCGCGTGTATCTGAATAACGATTACAAATTATAATCAAAGCATTTTTTTTAGCTCTAATTAATAACATATCAATAACATCGTTTTAATCTTCAATTTTCACATACTACGACATAGTTCATATGAGAATCTTTGCTTATCTATCTATCAGTTACGAAGGACTATAATTAAACTATTGTCGATAAACCTTCCAAAACCATCTGACTTTTGGGCTTTACTGTCCTCAGCTGGAGAGCTAATTTCCACTTCAAGAATACGAAAATCAGATAACAAAGAAAGCCAATTAGAATCACAATCACAAGGAATATTGGAATGGACTGTGGTGTCTGGCCGTTCAACAACATTGCAATCCCGTAAGAGCAGCAGAGAGGAGTTGCGATCAAGATATAGAACCAAGTGTACCCTCTACCAGGTGGTAAGAGAATGAAGTTCACAAACATAGAGAAATAAAAAGATATCGTAATGAATCCCCAAAGTAGTACACATATTAATTGTGCGTATTTACTTGAATAGTCGTCGTTTAGGCATCTTGGTGGCTGTAGTGCTGTTGTATACGTAGCCGTGGTGATGAGTATGTTTATCACCTGAAGCGCGTTTCTGGTTCCGTCTGATATGCCGCTCTTGTAACGTGTCATTTGGATGGAGCAAAATTCTCTGAACGTAACCCGTGATCTCAAATATTCAGACGATGTCTTGACTTTGGGTAGAGCAGCTTTGCTCTTTCCACCCCAACTTCTTATCAGTTTTTCAGTGTCTTTGTCCATGTACCGACCGTTGGCTCGAAGTATGTCTACGGATGTTAAACCATCTTTGTTCTGGATGTTCCGGTCAAGCGAGAAGCATTTCAACAACGGTTTTAGTGCCTGTATATAACATTTCCACACGCACCAAAAGGTTACAAATTAACCTTCATTTACATTATGTATATATGTATTAATGTATATATCAAATCATATCGTGTTGTTTTGGTTTAATAACAGAATACTCGTAGATATCAACCTTTAATTTTGAAAAGTACGACATAAGAGAAGAATATTTGAATACATTACCTGATGTTTATTCTGATATGCCGCGACGTGCAACGCCGTGTTGCCCTCACGATCTTTTCTGTTTAAGATGTCTTTCTCCATAGACGCAGCTTCCCTTTGACGCATTCTTTCGATCCATCCCGTAAGCACTTTGAGCTCTTCATATCTGCCGTTCAAGACCGCCATGTGTAGAGCCGTCTCACCGCTTACGTTTACATCCAAAATGCTCTTGGGACAAGCCATGATAAACTCCGTGAGGAGATCGACACCACCTTTCTCCACTACAAGATGTAGTGGTGTCACACCTGTTTAGAAAATTGAATAAAATATCATTAATGTTAGACGTTGCCTATCTATAGAGGAAAATAGACCTCAACTGAACTCATGTAAGGGAATATGTCAAACTATGAAGTGCGGGCGATCTAAAGTAGAATTATTATTATTCAAGAAATATACCTCCTCTGCCGCGAAGACGAACAAGATTGGGATCAAACTTGACTAGCTCTAGTGCTATCTCGACTTGATTGTTCTCCACGGCAAGGTGCAATGGACTATATCCCCGTGTATTTAGTTTATACGTAAACGATGGCATCAACACCATCAACTCCATGGCCATGTCTATTTTCCCAAACATTGATGCTTCATGAAGCGGCGTATGCACATACGGTGATGCTTCAATCTTTTGTAGTATAGAAGGATCTTTATCTATTAAAGAATACAAGGCATCAATGGATTGTGTGACCCAAGCTAACCTTCTATCCATATATGGATTCAGAGATGTTCAGTTTTTTTTTTTGGTGCAACAATAGAAAGTTCAGATAATGAATTAAAATAACTCAATGGAAGCTTTGTCTAAGCTTACATTTATAGAAACCCAAAAAATATTACGACTGAGGTTTATATGATTGTTTTTATCTCTCTTTTTTTTGGAACAAATATGATTGTTTTATCTTAAATTACAAAATTGCATTTAATATTTAAAGATATGGGGACAAATAGATATTCAATATTTTAGTAAATTTATGAAAGCATGTAATTCTCGTGTGAATGTGACTTGTTTCTGTACTTGATCGATTACCGTATGGCCGTATCCATTGTGGTGCGCATGTGATTTGTTTCTGTACTAGAATGGAAAATGAGCATGGCAAGAACGTACGTACGTGGTGAGACAAAGTCATGATGTTAATTACCAACGACAAAGTCATTATGTACATTTCTCAACTTCCTACAGCAATGAACAGATTAAATGTGATCCAACGATTTTTGATCCAAAAGTTGGTAAAGTCGTGACTTTCACCATGCCCATGCGCCATGGCCATTTCAGTCTCTCTCGATTTGATTTCTGCTATGCAAGATTAAGCATACATATAACTTGATTCAAATTTGTAAGGATATATAGTACAGTAAAGAGTTTTAGTCTAAGACTAGTCGTATAGTTTCAGTTGTCACGTAAATAAATGATTAGATGGATCGATGATATATAGTGGCTAGGCGAATACCAAACTAGTTAAGTAAATATAAAATGAATATCGATCATTTTCAGTTTTGAGTCTTTTGACATCAGATTAAACGAAAGCGCAATTTTTCATAACGCCTCGTTATTTCTGACTTTTATAAAATTTTTAAATCCTTGACACTATTTTATATATAGATATATATATACTAGGATCATTTTTGTTGAATAGATACCTGTGTTTTAGGAGTTAAGTATTATAAGTAGAAGTAGAACCATGCAAACCCCCGGTGGACGAAAATACATACAAAGGAGAGTGCATGGACTTGACCCAAATAAATTTGGGCTGAATTATGTTGAAATGAGGCCATGAAATCGTTGGTCTTTGATACTTATCAGTTACTGATGATTAAACCGATTTACCGGTACAAAAAGCTGGTTTATCTTTTACCACCAATAGACATAGTTGGTTTATTGTTAACCAAAGCCGTACCCAATTTGGTACCCAAGAATCTATTGCTATTTGCTAGTGCATACTCGATCAAAGGATTTGTTGCTTAAACAAGTTTTACCTTATTGGCGTCTCTTATTCTAAATGTAACTTCCACCCTTATGAGGACTTGTAAGACTTTCTCAAACTCCATCTAAAATATTATGTAAACTCAACAAACTATCTGTTTTGTTCAGTTAGTGCGTTCACTAAACTATGAAATCCAGTTAGCACATAACCAGAAAAAGTCGCATTTCTCATCTCTGTAGTTCTCATTAAGACCATCTCCAATGGTTTTCATTATTTTTTCCTCTATAATATGGTGAGTTTTACTCCAATGGTTCTCTATTCTCACATCTAAAATAGAGATTGTTATTTTTTCTTCTATTTATAGAGAAACTTTTGTAAAAAAATAGGATTCCTTTATAAAGGCATCTCCAATAGTCCTCTATTTTTGTCTCTATAAAAGAGGTGAGTTTTACTCCAATGGGCCTTTATTCTCATCTCTAAAATAGAAATTGCTATTTTTTCCTCTAGTTATAGAGAAATTCTATTTTTTTTTACAAAGGTTCCTCTATAAATAGAGGATTCTCTATTTTAGAGATGAGAATAGAGGATCATTGGAGTAAAACTCACTTCTATTATAGAGTTCCTCTATTATAGAGGAAAAAATAGGGAAAACCATTGGAGATGGTCTAAATAGAGAAAAAAATAGCAATCTCTATTTTAGAGGTGAACATAGAGGACCATTGGAGTAAACTCACATCTATTATAGAGTTTCTCTGTTATAGAGTTTCTCTACCGTTCACTTCAGAGTCAGCTTTTAAATGGATTATATGATATAGTAAAATATGATCACCATTAGGAACCCCTAATTCTCCTGATTATGGTAACAACTCATTTCACAATTACACGACACTGTTTTCTTTTTCTTTGGATATATCATGAATGAATTGTTTTGGCAATACTAAGAACAAAAATCAATGATTTCCACCGAAGTCAAGATAGAATATTTTTGTGTGTTTTTATTTTCATCAGTTCATCGGTTAAAAGTCTTCAATATTTTGTATAAGGGGTGAATATGAAACATTATAAGAGCTAATGTTTGAAGTAAATAATGTACTCACAAGTCACAATATCACTTTCACTTTCATGTTATAATATGCTGCTATTTATATAAATAACCACTTGTATTATCATTATCCTCAATCAACCTATTTTGTTCTTATATATAAGATGGTAAATCGAATTAGGTGAACGGAGACTGCGAGACGCAAGTCAACTTTTCTGAACTCAAAAGAAGGAATCCAAACACTTTGTCGTGTGATCCTGGTTGATGTACACGTGGCTCATAGTTAGTTCAGTTCATTCATTTGAGCTTTGAAATTGATTGGTATGATGAGCGTTACCAGTTTTGGTGAAAGCATTTTCCTTGTTCAGGACGACACGCAGTGTTCATCTGAGAGACTCTGACACGTGTCTTCTCACCACTTTTCATATTTCGCCAATCCTTCTTAGCCACACAAAGTTTTTTTTTTTTTTTTAATTTTTTCTTTCAGTTTCGTTGTAACAATTTATAATAAAAAAAAAAAACAGAGGTTGACCTAGAAAAGAAATAAATACAGCAGGGGATAAGTATTGAATTGTTTTTCTCATCAGTCATCACCATTCATCATCATCAATAAAAGAAACATCAAATCAGAATGGTTGAATCGTTGTATGACATTAAAAGAACCAGAATTTCACAGCTCAATTACAACTACTTTGCAACCCGATGGCTAAATTAAAAACTTAAAACGACCCTTACAAAAAAAATAAAACAATTAGTTGCAAACTTGCGGAATTAAATGCACATATAGGTGTATAAAGCCGCATTATTCAATTATCACTATTGGAGTGACGGTATTTTTTTTAATAAAACGGAAGTACACAACTTCAAATTGGTAGACCATGTAATATTAATGTAGGTTATAACTAAGATTAATTATTTGACAGGCTATATGGATTAATTATTTGATAAGTTATATAGATTTAGGATTATGATCTTCTTAAAAAGAATATTCTAAAGAATAAAATATATCAAAGAATATTTAACTAACTATATATTGATAAAAAATCTCAGAAATTAATCACTCTTCCATATATTACAAGTGATTTCCGATTATAATAAAAAAAATAAAATCTTCTCTAACTTTATCAGAAAATTTTGAGTGAGTAACGGATCAAAATTTAAATATTTAAATTCATTTCATATATTTCTTTTGTTGAATTGTATAGTTTTATATACTATAATAAACTTTTTTAATAATTTAATTTGGAATCTTTAGAAATAGTTTAATTTGATATTATTAAGAATATCATAAATATATGATAGATCAAAAAGTTAAAAATTATAAACACTCTAATTTGATTTGTAATAGCACGGGTCAGTAATATATCACTATAATATGAAAAAATTCAAGAAATATGATTTTTTGCTAGAGCACGGATTAAAATTTCAAAAATATGATTTCTCGGATTAAATTTATGTTTGAAATAATGTTGTTTGGTAGGTTTTCTCGGTCACGATAATTTTGACAAAGATATGTTACATATTTGGTCCTAAAATTAATATGCACTATACTATAGGTTAAATCATAGAATAACAATCAAAATACAATATATAATTTTAAACACTAAACAAATCAAATAAATTAACAAACAAAAATTAATCTTTTAATCACACAACTTAATCCGCGTTATACCGCGGGTCAAAATATAGATATAGTAGAATATATCTTACAGAATAAATGTTATTTTCATAAGTCATATTCAATATATGATTTCATGTCATAGTATTCTATCAAAAAAAAACCTTTCAAAACAAATAAAATAATTACATATACGATGTTTTAAATAAAAATTACCAAATAAACAAAAGAAACGAATTTAAACCCGTGCTCTAGCACGGGTCATATTCTAGTACATTTTGTTAAAAGGATACATGTTATCTAGACCTAACATGTAACCTAATTTTGTAACTAATTGAATTCATTCACATTAAAACACGTACAAATCATTAAGATATCTCCGTAATATAATAAGATAGCTTTTGGATATTTCTACAATCACAACTTTAGTTTCACCGAGTGAATACCAAATCTCTAAAAATGTAGTGTAAACATTTTTAGAGTAAATTTAGTAAATCAAAAGCTCCAGATTATAGCACACATTAAGTTTAGACATGTTGGTAGGTTGTGGCTTGTGTTGAAACTTCCCCACGTAAATTCTCATCCCACCACAATCTCTACCTACTAACTGCTAACTACTTTACGTCCAGCGCCCTTTCGCTGTTTTGCTTTTTATTAATTCTCTTATGTATCTCCTTGACTCCATTTTTCTTGCAATCTTTAAATTTTATATCATAGATATCTTATATTTTTGTTAGAGAAAATATAGTTATCTTTTAGAAGCCACCTTTGTGTGAGTTTTGCTTATGCAATTGCCGACCCAAGTTTGTTCCATTCTGGCATTCTCAAACCTAACAACATCTTTCTAATTCCAACTTTCATTTATATCCAGATTGTTTTTATAGTATACTCATATATATCTAACAACATCAGGAGAGTTTCATAATATTACTGGTCTATAGTTTGAAATATAAACAGAACTAATCAATTTTTAAATTAACATTTTAATATATATGTTTATTAAATTCACTAAATACCAAATTATGTATACTTTTGTTATATCTTCTAATAATCACGATTGTTCGAATGAAACTCATCTCATAATGAACTTATATTGGTTGAATCACTCATTATATACTCCCTCTGTCCCTCCAAAATTGATGTTTAAGGTATTTCACACAGATTAAGAAATAATGATTGTTTTCTTATTAAAAAAGAATTATATCTTTATAAACCAATGACTACTGATATTTTCAAAATTTTTTAATGATCACTTCTTGAAATTTACAAAAGTTTAATATTTATTAATTTAAAATAGTAAAACATCAATCTTTGTGGAACAAAAATAAATCATAGAACATCAATATTTGTGAGACAGAGGGAGTATTGCTTAATTCTAAACCAATAACAATTCAAGATTTTAAATATTTTCAATGATTACTTCTTGAAGTGTACAAAACATCAATCTTTGTGGGACAAACAAATATTCTAAAACATCAATCTTTGTGGGACAGAGGGAGTAATTTATAATTAATTTGATTATTTCTAAAAGTGACACATGTCAGAAAAACATTTAAACCAAAAAAAGTATCTAGACAACTCATCTTTAATTTGATTTGGTAATATATATATATATATATATTTGTACTATTCGATAAGAAACAAACTAAGAAAATTGGAATTTGATAATATTAGCTGGTACTACTAAATTTGGAGTGTTTCTGAAAGAAGACACACGTTTCAAAAATTGTCAACACGTAAACAAAAACCAATAAGCGATTGACTTGTGGATACTGGATAACCAAGTTCTTAATTAAGATGGTTACGATGGGTGACAAATAATTAATTAAGAAATACAAAAATACTTAGGTGTAAAAAATAATAAATATAATACTATAAGAGATGAGGTATAATAAAAGATGAGTAGCTGGGAACGTGCAACAGAAAAATAGTTCACCCAACTTGTTCCTATTAATACTTTGCCTCTTCTCTCTTCCTACTTCTAACCTTCTTCTTCCTTTTCACACACTTATACACACGCTTTCGTTTAACTCTCTCCTGATTCAATCACTACGCAAAAGAGAAAAACAAAAACAAAATGGATCACGATAAGTCCACTTCTTGTTGCTGCGTTCTTGATGCTTCTACTTATGTTGGTTTCTGGATTCTCAAGAAACTGCTTAGCAGAGGATACTCTGTTCACGCAGCTATTCGTAGAAACGGTATCTTTCTCTGTTCATGCAGCAAAATGGTTTCGTTTCTTTTGATGATTTCGAGGTATACAAAGTGTTCTTTGTTGGTTCTTGATTCGATTGTTTTTTTTGTGTGTGTGTTTGGTAATCAGGGGATAGTGAAATTGAGGAGAAGGTGAGAGAGATGGAAGCAACGGAAGAGAGATTAGTTGTGTACGATGTTGATGTGTTGGATTATCAAAGTATACTTGTCTCTCTCAAGACATGTAACGTTGTCTTCTGCTGCTTAGATAGCCCCGAAGGATACGATGTAAGTGACTCCATCAATCATCATTTTCTGTGCTTGTTTAGATTCTGAGTTTTAAGATTAAGATTGACATCATTAATTGTGTTAATTTATCATGAATTATAGGAGAAAGAGGTGGATTTGGAGGTGAGAGGAGCGATCAATGTGGTGGAAGCATGTGGAAGAACAGAGAGTATTGAGAAGATTGTGTTCTCTTCTTCGTTAACAGCTTCAATTTGGAGAGACAACATTGGAACTCAGAAGGATGTTGATGAGAAGTGTTGGAGTGATCAAGACTTCTGTCGCAACAAAAAGGTTTTTTTTTTCTAATTTTTTCTAAATCTCTCTCTTTATTTTTTCATTTTTTATGAATTTTGGAATATTAAGTATTAATCTTTATTTTCTGAAATTTTAAGTGAATTTAAGTGAAAAAAGTTTTAGTGAATTATGAATTTAAGTGAAATTTTAGTGAATAAATTTGGACCCACAAATTTAAAGTTTATTATAGGCTGGATTGGAATAACTAATTATTTTGTGACATCTTTATCTATTTGTAGCTTGCTCATATATTATTATATATGAAGAAAGCCAGTTCTATTAAAACTTTGAATTTTGAACTATTATTATATAAGGAATTATTTTTTGGTATCTTTTTTTTTTAGTAGTCAAAGATAGGTCTTCATCAAATGTATTGTCACACTATCTCGAATCATTTGGTTGGGCGACATAGAAAATTCGTAAGGGGTCAGATTAATTGAATATATTCATTTTCCATGACTCATAAATATATACATTGTACAACCTCTTGATTCGATTATAGTTTGCCTTTGGGAAGATTAAAGGGCATATATATACACATATATCTTAATTTTATTATGTTCTGAAATAATTAGATACAGATGATTTAGTACGCAGTACTTAGATTAGACGGTGCCATATTTTTTTTTTCTTTTAAAAAAAAGGAGTAATAATGATCATCATAAATGAACTTAGCTAACTTATGCAACAAATGATTCGGGGACAAAATTAACGTGCATAGCTGTATGTCATCGACTTCAATTCGAGCAGTCAACAATACGAAATCGGAGACTATTCCTTTACTTTTTTTTGCTGTTTCTTGTTGCTGCTATTTTTAGGAATTTATTACTCTCTCTTTATTTTTGTTACTTTTAATTTACTTTTCATACGTACAAGCTCAAACTCACAAATGAATGTGGATGGATGCAGTTGTGGCATGCATTGGCAAAGATGCTGTCGGAGAAAGCAGCTTGGGCATTAGCTATGGACCGTAGGCTCAATATGGTCTCTATCAACCCTGGTCTCATCGTCGGACCACTGGTCGCGCAACACAACGCTAGGCCCACCATGTCCTACCTGAAAGGTACGTACGTGCATCCACATAATATAAAGAAATTCCACAAATGTCACAACATACTGTACATGCACTCGGGATTTGAATTTGATGAAATGGTATTATTATTTTTTTATTTTTTTGGTAACAGGAGCTGCACAAATGTATGAGAATGGTGTGTTAGCGTACGTAGACGTTACGTTTTTAGCGGACGTTCATATTAGAGCATTCGAGGATGTTTCAGCTTGCGGTCGATATTTCTGCTTCAACCAAATCGTCAACACGGAAGAGGAAGCTCTCAAGCTTGTGGAGAGTTTGTCTCCTTTGATACCTATGCCACCGAGGTACAATTAATTGTTTCGTTTTAATTTGAGGTATTGTGTTTATTGGCTTATGCAATTTTTAATTAGTCTAATACTATATATGTATTTATGTCATTTAGGTATGAGAATGAGATGCACGGAAGTGAAGTTTACGAAGAAAGACTAAGGAACAATAAATTAAGCAAGCTGGTAGAAGCTGGCTCTGCTTGTTAATTAAAGAAACCTTTTTATAATTTAAATTGAAAATGAAGACATTAATACAAAAGAAATGTTGTGATTTGTATATTGATCTTCTCATAGTAGCATTTGTTGCTCGTGACCTATCATCAGACAAAAAAAAAAGTATACATTTCCTCTCATTTTATGATTAATATAATACTATATGAGTAGTCTTTTTAATTTTGCTGGGGGCACAATATGAATGCTTTCTATTTGTTGTTAGACATAGTAATTAAAAAAATTGGTGAGAGAGTTGTCACGTATACGAACCTTTTAAAACGATGTCTCCTATAATTGTGCAATAATAATAGAATGCGTTCCGTGAAAGATTGTGTTTGTTTTCGTACATGAACACATATATTATTCATAAAATGATAAAAATCAATAAGAATTTTTCTTTTTCATCTTACATAATATAGAAATGATATTGTTTTCAAATGATTTATGCTTGGTAAATATTGAGAATTTCTTATTTTTTTTAGATCACTACAAAATTAGAAAAGCTATACTATTACATTTACATGAGCTTCTTCTATATGCGAACGGTAGAAGAAGAACAAAACTTTTTGTTACTTTTAACAAATTGGCCCAAATAAGATATTAGATGGGCCAATACGAGGCTTGAGATTGCCTACCAAGAACAACAAAACTTTTTGTGTTACTTTAACAAATTGTAAATAAAAAAAACGGCGTCGTTTAATGGGCTTCTTCAGTCTTCACCATTGAACCTTTCTTTTCTTGTGTAGTAGCTTCGATTCAGATTTCTTAAGAAAGCTAAGACCAGATAGATCGACGATCAAGATAAGTCGCGTTGAAAGCTTTTTGTACAAAACTCTCGAAAAAAAACCCTAGATTGAAAGATGGTACTGATCGAATCAAGTGAGAGTGAGGATGAGATCCTCATCAAAACCGAACCAAAGCCATCGTCTTCGTCTTCACCACAGCAACCCAAAGAGACGAAACAAGTCGACGGAGATGATTCCGACGGATTCGAGACTGCCAGCGAACGTGAAATCAGCGATGAAGAAGGAGATGAAGATGGTACCAACAACGGCGCCGTCACTATTCAGGAGGAGAAGGAAGAACAGGTTGAGCTAATGGGTGAAGGAGTAGCCATAACCGACGACGGATCAAACCAGGTGATTCCACTTTGATATCTTTTAGGGTTTGGCTAATTCTGGGTTTTAGGGGTTCATTAGCTACTTGTCATTACAGTTTTCATGTGAAAGTTTGAACCTTTGGATGAAATTAGTAGAGAAATGCTTTAAAGCTAGTGTTGAATAGATATTGAGGATTCGTCTTTTTTTGTTTGTTTGTGTTGAAGGAGAAAGCTATGGCAGAAGCAAATGAAGCTAAAGCGGAAGGAAATAAATGCTTCGTTAATGGCCTTTATGAAGAGGCATTGTCAAAGTATGCTTTTGCTTTAGAGCTTGTGAAGGAGTTTCCTGAGTCTATAGAGCTTCGATCCATATGCCATTTAAACAGAGGTGTATGTTTCCTCAAATTGGTATGTCCTTTCAAGCATAAGTGGTCACAATGTTTATTTGGTTACTTCTTGGTCTATTGAATTTTCGATTGAAGATGAGTATAGTTGTCAAGATTTCTCTGAGTTTTTTGGGCAGGGTAAATATGAAGAAACGATCAAGGAATGCACGAAAGCATTAGAGCTAAATCCTAGCTACACTAAGGCCTTGGTTCGTAGGGCAGAAGCACATGAGAAGCTTGAGCACTTCGAAGATGCTGTCACGGGTGAGTATTTATGCAAGCAATAACCGTCTTTTCCCCTTGAGGTTTACTCATGAAAAATTAGTCAGGAGTTCTAGGTTAGTTTCTTTGTACTTGTTCCAGGATAGATAGTTTTTGGTTGTGGATCAGGTTTATTATTGGAAAGAGTTCACACTGAGTCTCTGCTCTTCTCATATGCAGACCTGAAGAAGATCTTAGAACTTGATCCTTCAAGTGATCATGCTAGGAAAGGTATACGACGTCTTGAACCTCTTGCTGCTGAGAAGCGAGAAAAGATGAAAGAAGAGGCTATAAGTAAGTTTTGAGTGTATTTTCATCATACAACTGTAGATCGTCTACCATTTTGAGTGATCCCTTGTGGTTATATATTATTGTATTATAGACTAACATTGATGTCGAATATATTTGTGTTTGTAGCTAAGCTGAAGGAGATGGGAAACTCGATCTTGGGTCGATTTGGGATGAGTGTGGACAACTTCAAGGCTGTTAAAGATCCCAACACTGGCTCCTACTCTCTTTCTTTCCAAAACTAGTCATTAATATCGTAGTGGTCTTTGATGTTTTGCTTCTACCACTTAATGTTTAGCAACAATCTGGTTAGTACTGCAATGTGTTATTGTTCTTGGTGCATTGGTACTTCAAAGATTTGGAATTAATATAGCTGTAAATTCAAAATTCAATGTTCCAACAATGGATAATTTTCCCTTTTTTCGTGGTTCTTCTTATCAATATGTTGGTGTGATAACAGAACATACAAAAAGCTATTTTGGATTCAATGGAATCCCATGAAGAGAAAAAACATCAAGTCTTGTATAAGAGTTGCAGATTCTGTGTTATGGCATGCTGCTCCAAGTACTCTTTGTAAATTCAAAATTAAATGTTACAACAATGGATAAATTTCCCTTTTCCATGATTTTTATCTGTTTGTTGGTGTGATACAGAACATACAACAAAGCTATATTATAGGATTCAATTGAAATCCCATGAAAAAACCATCAACGGTCCTTTAGAGTGTTACAGATTATGTGTTACTGCATGCTGCTCCAAGTACTCTTTGCTGTTCATTTCTGTTAATCTACACAATAAACAAATTCGTTTGATGAGTGAGATCCAACAAATCTATATAAGTTTTATAGTAATGAACCACAAAGATTTTTGTTACATTACCTACTGATGGTTCTGTCTTTTGCGAAACCTAATTCGTTGTCCACACAGAGCTCAGAAACATCGTTCTTTCTTGATCTCGACGATGTTCTTGGAGCCATCGATTTCGCATCTGAGATTGTTACAATCTTTTCCAAGAGTTCTAGAGGACTTGCCTCAGCTGTACACGACAACCTGGCTCTGTTCTCATACATCACCTGCAACTCTTAAACCATAGTTACGTTAGATCTGATGAATGGTTTGGTTGTGTCATCTTGGATAACTAAAAACTGAAGAGATGGAACCGGGTATCTCTGCATACATCGACTAGCGTGACGAATCTATACGCAGCAGTACGGTTATGAAGGCCAAAAACTGGAATCCCTTCCAATGCAAGAGTATGAAACTTCTCTGCAGGCCAGGTAACATGAGGGAGAAGAATAAGAAACATTTTGTGACAAGATTTTCAGATGAGAGAGAGTCAAAAGCCGAGTAACTTACTGAACAATCCAAAGTAATCAGCAGCTCCAAGAGGTCGATCGCATAACTCTTCAAAAGGAAAGTATGCACATCCATTGGCACCTAATGGAATCTGTTCATGAAGCAGCATTGGGTCTGATGAACAACTTATATGTAGACAACAGAAAGTGTTGGAATAACACAAAGATTTGGTATTTTAACTGTGTACCTGTAATTTTCTTCCCATCACCACTTCTACTACCTGTGGACGCGCAATAACATTGTCTCCAATCAGTTGTTGGAACTTCTGTTTCAAAAGGGTCGAAAGATCTTTACCGATGAAATAGAATCCTTGCTCAGCCTGCACAAGTGAAGAAACGTGCTAGTTATTAAAACTCTGCTTTACATTGAAGCCAGTATAGCAAGTGTTTAAGAGCAGTACCGAAGTCAGTTTCCGGTAATCAACCGATGAGCCAATCTCATGAACCACACACCGTTCCTACGAAAATGAAACTTTGATAGAGTCTTTGAATTGGAAACATAAAAAAAGATTGAAAATGGATTAATGGAAGTTAACTAGATTTACCTTCAATGAGGAAATGAAAGGTAAGAAGAGATCTCTCTGGAGTCCTCCTTCATAGAGTTTATCAGGGTTCCGATTCGATGTAGCAACAAGAATCTATATTTTATCTCACAAGCATGGACACAAGTCAGTTCAACACATAACATTAGAGATGATTGTAGCAGCTTAGTGTACGTAAAAAAAACACACTTACGACGCCATTGCTGAAGAGATGTCCGAAGAGTCGGTTAAGTATCAGAGCATCTGCAACATCAGTTACCTGTAATAACAGAAACGTTTAGCCAAAACTCAAGATGGGTTGATCCAAAGATGATCACTTTCAAGAAGATAATATATGAAATAAGTGTATACCATGAACTCATCTAGACATAGCAAGATTGCATCATGAGCTATCTCTTGGGCAACAACTTCAAGTGGATCTGATAAACCCTTGTGCTTCTGCAAACATCAAACGAATTATCTCAAAAGGCTAAAGCTTTGCTACTAAACTCAATAGAGAAACAATGGGAACTTAGTTATCCATACTTGCAAGCGGCTATGAACACTCAACATGAAATCATGGAAATGTATCCTCTGCTTCTTCCAAGTGCAAGGCCTAAAGAAAACAAGAGAACTATCATGAAAACGCAATGCTTTATAAATAAAAGATAATAATTTGAGCAGACAAACTTACAATTGATCAAAGAATAAGTCCATCAACATAGTTTTTCCTGTGCCTACACCTCCATAAAGGTATAATCCATTGACAGGTGAGTTAGAAGACTGCGGCATGAGCCGAGACCAAAACCAACGGCTTCTGTATCACACAAAACACACAAATTTGTGTAAGACACTTAAGTTCTCAATTCCTAAACAGAGAAGAAAAAAAAGGCTAAAGGCCAAGAGAAGAGAAGAATCACCTTGAGAATTTATCAGAAGTGTTGTACCGATCTAAACGACATGTATCTACTGATTCCACAAGCTCATCATGTAGTCTCTGAAGCTCTCTCAATGCACCAATCTGCAACATTTCAAACAAACACTTAAGCCGCAAGTAACAAGAACCGCATTTTTTTTATATCTCATTGCTCAAAGCTTCAATAAAGTAAAAAAAAAAAAACAGTGATTGTTATGTTAATCATACTTGGCAGATATCACCAGTCATGAGTTCACCATCACTGATTCGTCTCTCATACTCAACAAGTGGACCTGTTCTTTTCACATCTGCCATCATTCAACAAAATTCAGTAAATCATAAAACACCAAACTCTGAGAGATGAATCGAATTCCATTGAAAGAAACAAAAAAAAGAACCTGATGAGACGGTGAGCCTAGTAGTAGTAGTAGTAGCAGGATCAGGTGCTTCAACTGCTTCTACTGATAAACCTCTCAAGAAACTCAACCTCGAACACAAACTTGAATAATCAGTGCTTCTTGTTGTATTCACCAGAGGTTGGTTTTGACTGACACCGATCAAAAGTTTGCGGCTTTTCGAGCAGAAAGATGAAGAATAGCGTTCTTGATTGTTGTTCCTCAAAGCCCATCTAATTCTACTGAGAGATGATGATCTAATGATTGGTCTCATCTACGATCAATACAAAATTCAGTCTGCAGGGATCAGCTGCTGAAGAAAAAGAAAAAAAAAGAATGACAACAATTTCAAAAGAGAGATAAAAGTATGCACAAAGCTAAAACTTCATATATGATTGCATTATTGCAGGCATCTATGTCCCCATATAAAAATAACATAGCCTCTACATGTGACGTAACGCTCAATTACAATAACATTATTGATGAGGACTTACCTTTTGAACTAAGAACAGCTCCAAATTCAAATTCCCTTGAGAAAGTAAGAATTTTTTCCGCCGGAAAAGAAAAAGAGGAAAACTTTGTGATTCGGATACAGAGTACAACAAAAACCCAAGTCACAGAAATAGAGAAAAAAAAAAACGAAATCTTTGGATTAGTATATGAGAAATCTGATCCTGATAAGAATAGGGCACAAGAGGGGGAAACGTGAATGATGCAAAGAATATTGAAAAAAAGTTAAAAGGTTCGATGTTGATGTAATGGATGCTGATAAATAATATCTGGATAAGAGAGGCCCAAAAATAAGGAAGAAGATCAAGAAGAAGAAGAAGAAGAAGATTTTAACTGTTAAGTTTTGAAGACAGAGAGAGAGAGAGAGACGTGATTGAGTAAGAAACGTGTGTTTTTGTTTTGTTTTTAATACAATTTCGATCTTTTTAAACCAAAACTGAATGTGTTGTATATCCTCTACTTACAATTGTTAAAATTTGATTTGCGTAGTTGTTTTCCAGGTCATGAGGATAAATATTTTCGGATTTTCCCTTTGTTTAAGACAGTTGACTATTGTTATTCTTCTTAAAAAAGGGCTAAATGTAATTTTTAATCCTAAACTTACCCCTAGTGATGATATATACAAGTCAAATTAGAAGTTTTTTAATGATAAATTAGAAGTTATAGAAGAATATTCTGTTGAAAAGAAAAAAGAAAAAGTAAGAATATTCAAAAACGGAAGCTTCTGGATGCTGTGTTAGACTTAGCGTACCGCATTCAAGTGGGGGACTAAGCAAATGTCTATCTCAAGGGCTAAGCATCTTCCAAGTGGGAGGGGGAGATAAAAGTGAATCAATCCCACACCTTGGTCCTAGTCCTTATTATGATCTAACCAAACGGCCTACATATTTATTTTCAACGTCCATCCAACAGAGTTTGGTTTCGTCAACATTTTCTAGTTTTGATCTCAATGAGTTAAGTTGAAAATAACAACAGCGGACCCCTGTTAATGATGACTGGTTGCATTGCGCATGCTCCCACGTGTCCACGTCACTTCTTACATTGTAAACGTACATGTCTTTTTCTGACCAACAACCCCTACCCCATACTGGCATATACCATATTGCTACGTTTTCCTTTACTACATTTTTTGTTTTTGCTATAATAGTGACAAAACTATAATGGGCCAGAACTACTGATAAAAGATATTTAAAGCCCAATTTTCAGAATCTTTGTCCTAAACCCAAAGAAAAGCGTAATCACATTCACACTCACACGCAGCCAACAAAAAACATATCCTGCGTGAAACTGATTGGTTTAAACTTTAAACAGACGTAGACTTGTCTCACACCATTTAGTCAAGAAGAAAGATCAAGAGCAAAATGAGTTTAGGACACATGTCTAGGCTGAGAATGCTAGACACATGTCTAGGTTCCGTCTTATAATGATCGTTTGCAACTAAAAGTTCGGTATATGTTTGCATTTGGAACCTACAAGGCTTCTAGTCTTATTAAGGGATTCCTGTCTCACGGTTCAGAGGTAATCACTTAGATTTGAATACTCTCAAAATGCTGTGAACAATGAGGAAAGAAAACACGGGCATTATAAAAATGGACTGCGTGTTTGTCTCTATGACTGAACTTAGGGAGGTGTAGAGGATGACAAGACACGCAAAAAGAGGGAGAAGATGGAGAGACAAGCTTCTAGAGGGCAAGTCGTCAAGACAAGATCACGATGAATGTCTTAAACATCGTCTTTAGCAAACATAGTTTGACAAATATTTCTTCAAACACAAACAAATGCAAAGTGAAGGGTAAATACTCTTGGCTTTGCATGTACCTGTTGTACGGATGTAGCTCTCTCTCTTTACACTGTTTGACTTCAATGGTTGTGTCAAAGCTGAAGTATACTAATTGTCTTGAGTAGGATACAGTTAATTCTATGAAGATAAAGACTTTTTTTGTTCTTTAAATTCATGCGATATTATGGTGTTTTTGTGAGCCATAAGACCGACAAATGTGCGACTTGAAAACTCGGATTGATAGCTATTCGTCTAAGCTTCATATATAGATAAGACCTTTGACAGTAACTATGGGGAAATGATGGAAAGAGTTGAGAAGCTCAAGAGAGACCATGTTGTATTAAATAATATTTTCATTTCTTTACCACAATCAAAGACTAAGATACATATAATAGCACCGAAGAACTAATAATATTTGAGAACAAACGAACACACATACTATAAAGATTCTAAATGAACCCAAATTACAACTTGTTATATATACAAAAAAAGCTGCCATGTACTTTCATATCTTTGGTTTTGGGTTAATTTCACCTGGTGGTGGTTATAGACAAGAGATTGAATTCACGTTCCAGTGTCCACGAAGATTCATTCTTGTTATTGATACTTAGCGTATACTCCTGGAAATACCCATTATATGTAATCACCGATACCGTTGCTCTGAAAAAAACGAGAAACACAGAAAGATCATCAGGCTTTCGTGGTGTAGTTCTGTTCCAAAACTTGTCATCTCACCACAGATTCTCAAAATGGGGTTATCCTAAAATCTTACCTAAGAGATGTAAACTGAGATGGAGATGATGATCCTTCAAGTTTGTCTATCTTCCTAACCACTGCATAACTGTAATACAAACAAGCAACATACAATAAGCCTTTTGGGTTCAATAGCCTAATATATCATTAGCAGCCTTCAAATGAAAAGCCTTTCACCTTCTAATTCCAGAAGAAACTGCGTTATGGAGCACATGATGATGAACTGGATCTAGTGCATCACTCACGCTGTCTGGAAGAACCGAACCAAGAAAGCTGGTAGACCTTTTGCTTCTGAAAAGACTCTGAAACTGTTAGAAACCTCAGTAATATGTAAGGGAAGTAAGATTCTGATTCTTGATCGTCACCTTTGGTTTATGGCCAACCTTAAAGAAAAGGCATGAATGGAGCCTGATGAACTCGTTGCAACTAATATATCCGGAAGCTCTGTAGATGGTCCAAAAGACAGTGAATATATAGTAGATGGGTATGTTCCTCTCCTGAAACTAAATGACTGCAAAAAAAAGAAACAATTAAGAATCTGTAGAGAAACGAAACGGTGATGTACCGAAAGAGTAGCTATATTCACCTTAGTAGCTTCCGAAACAAGATGGACTCGGATCAGAGTTCCTTGCTCAGATGCTGTAGCAATGTACATTCCATTTGAAGAGAGTGCAATCGCAGCCAATGGAGAACGATGTGCATCTATCTGTAATCCATATGAAAAAAAAAAAACAGAGAAATGGTAACATTGAGTTAGCTATAATTGAGTTCAGTAAGCAGCTCAGAAATCAAATTTCTATTCCAAAATTAGGTGAAGCATCAAGTAAACCTCACTGTGAGACTGCAAATCCATGACGTTATAAACCAGAACAGATCCTTTCGTCACACTAGCTGGAACAGCTAAGTAGCAGGCTTCAAGACATGGTGAGAATGCAGATAGACCTGATCAAAGATAGTCACTGTTCTCATGTATACAACGAACTGCAAGGTTAAAATTTGATGAAGGAAACTTTATGAGCTATATACTACCTTTTGGATTTGGCACGGTGTCGATAGTATCAAGCATGACAAGAGAATTCAAGTCGTAAACAAATGTTTTCTCTATCAGCATAACAACAAGTCTGATAAGAATCAATCACAGAACCATGAATTGACTCTCAAACACACAAAATAAAAAAAAAACAATCAGAAGACTTAAGTTCAGTAACAAACCTTTTCTTGTTCATACGGACAGCGAGTATAGAAGTTAAAAAGTTCAGTTCCCTAAGAGGTGAACCCGTTGTGGTCTTAAACAAACAAAGACGCCGTGGGGATAGAGAAGCCTATATACATATGAAGTTTCTCCTTAATCAAACAAGATCAAATCCGATTATTGACAAAAAAATGTTTCACAAACACACAAACCTGTTCGCCAGCTCCAACAATGGCAAGTAGATCTGAGCTATACAACATCTCCACAATAACAAAAGCCCCAGCAGCTAACAACAAACAAATAAAAAGGCAAACCAACTTCAATACATTAATAGTTTCACAAATCTAGGATGAGCGTTTCAATATTCAGACACTATCCAATCTTAAATCTACAACATTAATGAGTGGTTAACGTCTGCATTACAGGAAGTTGTCTTCAATATCAGATCATATACTTTTTAAGATTAATGAGTGATTCATCTAACCAAATCTTCCTTTTCAAACCCATCAATTATAAACTCCCAAAGATTCAATTTTTAAGGACATAGACAGCAAAAAATTAGATCTTTCGATCAAAACCCAGAAACTACAAAGTGGGTAATGATAAAAAGACTTGCCTCGTTCATAGCAGAGTCTGCCTGTAGTGGAATCGAATATTTTGAAGGAATTTTTCCAACTAATCGCAAAACCACTGCAATAATCGAACAGACAACAAAAGGGCAGGCTTTTGAGTTACGTTATCTTGAGAAAAACAAAAAAGGCAGAGTTTTTCTATTTTTCATGGAATCGAATTCACCTATTATCTTGATTGAAAGAAACACAATAGATGGGAGAAGGAGAGGACTGATTCGCCATGTTTCCAAAAATTGTAATAGAAGACTCTTAAAATCGTCAAAGCAGCTGTTTTTAATGTCTTTCTTCTAGTAACTCTAATTCTATATATATATACTAGTTAGTAGACCCGCGCTTTCCGCGGGATTAACTGTTATTTTTTTTTTTGTTATTTTAATAATTGATTATCTTAAAGATAATATTTAAAAAACATTTTTAAGTGAAAATCTATTATGTCCTTTTTAAAAAAAAGTCCTCAATATTTGATCAACTAAAAAGCCAAAGTGCTTTTTTAGCATTGTCAAAATAAATATTTAAATATAAAATATTGAATTACAAATGTAATGATTTTTGGATAATAAAAAATATGTGTGATAATAATAACCAATTGAATCATGTATATATTAATTTTTGATATATATATTAATCTTACTGATGAAGATGTTATTAATATTAAGTTGATTTTGTGATTTGCATAATTTAATAAATATTGTTGAGAATTAAATCACCTTGAAGGCAAATTAATGTAAATAATATAGAAGGTAAAAGTTAAAATCCAGATTGGCTTTAGAACTCTATAATACTTATAATACTGACACATCAGTTTTTTTGACTAAAATGTTTCCCTATTAAAAAATATGGGGAAAGACATATCAGTTTTTTTGGCCAAAATGCTTTCTTATTATTCCATCTGTATCAGAATAGATGATTTTTTGAAACTTTCACATAAATTAAAAGAAATATATATATATATTTAATAATAAATGCATTATCATTCATAATAACATATTTCCATAATTATTAACCAATAATAATTTATTTAAGTTTTAAATTCCCAATGAATGATTCTTGAAATTTGTAATTTATTAATTGATAAAAAGATACCAAAATTATCTATTGTGATACAAGAAAAAACAAAAAGCCCCATGTATTGTGTGATACAGAGGCTATGTTCTGTTTTCGGCATCTTCTTCCTCTTCTTAGACCTTGTCGTTTCTTCCTATTCTGTTTCTTTTCTAGAAACGTTGTCGTTCTGTCATTGAGTGAGATAAGATTTTGTTGGTTTGTGATGAGGAAATTGAAAACGACACATGAGAGTCAAAGTTGGACAAAAGTCACACAACACATTATATAAGCTTAATAGGACCACAACGGCACAAAGCAAAGCAGCTTATGAATTATGATAACAACAAAACAAAAGATAAAAAATTCTCAGAACTGTTGATGCTATTTTTGAGTTTGTGCGAGAGAGAGACAGAGCAAATCAGATTCTGGTCAAAAGAAAGAGTCAAACAAATCAGTCTCATAGTCATAGGTTTCTATCCTTTGCCATCATAATGTTTTGTTAAAAGCAAAATAACTCTGTTTTGTTTTTCATCCCAAACTCAAAAATCAAAGAAACTCACACACACACACCTTCCAAAATGTTAATATATACAATCAACATAAAGAACACAAAATCTCAAACTGTAGGAAATATTTTGTTTTGCATCAATTCACCAACCATTTACATGTCTATATTATAAAAGTGTAGAGCTTTGTCAAATGATATCTTTCTTTCTTTCTTTCTTTCATTGTGTTATCTTGGACCGGATAGTTCCATGGCGAACGAATCTAAAGGCTGATGATCATCGTCATCATCAAAAGCCGAAGAGCCAAACATTTGGTAAGTTGGATCATTGCAATGTGCGTCAAGCCTTGAGACAGAAGTAGCTGTAGACAGTGAAGATATTGTCTTGAAAGAGATATTGGCATGGTAGAAATGTGAATGGTTATGTGAAGCAGCCCATCTCTCTGCTAAACCATCGCCTTCGAGCATCAGAACTACTTCGGACATTTTAGGACGATGAGCTGGAAGATATTGTGTGCATAGCAAAGCCACTTGCAACATCTCTCCAACCTCAATCTTATCGTAGTTTGTCCCGAGTTCTCTGTCCACCAGTTCCTCTACCTTCATCTCTTCGTGCAACTTCCTCACCTAAACCAAAAGATACAACATGCGGAGAAAATGTTAATTTGGTTGGTCTTATAAAAGCAATAACAAAAATGTGATTCTGAGTCTCATTGCTTACCCATTCAAGCATAGCTCCTTTTTGGCTAACGGTTTTACCAAACTCAAGAGCTCTCAATCCAGTTATGAGTTCTAGCAAGAGTATACCGAACCCAAACACATCGGTTTTCTCAGAAGACTGACCGGTGGAGAGATATTCAGGTGCAATGTGGCCAACCGTGCCACGAACAGCAGTTGTGACATGAGAATCCGCATGGTTAAGGAGCTTTGCAAGTCCAAAGTCACCAACAACAGCTTCAAAGCACTCGTCTAAGAGTATATTAGCTGCCTTTACATCTCTGTGAATGATCTTGGGATCACATTGCTCATGTAGATACAACAAACCTCTCGCTGCACCAATTGCTATCCTCTTCCTCATGTTCCAGTCCAAAGCCGGTTTAGCTACAAAAACAGTTCACAAGATTGGTTAAAAAGCATTGAAAAATGAAGATTTTTGGACCAACAGTTTCAAGAGTTATACTCAACAGTTTCAAGAGTTATACTAACATTTAAGCTTAAAGGCGACGCTTCCATTAGGCATGTAAGGGTAAACAAGAAGCCTTTCACCAGAAGTTGCGCAATAACCAATTAGCCTTAGCAGATTCTTATGAACAGCTAAGCTAATCATCTCTAGCTCCATACGAAACTGTGAATCCCCTGAGGTTCCATTAATATCCTTCAACCGTTTCACTGCCACCATTGTCCCATCCCCAAGCTTTCCTCTGTACACATTACCGAATCCTCCAGCGCCGAGTATGTTCTTGGAACTGAAACCATCTGTAGAAACATGGAGTTCTCTGAATGTGAAGCTTCTTAGATTCCCAAGTCCTTGAAGCCCTTCCTCTTGTTTATCTGCTAAAAAGCAAAGATAAAAACTTTTAACATCTCCCTGAATCAAAGTTGTATAAACAAGCAAACAAGCTCAAATTCACGGACCGTTTAAGTTAAGGATCAGTAGCCTTCTTTGTTTCTTTCGATACCAACAAAACGACCCGAGAGCAAGGATTAGAATAGCAACAAAGCCAAGGCTTACACCTAGCGCTAACGCTAATCGATTAGACCTGCCTCCTACACACACTCAAGTAACCAAAAATTGATTTAATGAAAACTATCATTACAATGATTAAATTCAAGAAAAAAGACAAGGCAAGAACGTGAGTATTACTATTACCTGATGATGAGCTCAACGAAACAGAAAGAGGACTTGTACTGATTGAACCAGAACAAATCTCAGGTGGGCTGCTTCTACAAATCAAAGGATTACCAGCGACACTAGATTCAACAGCAAAAGCAAATTCAAGACTTAAAAACACAAGAATTTTGTGAAAACCAACTTCAAATTTTGAAACTTTAAGGTTTATTATACTTGAAAGTCCTGGCTGGGAATTTAGGAACAGGACCACTGAGATTGTTGTAAGACAAGTCCCTGAAATTTCAAATAAAGAAAAGTTTAAAAATTCAGATACAACAAACAAAGAAAAAAACAATTCTTCACAAAGATATAAAAGACAAAACTGTATACTACTCACAAGAAGGAGAGATGAGGAATTTGAGACAAAGAAGCAGGGAAGGGCCCAGACAGAGAGTTGTTGTTGAGTCTCCTATTTTGAAATTCAATTCGTACGAGGTTAGATGATTAATGAACTACTGATGAAAAAAACAAAAAAACAAAAACATCATTACAAGATTGAAGAAGCAAGCTCTTACAGATATAGGAGGCTGCTTAGCTGCTCGACGGAAACAGGGATGTCACCGGAGAATTTGTTGTTGGAAAGATCCAAGGTTTGTAATTTCGGTAAGAAACCGAGCTCCGGTGGGATTTTGCCGGAGATATTGTTGTTCTGTAATAACCTAGAATTTTAAAAATACAAAATTGGAATTTGCGGTTAGAGAAACAAAAAAAGACAAAACTTTATACTAATATACAAGAAGGAGGAGGATCCGAGGGGGATGTCGTAGTCTTACACTTGTCGGAGATTAGTGAGATTTCCGATAGACGCAGATAAACTTCCCGAGAGAGACTGACTCGGCGCTCCTCTACCATTAGAAATAGAAAGAGAGAGAGAGAGAGAGAGAGAGAGAGAGAGAAATCGTCGGCATTAATGAAGGAACTCTAGAAGCAGAAAACAGAATCCGAAGAAAGAGAAAGAGAGAGAGAGAGCTCACAGTCCAATGACGAGGTTGTCGGGGGAGCAACTGATCATAGCCCAACTACAAGGATCAACTGAGAATTCATCCCAGTTGTTCAAAGCTCCATGAGGATCATGCAAACCGTTCTTTATATTTATCAACGCCTCCACTGTTATTAAGTTCAAAAACAAAAACAAAAAAAAAAAATCCAATTTTTAAAGTAACGGAAGAATAAAAGAAGCAGTTCTAGTTCTAGTTGGTGTTGTTGTAATGTGTTGTTACCTTCAGGGTTTCTGGGTTCAGAAGAGAGAGTAAGAGTAGTAAAGAAACAGAGGAAGAAGAAGAAGTAGAAAAGATGATGAAGTTGAATCGTCATCATCATCATCATCGTGTTCTTTGTTACTACTACTACCATGGGAAAGCTTTAGCTAAGCTAACGAGGAGGAGTAAAAACAATAATTTTAATTTTTGAAGAGAAGGGAGTAGGAGACAGCATTACTTTTTTTTTTTTGTTATCGGGGTAGTGACCACAAACACACATAGAAAAAGAAGAGAAAGCAAAAGCAAAAAAGGAAGAAGAAGAAATCTCGGGTCTATCAAAGAAGAAGTCTTTCTTCTTTTTGGTTCTTCTTCTTCTTCTTCAAAAACAGTCTCTCTCACAGGAGGAGGGAGGATATGAGTTTGTTGCTTAGAAAAAGGTTGAGATGAAACGTTTAAATGAAGGAGAGAGAGAGAGAGAGAGAGAGAGAATCAGGGGAAGCTGATACGGACTGTCGGACCCGGGATGGTGGATGCTGGTCTACTCGTCTCTCTCTCTCAATGCATAGTGTATTTAATTTTTTATAGTTTTCTCTTTCGTTAAATCAAACTATGGTTATGAATGATTGCAGCGGTTGGGGCGGACAAATCCATATGCAGATTAGACTATTTTTTATTTACTATTTTTAATGCTTAGTTCGCAGTAGTGCAATCTACAGAAAATAAAAATAAGACCACAGCAGACCAACTGCATACCGTTTTTCCTTACAAATAGAGTTGGGCCGCAGCGGTTCGCTGTGCACACTTAAAACAGAGTGGTCTAGTCGCAGATGGATTTGTTTGTCCCGACCGCAGTTACCATTCACACCTTTTAAATAATATGCATGATTGTGATTTATCTTTTGTTATGTTCTAATGTCAAAAAAAAAAAAATTTAAAAAACTTTTACTTCCATGGTAAAACGGTAAAAGCTAAAACATGATAAAAGCAAAGTTTATTATGCACTTTAATGTTTATTAATAAAGTAAGAGGAGCCTACTCATCTAGATATAATATTATTACAAAAAAATTTCTGTTACAAAAATTTGTTTTGTTTCTCCATTTTACTGTAAAAATAAAAAAGAGGAGAAATTGATGTAATGTACTACCAGTGACAGGCTAGGAGACTGGTTCACGCTAAAATGCGCGTTTTCTTCTTCTTCTTTTGTCTTTTTCCATTTATATGAAACAATATTTTACCAGAAGGTTGTAATTTGAAATTTTTTGGGTGTCTCCCTACATATATTTTGGAAATTTAATGATTCGAATTATATAGAAATTATTGCATAAAAATGTCAAAACGCAACAACATGAGATAGTGAGTGATACGGGCCAAGCCTGAAATAGGAGAGATTCCCCCACACACTTGCACTGATGAGGCTCTGATGTTTACATTATTTATGATAATGTCCCTATACTTTTGATTTCCTTCCTCTTTTGTCTCTCTGTTTCTTTTTTGGCCCACCACCTCCTACTTTCGTATTAATTTAATCGAACGATCTAATAATTACATCTTTGTCTTTTTTTTCTTATTTTATTACTTTTTCTATCTTTTTCTCCTTTCAATCACGTCTTACTTTACTGCAATAACATTCATGACCCCCACGTTTCGAATGTATGTTTTTTTTTTTTGGGATAAAGTTTTCGGTAAAAATGTAAGATAAATAATTTAAAGTTTTTGGTAAGATGTACATGTACCACTAACTAATTAATATTCAATCATGCATTTTACCCATTTGCATCGTGCGTAACGATGCACTCAAACTCCTAGTTTGAAAAAAAAAAACTTGGTTAGGGTAGTATAGCTCTTCCTTCTTTTCAATATGGAACAGTATCACAACCTTACGGTAATATCACTTTAGAGGGATAAAAAAGGTGTAATATAGTTAAATGATTGTGCTTAAATGTCTAGTTAGTAGTAGTGTCTAAAGTCTCAGATCAATGACTCATAACTTGTATACTATAAGAGTAACTAAGTGTGTAGATCCACATAGCATAAATCATAATACTAAAGCACAACAAGTATATATACAAAGTCGAAATCAATAGTAACACCAAATCACAAAATGTAAAATGTAATTGCCTTGATGACAAAATCATCAAAAAATTGGATCGATCTTGGTGTACCAAAGTAACTACGAAAGAAAAACAGAGGAGAAAAAGTAAGTAAAGAGGTGGCCAAAAAATGCCGAATTGGGATGAGCAAGATGAGGTAAGCAGCGAGATGCTTTGCAACCAATTACCTTGTTTACTTCTGTCACACATTATCACTCATCCAATTGCATCATCATCTTTGTACTTGTGATCAATACATATTATTCCCTAGTTAACTTTCAAAATTTGCTACAATAAAAGAATCACAAATGATTTAACATCACAATTAGATATATGCATGTCGCTATAACAATCCAACCGAATTTGCAAAAGGAGTTAATGAACAATTTCGTGTCTTTCACTAAAGTGGAGGAAGATTGGATGATGGGACAAATCCAATCTTATTATGCGTTTTTGAACACTGTTTCAGTATTCTTGCATAATAATGTAAAGCACAAGGGAGAGAATTGGGAAAATTATTAAAATAGAATCATCTTCCCAATAATTTGTGCCCCATACAAAATTTGGATATATTTCTCTTAATGTTTGTTTCATCATTTTTTTTCGGCCGGGACCATATTCTGATATGCATAAATTGCACCAATTATAAAATGCTTTATTCCATTGAAGTCTTACAAACAATTATGGCAACTTTTTTTTTCTCTGTTACATGGATGCTAGGTGACTAGTTCAATAAATGTGTAGCAGAACAGTAATAGTTGTGCATATCCTAGCAGCAATGGAGCCTGAGTCATCATCAATCATAAAATTTAATTAGTGGAACTTGAAGTCATTAATATAGCGTTTTAAAAAAATTGAAAAAACTTGATGAATTTTATTACCAACTACTGTACTCCATAATTATTTAAACTGAAAAATGGAGTTAAAAAGTTGAAGTTAAAATAAAGGGGAGAAAAAGAGAGAGAGGAAGAAGAGTGGCAGCAAATCTTCGTCGGAGTGCGTTTATTATTCGTCTGCGATTACCCATGGCCAGCCTTATATAATATGGAATGGATATGGTGTCGACCTGATTCTTCCACGTTCTGTAATCTTTTTACTTCTTTCTTTACCATTCTTGTCAAAGATTAAAAACACACCAGGACTGATACACACATCACAGAAAAGAAAACTGAAAATTACATGACGTGTAGAAGAAATACAAATTGAACTGAGGGTTAGTAGTTTACTAGTTAGATTAGTACACGATTTATTGGTTTTGTTGTCAACAGCAAAAAAAATAAAGAAAAGGAAAAGGAAAGTAAACAGTAAACAAATAGAGATTGTGTAATTATGGATTAGCCGATGATAATAAACAATGGAACAAAACGTACCTTAGAATGGTCAAAATTCTGACGACGGTGGCTAAATTTCGAATTAGGAATGTCTTCATGTGATTATAGGCCCAAAAGGCTAAAACTTTGAGCCCATATCCAAAAAGACTTTTTTGCACCCTTTATGCTAGGAGTAGCTATTGCACTTGCTTGTGTGGCGTATATGTTGCTCATATTTCCGAGTAAGTTGGTCCAACCCCCTTCAATGCAATTGACAAAGAACATTGTATCGATCAACAACGAGTTTTGTTGCTCTTACTAATTGTAAATGTTCCTTGGTTAAATACATATTTGCATATATTTCATGAGAGGCATATGTACTGTCCACATTGTTATATGTTATATGCCTCGAGATACAGCTTTTGTTAATGGAAATTTCCAATATGCATCTGTTTAATTAGTAAATATGGTTGATACACGCAGACCCATGTACTGTGTGATGTGACATTTTGTTTTGGGCGTCGAGAAAACAAGAAAGTGGAAACCCCACAGAAAACCTCATTTCCCAAGAATACATTGTAGCAAAAAACCTAAAATAGTAATCGTAACTAAATCTTTCTAAAATTGAATTAGCAAGGAATATTTGATAATCAAGACTGTAGCACAAATGTTTATGCCTGATTTATTGATTTTTTTAACTTGCAGTTCGAACATTCTTGCATGGAATACTCTATACCTCTCTTACTTTTAAGCTTACTTTATAATTGCGTCATTTCAACAATCTCTTAGATTAAACATATGTACCTAATCAGCAACAATTGACTAATGTACGTACTACTACGGTACTACCTAGTGATTGAGTAATAATTATAACCCTGATTAATTAACACAATGGTAAATAGTATATCTCCCCTATATACAAAAATAAATAGCTATCCGATTTGATGAAAGGCACGTTTTCCGAGACAAATAGAAATCTAGAACCAAAGACATATCTTTCTCTCTGTGTGTTCCTTTTCCTCTGTTTGTGTCGTCAATAAACACACATAAAGTTAAATTTAATTACACAGACATGCAGTATCTTTATCACCCTGTAGTCATAATTTCTTAGAAAGTGACAAATCGAGAAATCAAAAGATTTTTTAGTTAAAATAAAAAATGGCTTGAAATTAAAATGTATATCCTGCATCTTCCAGCCAAGCACTTGCATAATTGACCAAAGTACTATATGAAAAAAAAAGCTCAGTTTAAGTAGTTTATAAACTAAACAAGTTATGTACGTACTTGAATGAATGAAGTATATTTGAGATCATACTTCTAAAATGTAAAAGTTAAGAGAAGGAAAAACAGAGAAAGTAATATAATGTGACAAGGAGATTGAGCCATTTCCGCCAATATCACTACTTCCCAAACCGTCAACACAATGTTTTTTGGGTTTTAATAAGAGGATTAAATTGAAGACATAAAGAAAAAATGAATCTGATCAACGACATTTGAAGAGTAATATAATGAAACTAATTATTCTCCTTCTCTAACGAAAATGCTCTTCTTGAGAGACCTCCATCATTGTTGCAGCATACTGATAACTACCCTCCATTCTTTTCTTCTACCAAAAATAAAGAGAAAAGAAAAAAAATAAATTAGATAAGACGTAAAGAACACTAACAAGTGAGAAAGAGAGAAGAGTGGGTTTTGGTGAATACTAATGATGATGAAGAAGAAGAAGAATAGTGTGTGAATCAGAAGACTAGATAAGGATACATGTTTGCTTCTCCTTCTTGCTTTTGTCACCTTTTATGGATTCTTCTCAGCTTTTTTTGGTTCTTTTTATTCGTTTCGTCTGAGAGAAGCCTCCTTTTGTGTAAAACTTACCTTCTCTCTCTCTCTTTCTCCAAAGCTGTGGCCACTAAATACGACTGTCATAAACTGTCTAATTTAGTAAATAGACGTTATTGGTAATTACTCCTTCTGTCCCACAAAGATTGATGTTATGTGATTTTCTTTTGTCCTACCAAGTTTGATGTTTTACCATTTTAAATTAATTAATACTAACTTTTGTAAACTTCAAGAAGTGATCATTAGGAAAACTCAATAGTCATTGGTTTATAAATATATAATACTTTTAGTAAAAAACAATATTGTAAATAATCATTGTTTCTTAATTTGTGTGAAGTCCCTCAAACATCAATCTTTGAGGGACAGAGAGAGTAGTTTTTTTAAGCAACTAAAAATTAAAAATTCTGCAGTTTTGCTGCGACCAATCAACATTTGTCAAGTCTCAAGTGGATTTCCGAAAAGAGGTACATCACATTTACAATAGTCATACATTTATCAGGTATTTTCATGTGAAAAATAAGTTATTAATTTTATATTAAAACTTAACGTAATCCCTAATGATTTGGGTGGAAATTAAAAGGCTCGTTAGTATATATCATGATACATGCGTATTATACTAACTCCAATCTGTCGGTGTTCATAGAAATAGATCAAACTATATTCCGGTAGTATAAAACCGGTTTGCATCTATGCAGAACTAGTTTTAGTTAACCGGTGGTTATATAGATGATTATTATAGTCAACTTCCCACTAAACTCATTGCTAAGTTTCTTTTGATATGTTAATGTTACACTTAAATAAAATAAACACCGCATAGAAAATTGAAAAAGTCCTATTACTCTAGAACATGTGCTCCCTGATCGAGGCTCGGTTTTATCGAGACGACCACCAAAAAACCCTACACATATTGTCATATTTTCCATAGAAACCCATAAATAATGCATAAGAAAAAACACACTAATCTAGTTAAACCGAACCGATATTGAAAATATAATTGGTAGGTGTTGATTATGGCTGCAGAAGAGAAAGATCTGAAGGCGTAAGAGCGACACGTGTACGGCGATGGTAAGAAGAAGCTAAAAGAATAGAGATAGAGGTTGAAAGCACGTAGGCAATGACTTGTGAGGTGAAATGACAGAGAGAGAGAGAGAGAGAGAGAGAGCAAAGAAGGCAAAAACACAAATAAATAGATTTACGAATGAGACAGAATGTCTGAGGAAACGTCAGCTTCTTCTGTTTATTGGCTCTTTCACTTCTTAAAACCAAATTTTTATTTGTAGGTTTGTTTCCTAAATCCAAAAAATAATTTAATTTGAAGCCCACATTTGAAAGAGTGAAATGTTGGCACCAAGATAAGACCACTTGGTTATCGATGTTGGATTTTGTTCTCATTTTCTAGTTTCCCCTGAAATTTATATGATTTACGTCTTAACAAGTACTATAAAATGCTCGTTCGAACTAAATATTATGGACCAAATAGGTTACAATTTCTTAACCAGAAAATGCTGCTGGTCTGGAATAAAAAAAAAAAAGATTGCGGACCACAACTTTTAAAGTTCCTAACTATATTTAAAACAACAAATAGTCAGAATAAAAGACCTTCCACGTTAAAGTTTATAGTATAAGATTACACAATCCCAATATATACCATATCCAAACAAACAATTGCACATGGTATAGTATAACTAATTACATAAAAAAGGTCAGGAAAAAGGGATTGAAAGAAGAAGACATCTTTCAAAAGAAAAGTTGAGAACAGAGCTGAGAAAAAGGATTCAAATTTTTTTACAAAACCAAAAGATTCGAATCAGAAATTTCATCATCATACAAGAAAAAAACTTTGCATGTGTACTGTTTTAGATATACTATTAAATATAGGTTGGAGACAAAAAAAAAGAGACTAAAACATACTTTCATCTAGAAAAGACGACTGGTTTAAGACGAATTTTAAAAGTTAAAGCTTAATCATATGTTTACGTCCAAATACAAGGATGAGTACTAGTTTTTCTTAAGAGGCTGGCTTTGTTAGTGATGGGAAATTGGGGAAGCCTAGTTGTTTAACTTAGCCTTAATGGAAGCCAGTTGTTTACCGTATCCCTGGATTAAGTCTTAAGGCCAATGTTTGTCAACCGTAATATGAAGCCCTTTCCGAAACCTAAAAGGTCCACGACATTGTTCCAACTGGCAAGTAGACGTAATATTTCTTTTTAACAACAGGTGGATATGTACGTAACCGGACAAGTTTATATATTCGAATTTCATCTTCGTAGTTTGTTTGACGTCGATGATTCTTTACACAACGAGATTATTGGACCGATATATATATATTTAATCATTTAAGAACGCGAAACTGAGAAATGTCAACCCTTCTTGGAACGGCGGAGAGATAGTCAAATGTGCGATAATTTAATTTTGCAACATCTTTTGTATTAGTTAAAGGGGTTATTAAGACCAACTCCAACCCATCTCCATTTTCATCTCCATAATGGAGTGATGCAAAATAGAGATTTTTTTCTCCTCTATTTTTTTAAAATGCCACTCCATTTGAAGAAAAATGGAGATATGGGTGCGTGATGCAACTAAAACGAAGGATGCACATATTTTACATAGAAGCAAAACCAAATCGTTTTTCAAGAGTCGGTGCACGCAACGTATGCTTTTCTTTTGAGATTTAAGAGTGCTGTTAGTCGACGTATTAAAAAAGTACCTATTTCTTGTTTGTTTGTTTGTTTCTAGTTTCTACTAACATCATAACTTTAATTTAAATAATGACCAATTTCCAGAACAATAGGTCAAGTTAAAATAATATATTCAATACAGTTGTATAATTTGGTACAATTGCTTTGTTTGTGTGTGTGTGTTAAAAGTGATTTAGACAAAACCAAAAATAAGAAGGTTAAATGAAACACGAGTGTAACTAAATGCGCGTCATTTTAATTGCTTTTGGCAGGTGACCCAGTGTAATAAATAACTTACTACTAACAATTCCATAGTATTTATTGTTGTCCACATTGGCCCATGCTATAATAATAAAAAATTGGAGTTTTAGTACGTTTTTAAAACTTAATTAGAGAATTAGTACGTTCACTATTTATAATTGGCAAAATAGGTGAGAGAGTGTTTGTGTGTGAGTGTGTGTGAGTGTGTGTGAGATAGGAAAGTTTTGTAGGACCCATTTGTGAGATTGAAAAATTGTGATAATTATTTAAATAGTTATTAATATAATCTTTTTTAGAAAACTTTTCAGATACAAAAAAAATCTATATTTTTTTCTTTATAATTTGATATGCATTTTGTTTAATAATTTTTAAATATATTCTATACATCTTTTTTACCCGTACACTTAATAAAGTGTACGGATGTTTGTACACATTATTAAGTGTACACATGTCTCTACACATTACTAAGTGTAAACATTACATCTATACACTTAATAATGTATAGAGACATCTGTACACTTAATAAGATATGCATATATCCGTACATTTAATAAGGTGTACAGCCCGTACACTTAATAATGTGTACAAACATCCGTACACTTTATTAAGTGTACGGGTAAAAAAATGTATAGAATATATTTAAAAATTATTAAACAAAATGCATATCAAATTATAAAGAAAAAAATATATATTTTTTTTGTATCTGAAAAGTTTTCTAAAAGAGATTATATTAACAACTATTTAAATAATTATCACAATTTTTCAATCTCACAAATGGGTCCTACAAAACTTTTCTATCTCACACACACTCACACACAAACACTCTCTCACCTATTTTGCCAATTATAAATAGTGAACGTACTAATTCTCTAATTAAGTTTTAAAAACGTACTAAAACGCCAACATACCCATAATAAAACTATGAAATTGATATATTGCTCATAATGGTCAACAACGGTTGCCCACCACTGATTAATTGCCTTTATAACTTTATTTCTGAATAATAAAACAAAAGATTTGTATCACTTATATTTTTTTAAAAAGTTTGATATGATAAAATTCAAATAATATTACATAAAACGTGGGAAAAAAAAACCAGTAGGTAGGTCGACCAAATCCAATCTGATATAAGTTACACACCATACATACGTTGTTGTTTCATCTCTACTGCTCTCTCTTCTAATCAAAAAACTCACTGTGTAATAATTTTTCATTCGTCGGCAAAAATGGTGGAGCAGAAAAGATTCGCTCTGTTTCTTGCGGCTTTGGACTCAGAGTTCGTGAAGAAAACGTACGGGGGATATCACAACGTGTTCGTGTCAACGTTCGGGGACGAAGGAGAGCAGTGGGACTCGTTTAGGGTCGTCAGCGGTGAGTTTCCCGATGAGAAAGATCTCGACAAGTACGATGGCTTTGTTATCAGCGGAAGCGTTCACGATGCATTCGAGAACTATGATTGGATCCTTAAGCTCTGTGACCTTGTCAAGAAGATCGACCAGATGAAGAAAAAAATTCTTGGAATCTGCTTTGGTCACCAGGTCCTTTTCGTTATCTTTCTTTTTTTGTTGTCATCTAATTTTGTCTTCTTGGTTAGAGATAATTTTTATCAGTGAATTTGAATAGGTATATAAACATCCGATCCCCTGTGTTTTTATTTCATGATTTTTTGTTAGTTCTAACCTTTCTAAATCTAAATTGAACCCATTTTTCTGCATGATCTTGAGTGAAATGTTAATGATGCTTGTTTGGAGAAACACCTTCCAATTTATTAATGATATAATTGACCATTTCCATGAAGATATGAAATGATCAAAGTACATCATCATCATTAATTAATATTACTAGTGGATTATTCAATAAGCTTGACAACAAAACTTAGGATCTACAAAATGGGTTAATGATTAAAAGATTAAGTAGGAGTATCTGATTAACAATAAAAGTTAATGTAATAATGTATCTGATTAAAAAGATTAAAAGAATTCTCTTCCAACCGACAAGAAAATGTGGTTTTGAGGGTTGTGTTGTTAGTGTCAGGGATGATTCTTCAAACCGCATAATGCGTCATGCATGTTGTTGATTAAATAATGTTTTTCCTAATTAAAAATAAATAAATACGATTCTCCGTTTAGATCATAGCCAGAGTAAGGGGAGGAACAGTAGGAAGAGCAAGGAAGGGACCAGAACTAAAACTTGGAGACATAACCATCGTAAAGGATGCGATTACGCCAGGAAGTTACTTCGGAGACGAGATTCCTGAGACCATAGCGATCATCAAATGCCACCAGGACGAAGTCTTGGTGCTCCCAGAAACTGCTAAAGTGCTTGCTTACTCCAAAAACTACGAGGTGGAGATGTTCTCTATTGAGGATCATTTGTTCTGTATTCAAGGACACCCTGAGTATAACAAAGAGATTCTCTTCCATCTTGTTGATCGTGTTCTTAGTCAAGGCCTCGTCCCGGTTCGTTTTTTTCCCCCTTAACTCTGATTAATTGACAGAAGACAAATTTATATATAGAAAAATTGCGAAGTAATAGAACTTGGATACAGAGTATATATGGGTGGATTCTGGATTAAAATATTCACCAGATGGAATTAGAATAACCATAAACTAGGGTGTTGTTAATTAGTCATTTCAATTTAGTACACCTCATCACATGTGGCAAGAATCGAATCGATTGAAATATTAATGAGAAACAAAGTGTAGAATATTTCTAAGAAATATGAAAATTATGTATGCAGCAAGAGTTTGCGGATGCGGCAAAGGCAACGATGGAGAAGAGGGGAGCAGACAGGAAGCTTTGGGAGAAGATTTGCAAGAACTTCCTCAAAGGCATGCATCCGACTAACTAGTTTCACTACTACCAGATCATTACCTATTTGGCGCTCTTGTCATATTGGGAACATTTATGGATTTTTATTACTTACTTCATTATTCCTGTTCAATGTAGTAGAGAATAACCTATTAATCTCCAGCGTGACTTATTCCTGTGTTATACTTTTATACCATTAATAAATATAAATTAAGTAACTAAATTATTTAAAAACCTATAAATACGGTTTTCTTTTTGTCAACAAATATATATATTTCCCTATTTTTTTAATAAGTCGACTTAAATAAGTCTCAAATCGAAGAAACATTGTTTACAGTTGAAGTTGAACACGAATGGTGTGTGTGGAAAATTATTTGTTTTAGTATTACTTCGTTTACAAATAAAAAGAAAATAGAAAAATGTAAGAAATTTCTTTTACGTAGTTCAATTTCCTCCCGACATAATTTGTTAATTGAAATTAGAAAATATGATCAAAGAAACCTCTACTTTCAGAATTCTTCTATTGATAACTTGATTTGCTGCTGCTCAATCAATAGTTGTGGTTTTAACCTACAGTTTAAAATACCCATAGTCTTAAAAAATGTTATGGTTTCATGCTCACGACACTATACACTACATGACTACAGGTAGGTCAGTAGTAACGTAACATCGTTTTCTGTCGTTATATGTTACAGTTTTGTGATTAGAGTATAGTCTTATTTATATTTTGGACCGATATATATATATCTTATTATATAAACCTTGGTTCTCAAAGTTAGTAACTCACCAGATCGTGATACGTGTTAATTTTAACGATTAGAGATTAAAGTTAAAAACTCACCAGATCATGACACGTGTCAATTTTAACGACCAGAGATCAAAATTAGTAATTCATCAGATCGTGACACATGTCAATTTTAAAAAGTTAGTAACTCACCAGATCGTGACACGTGTTAATTTTAACGAACAGAGACCAAAGTTAAATACTCACCAGATTATGACACGTGTCAATTTTAACGATCAGAGATCAAAGTTAGTAACTCATCAGATCATGACACATGTCAATTTTAACGATAAAAAATATTACAGTTTTCAAGCTGCATAATATAATTGTAATCTTATTATATTAAAAAAACAACTAAAATAAATATACTATGTGTCATCCATATCAAATTTTCACTGTTACAAAGATTCTCAACCACTACATGGTAAAATAAATATACTATGTGCCATCCAAATTTGGTCGTATAATTATACTATATAACCTAGCACATTAAATTTTCTGTCTTTGTTTGCACAAAAAAAATATGTCTGTATGGTTAGCCAATTTTGGACAATAAGTACTGCAACAAGATTTGTGAAGGTCATGCGAAGAAAACGAAGATCATGGAGAACCGATTGGCATTCTTAGGAAAAAATTTTGAACTAATATTTTTATTATATTAAAAATCTTATTATATAAAGCTGGGTTTTCAAATTAGCCACATGTCAAGTATACTGATGAAATGTTGACACGAGTCAAAAATTATTATTTTCAAAATAGCTAATTAAACAAATAACATTAAATCTAAATAAAATTTACATCTTTATCTAAAAAGAATTCTAAATCAAAAAAGAAAATTAACAAAACTAATATATTTTCCATTGTAAGCTACTTATGTTATATGTGTTTTCTCAATAAGTTTTTGACATGTATAAACAAAAAAGTAATTCACTAAGCATGTATATTATTATTAATAAATTATGTCAAAATAATAAGTTGAGAATAATTAATAAATTATCTCCCTCTCCAGGATATCGTCGCCATACTTTTGATTCGGGTAAAAATAAGTTGAGAATTTATGATTTGAGAATATTTGAGACGAGGTCATAACTTTAAGTTGTTTTGGTACAATTGGATACTTATGAAGAGTAATTAGGTTGTTGATCCTTAACTTGATTATGACATATGTCGTGTTTTGGATTGTATATAAAGTTTCTATTTTGTATATCTTAATTTTCTAAGACTTATATATACCATCATGATTATAATTTACAAATTTTTACTTTTATTACATTATATTAAATTTCTTTCAATTTCTCAATTTTTTTTGGGTTAGTCATAAAATCATTATAATTGAATCGATAATTTTCACCAGTTGTTCATCCAATATATTTGGAGTAAAAAAAAAGTTCATGGTTAAAGAAATTATGTCACAAAACAATTTTAGTAATTATAAAAACTATAATTATGCCAAAATGAAAGTAAAACAACATAAAAGTTGTTTAATTTGTTTAAAAGACATTTTATAGGTGGTGATAAATAGCATACTTTAACAATAAAATAATTTTGGGTGTAAGAACATATTTTTAATGGTAAAACATAGAGTAAAATTGTATGTGGTTACTTATTAGATGTTGCTTTGATGAATTTGTTGCATGTAAAATATTTTGTGAATAAGTTGTGAAACGTTTTTGAAATATGACAATAATAATATTTGTAATGATGAATATTTGGCAAAAGTTTTAGTGGGATAAAATGTAGCTTTAAATTATTATAATCATTGTTATAATATATTAAAAATATAAAAATATAAATAAATGTATAAAGGTAAATACAAATATTCTCTAACTTAAATTATTTATATATTTACTTTATAAAAAAAATTTCTTTATATATTTTTGAAAAATTGTTTTAGATTTAGGATTTATTTTTTCAAACAATTTTTGAACCCGCACATCGTGCGGGCCCTTATCTAGTATATATATGTTCAATAATTTAAAAACGCAAAACTGAGAAATGCCAGCCCTTCTTGGAACGGACGGAGAAATAGTCAAATGTGCGATAATTTGATTTTTTTAACAAACCTTACATATTTTATTTTAGTTAAAGAAAAGGGCTTAATACAGTAAAACTTCTATAAATTAATACTCTATAAATTAATAAACATTATACATTAATAAATTTTGTTGGTCCCAAGACGGGTCAGTGAAAAAATTAACAAAACTCGATAAGATAATAAGATAATATTTTATTTAAAATCTCCATGTAAAATATGGTCCCAATAGTATCATAAATTAATAATCATGTAAATTTATACACATATATATATATATGTATATATATATACTGATATAATAATGTATGTTTCCCCTAAAGCTCATTTCTATAGAACAGTGTTAATGTTGTATTTTCAAACAATAATAATATCTCTAAAATATTTTATAACATATCATAAAAATAGTTAAATTTTAAAGTTTTCAAATTTTTCAAAGAAATATTTTAGGATCCAATTTTTTATTGAGATGTGATGAATTTGACTTTGCGAGTTAATTGCTTCAATATTTTCTTTATACATTACTTGATTCTGGATGATAAGAAACACAAGTTCAAGTCTTGAATATTTTCAAGATCTTATTAGGAACTAAGAATCAAAGGAACAAGAATGAACTAAGATATGCATCATTTACAATTTGATAATTTGACAGAATATTAAAATAGGAGAATTGATATATTATTCATATATTTGAATTTATGTATGTCATATGTATAAATCAATTTGTCTATAGTATTTATAATTTATCGTCAATAATGTTTTCTAAATTTACAACATCCGAAAGTTTAATCTTATATTGCTAAAATTGTCTCAATTCATAATTTTCAAAAATTTAAGGAATTTAAAATATATCTATAAATTAATAATTATTATTTTATAGATAAATTAATATCACTATAAATTAATAAAATATTTTAATCCCAACAATTATTAATTTATTGAAGTTTTACTGTATGTTTGTTTCAGTGATGTAACTCCGAAAACGAAGGATGCACATATTTTCACATAGAACCAAAACCAAATCGTTTTTCAAGAGTCGGTGTACGCAACGTATGCTTTTCTTTTGAGATTTAAGAGTGCTGTTAATCTACGTATAAAAAAGTACTTATTTTTTGTTTGTTTGTTTCTAAACACCGATAACTCTAATTTTAAATAATGACCAATTTCCAGAACAATAGGTCAAGTTAAAATAATATATTCAGTATAGTTGTATAATTTGGTACAATTTCTTTTGTTTGTGTGTGTTAAAGTGAGTTAGACAAAACAAAAATAAGAAAGGTTAACTGAAACACGAGTGTAACTAAAATACGCGTCATTTTAATTGCTTTTTGGCAGGTAATAAATAACTTACTACTAACAATTATATTATTGGTTGTCTACATCGATCTATGTTATAATAATATATTAGGATCTGTGCTAGAGCACGGTTTGAAATTCCTTTTATTTATATTATAACTAGATAATGGCCCGCGCTGGTAGCGCGGGGAAATTTTTATATTTTTATATTATTTTGTTATTTGTTAATATTATATTTATGTTGTATCATTTATTTACATGTTATATAATATAGTACTATATGGTGAGTTTTGATTCATATTAACCTACTAATAGGTAGGCCTGGAACTACTATCAATACCCTTACTGGACCCGTTTCTCGGTTTGTATCCGTCCCGAAAAAAGGTACCCGCAACTTTAGAGTCGAGTGAAAAGTATAATAATTATATTATCCGTGAATAATGATCGAATATCGGATATTAATTTAATTTTTGAGCGTCCCGTTACCCGTCTCATTACCCGTTTTATTATCTATTTTGTAGAATAATGTTACCAGTGTGACGAAATATCTATGTAAATTTGGATTTGTTTGTTACAAAATAATAGTAGAAAATTTATTAATTCTATACATTTTATAAAATCATATATTTAATTACTTAAGGTCATACTCTGATTTTGACCCGTAGTTGGTACTACTATTTTGGTTTGGTGCAATATCAAATTCGTTAATTATATATTCGGTAAAGCTAAAAAACCCAACAAAATATGTATTGACCCGTGATTTGGTATTACAAATTGATGTGATTGGTATAACATGTTATATATTAGTTTTATAGGTGAAAATTACAATTAGGTTATGTATATTATCAACATTATACACTTAATATTGTTTATATAGTGAATATTGTGTATAAACAATTAAGTTTTAGTCAATTAAATAGTTTGTTATTATTTCCGAAGATTTATGAAATATTAAATAGAGTTTTATTTTTTGTAAACAAATCTAAACTTTTATTTTGCTAGTTATTAGAATAATTAAAATATTATAGCATTTTCATAATATGTCACATCAAAACTGATTAAATTTTTAACAACATAGCTTAAATAAGTATATAGATATATTTTAAAAATATAAACAATGTTGTATCCTAATTTTAATATATATTTGTTATTATTAAATGATTTCGATATGTAAATGTTTAAACTTAGTTTTATAAATAAATTTATAATTTATAATTTTTCTAAATAGTTTGTTATTTTTCCTAAGATTTCTTAAATAATAAATAGAATCTGTTTAATTATTTTATCACATAATTTCGAAATTATTTTATTAAATAATTTCGAAATTATTTTATTAATGATTTCTAATCTAATAGCTATTTTTTGGGTAATTATTTTCTGGTTACAACAAATTAATATTAAGATTCTGTTATTATATTTTGTATTAAAAATACAGTAGCGTTTTTTGTAATATCTTACATAAAGTAAGGTTATTTGTTTATAGAGTTGCTTAAATAAGTATATAGATTTTAGAATAAAATACGATTCTGAAAATCACGACTAGTGTTAGATTAGGACTTTAAAAACTTTTAAAATTCAATCATATAAATTATATTTATTATAAAATTATAATATAAATAAAAGGAATGTCAACCAGTGCTCTAGCACAGATCTTAATCTAGCATTAAGGTTTATTTTTTAATTTTTGAATATGATCCCGAAGATCACAATTAATCTTGTTAAATTAGCGAGATTTGATTCTTTTTTTATGAATGAGAGTATATTTTTATTCTTTTAATAACTTTTTATTGATGTGGTTTATAAATAAAATATGTGGAAAATAAATTGGTAATATTGTGATTTTAGATGTTTGGAACCATGAACTATCAATTTGGAATAACCCGTTTAAGATTTTTGGTTACAATTACGGTTTTATTCAATTAATATATGGATTTATTTATAACCTATGTATAACCTATTTGTAACCATTTATTAAAATTATAAAGTCTAAAAAAACAATGTTGTGTACTTCCCTTTTTATTATAAAGGGGATATATACATTTATGAATTACATTTCGAGTTATATCTTTTATTTGTATTTATTTAAAAACTTAATTACAAAGTTTGATTTATATATTTTTTCAAAAATAACATTATCTCAGATTTTGTTTCCTAAATATTTTACATACCAATCCAACAAAAAAATTAATACAATATAATCAATATAAAAACAAAAACTATGATATATTTAACCACACGTTCTATTGTGTATCGAAGATATTATATCTTTGAATCCTTTGCAAACAAAGAAAACAATAATTTGATTATTATTTTGTTTTCCAGCCTATGAGCTTTGATTCTTAACGTAAAAATAACTTCGATTCACATTTATTTAAATATAATAATTAATATGTATAAACTTAATAAAATTTTCGAATATTACGAATAAATGACTTACTATATATATAAATCCCTTATTTTTGTTATAATAATTAAAAATCGAAATAGAATCTCAAACATTAAATATAACAAACAAATGGTCATAAAATATATTACAGGTTAAAAAGTTAATATATATATTTAGCCGCACAAACGGTCGGGAAATTTAGTTATTCCTCTATCTGCAAAACATCTAATATTTAACCAACAAATATAATATAAAATATAAATAATAATAAAAATTATATGCATGCGGTGTACTACAAAATAAGATCTTGTAATGCTATCAAATTGATATCTATGCTCAAAATGGTGAACAACGGTCGCCCACCACTGATTAATTTGCCTCTAGCTATAACTTTCTTTTTGAATAATAAACTAAAAGATTTATATCACTTATTTTTTTAAGAAAAAGTTTTGTTAAATAAAATTCAAAAACAAATTACATAAAACGTGGGAAATAAAAATAAAAACCAGTAGGTAGGTCGACCAAATCCACTCTGATATAATTAGTAAATTTCACACCATACGTACGTTAGTTGTTTCATCTCCACTGCTCTCTCTGTCTCTCTTTTCTAATCAAAAGCAGACTCACTGTGTAATATTTTTTCATTCGTCGGCAAAAATGGTGGAGCAGAAAAGATTCGCTCTGTTTCTTGCGGCTTTGGACTCAGAGTTCGTCAAGAAAACGTACGGGGGATACCACAACGTGTTCGTGTCAACGTTTGGAGACGAAGGAGAGCAGTGGGACTCGTTTAGGGTCGTCAGCGGTGAGTTTCCCGATGAGAAAGATCTCGACAAGTACGATGGCTTTGTTATCAGCGGAAGCGTTCACGATGCCTTCGAGAACTATGATTGGATCCTTAAGCTCTGTGACCTTGTCAAGAAGATCGACCAGATGAAGAAGAAAATTCTTGGCATCTGCTTTGGTCACCAGGTTCTTTTCATTCTTTTTTTTTTTTGGATTTTTTATTGTCATCTAATTTTGACTTATTGGTTAGAAATCATTTATATTAGTGAATTTGAATAGGTATATAAACATCCCCTGTTTTTATTTCATGATGTTTGTTGTTCTAAGCTTCTAATTTAATAATGATTAATTGGCCATTTCCGTGAAGTTATGAAATGATCAAAGTACAATACATCATCATCATCATTAATTAATAACTAGTGGATTAATATTCAATAAGCATGACAACAAAACTTAGGATCTACAAAATGGGTTAAGGATTAAAAGATTAAGTATCTGATTAACATTAAAAGTTAATGGATCACATTTGGTATAATATATCTGACTAAAGAGATTAAAAGAATTCTCTTCAAGCCAACAAGAAAATGTGGTTTTGAGGGTTGTGTTATGGGGTGTATTTGATACAATGATTTGTGTACAGTTATAACTCATATGTTATTCAATCTTGTATTTGAAAAAAATTATTAAAATCCACTATTATTAAACTGATGATTTTAAAATCTACTATAAAATCCACCGTTATTAGTGAAGAGTAGAGAGAGTAGCTGGAGTTTTGATGACAAGTGATTGTCCGATACAAATTGTTTTCATCATCTCATTTCATTTTATCCAATACTCTTAATTTTCTTCATATGAATCAGATGAGTCTAAAAAAAACAATCCACCGTTATTCAAAACAGTTTGTGGATTTGTATTTTAATAATTTTTAGAAATTTTGTAAGATCTTAGAGGATTTGTTTAGTTAAAAATAGAGAAATCTAAATCTCATCATTTATGTGGCATTTGAAAGAATTTTATAATAAACCATATTCACTAAAATCTATCAAAATTTCAAATTTACTAAATCCCATAAAATTCTCAAAAATTATGGTTTCAATATATCCGCAGTATTAGGGATGATTTATCAAACTGCATAATGTATGTTGTTGATAAAATAATGTTTTTCCTAATTAAAAAGAATTACGATTCTCCGTTTAGATCAGGGGCGGATCTAGTAAGGCTCTATTGGGGTCAGCTGACCCCATTTAATTTTTTTTGTGTGTGTATTATTAGTTATAAATTCTAATATGACCCCTCTAAATTTTGTAATTTGACCCCTACAAATTTTACATTTTGATTTTGACCCATACAAATTTTACATTTTTACCATATTTTAAACTAAATTTCTGTTTTGAGCCTCTAAAATTTGCATTTTTACCCTCATTTTTCTTAAAAAAATCATTTTAATCCTCTAAAATTTTACATTTTTATTCCTTTAAAAAAAAAAAAATTATTTGGACCCCTCTAAAATTTGTTTCTGGCTCCGCCACTGGTTTAGATCATAGCCAGAGTAAGGGGAGGAACAGTAGGCAGAGCAAGGAAGGGACTAGAACTAAAGCTTGGAGACATAACCATCGTGAAGGATGCAATTACGCCAGGAAGTTACTTCGGAGACGAGGTTCCTGAGACCATAGCGATCATCAAATGCCACCAGGACGAAGTCTTGGTGCTGCCAGAAACTGCTAAAGTGCTTGCCTACTCCCAAACTACGAGGTGGAGATGTTCTCTATTGAGGATCATCTGTTTTGTATTCAAGGACACCCTGAGTATAACAAAGAGATTCTCTTCCATCTTATTGATCGTGTTCTTGGTCAAGGCCTCGTCTCGGTTTGTTTTTTTTTTCCCTTAGCTCTGATTAATTTACAGAAGACAAATTTATATATAGAAAAATTGCGAATTAGAACTTGGATACAGAGACTATGGGTGGATTCTGGACTAAAATATTCACCAGATTGAATTAGAATAACTATAAACTAGGGTGTTGTTGATTAGTCATTTTAATTTAGTACACCTCATCACATGTGACAAGAATCGAATCGAATGAATATAAAATGTTTAAGAATCGAATGAAATATTAATAAGAACCAAACTGTAGAATCTTTCTAAGAAATATGAAAATTATGTATGCAGCAAGAGTTTGCGGATGCGGCAAAGGCAACGATGGAGAAGAGGGGAGCAGACAGGAAGCTTTGGGAGAAGATTTGCAAGAACTTCCTCAAAGGCATGCAGAGTTCCGACTAACTAGTTTCACTACTACCAGATTACCTATTTGGCACTCTTGTCATATTCGAAATATTTATGGATTTGTATTACTTACTTCATTATTCCTGTTCAATGTAGTAGAGAATAACCTATTAATCTCCAGCGTGACTTATTTCTGTGTTATACTTTTATACCTCTAATAAATGAATTAAGTAACTAAGTTATTTAAAAACCTATCAATACGGTTTTCTTTTTGTCAACAACTATACAATTTTTAACAAGTTGGGTCAAATATGTAAGTCAATTCAAAAAAACATTGTTTACCGTTGAACACACGAATGGTGTGTGGAAAATTATCCGTTGTAGTATCACCTCGTCTACAAATAAGAGAAATAGAAAAATGTAAGAAACTTCCTTAACTTCGTTCGATTTCCTCTAGACATAAATGCGGTTATTTGTTAAATGAAATTAGAAAATATGATTTCTTCTATTGTTAACTTGATTTGTTGCTAAATTAATAGGTGTGGTTTTAACCTACAGTTTAAAATACCCATAGTCTTAAAAAATGTTATGGTTTCATGCTCACGAGTCACGACACTAAACACTACAGATAGGTCAGTAGTAACGTAACATCGTTTTCTGTCGTTATATGATACATTTTTGTGATTATTCTATAGTCTTATTTATAGACCACACAAAAAAAAAAATCATAAAGCAGACTGAAAATGATGGGACGACTATCATTTATATGTTACAATTTTGTCAAAAAAAATCATACCATACTGTTTTATCATTCTTCTTAACTTGGTGGGACTGTTTTGTGATAACGTGGTTTAAATATTGCATTTCGCTGTCAAACTTTCATTTGATTGTCACTTTATGCTTGTAGAGTTGTAATCTCTTGGTTGTAATTAATTCTATAAGTTTTAAAATAATAATGATAATTCTGTAGAGTGTATATCTTGCACTATTAGCAAAAGTGGATTTTAGCTAGAACGAGAATATTCCATTCTCTACTTTAATTATATTAACTGATTAAGAAGCAAAATCATGCTTTTGTTTTATTAGGGTTAAGATGAATAGCACACTAATTAATTTGTGATATAGTGTTATTATGGATGTGTCACCATGTAATGAACTTCGCATAAATGTATATATGTATGTGTTATATATTTGCCATGACTAAATTAAGGAGCTCCGACAGAGATAAACGAGATGCTCTCTCCCCTCCAGACTTCTCTCTCTCCGCCAGCTAGCTAGAGATTTCCGCCACACCATGAATCTCGTGTTATATCAATTTGTCAATTCTCCAGATGACAATAATTCATCATCTCAAACAGTGTCTTTTTCTTTAAAACAGAAGATGTCTATTCAATAATTATTAATTCAAGTTTTTTATTATTATTATTATATAGTTTAATTTAGATCCAGACTATTATTATGCACGTGAAAAATAGGATCAAACAAGTTTGTACGGTAAGAAACAGCTCACTGTGGTAGTGTAAATCCAAAAACGTTATGTTCTGTGAAAGGTGAATCCAAATTTAGGACCAGAACCCTGTTCTAACGACCCGACCGCTTCCCTTAATTTTGGTTTTTTTTCTATTTAGTTGGTAATGTATTATTTCTTTAACACATGATTCTGCGTAGTCGTGTTTCTGTCAATTACCGTAAGTTCTCTAACAAAGATCCACCCACGAATAGAAAAATAAAAAGAAGAAGCTATATAAGCAATGCATGACGGAATTTAAAAATATATATATATATATATATATATATATATATATATATTAGGTGAGAATTAAGCTCTCTATTCATTGATTCATTCACATATATAAAAATGTACATAACATTCTTTTAGTAATAAACCTATCATTGACACTTTGATTCACTTATTTTTTTTTGTATGCGCGTGTGTGTATGAGCATGTGACTCGTCTATCAAATATCAATGATAGGAATTCACAAAGAATCTCAAAAGCCAATAAATACGCGTCGCGAGAAACACGTGAGATATTAACATGATGCGAACTAATCACACACTAGTGGTATATCAACATTAAACAGGAAAATCATAATCGTTGTCCAATAAGAAAAAATGGATCTCAGTTAGATACTTTGATGTATACGTTTTCAACATTTCTAATCCATAATATATTCAGTTGTTGCGATATAATTCAAAACTGTTTTGGTCAATAGACCAAACCGAAAACCGGTTCTTATAGACCAAACGGATACTGCTGTCTAGCTCCTCCTTCCTTTATATATGCCCTAACACATTCTCAATTCTCTCACCATCAATAACATCTCTCTATCTCTCTCTCTTCTCTCCCACAATGGTGAAGCAGATAAGACGATACGCTCTGTTTCAGGCCACGCCAGATTCTAAGTTCGTCAAGGAGACGTATGGAGGCTACTTCAATGTATTTGTGTCGGCATTTGGAGACGAAGGAGAGCAATGGGATCTTTTCCGTGTGATCGATGGCGAGTTTCCTCACGACGATGATCTTGAGAAGTACGACGGATTCGTCATTAGCGGGAGTCTACATGACGCTTTCGCAGAAGAGGCTTGGATCAATGAGCTTTGCTCTGTTTGCCAAAAACTTGATGTGATGAAGAAGAAAATTCTTGGCATATGCTTTGGTCTCCAGGTTTGATATTAATACTATCATCCAATGTGTTTGTTTCTTTCTATTATTTAAAACATTGCCTACTTAGTTGATCTATATATAACATATAGGTTTTAAATAACTAGGGAAGTAATTCACAATATCTTAAAACTCTATAGTTGAAAAATGTACATGAATACTAGTTTGCCTAACTTGCTACTTCACAATCTATGTTGTAGACTAGAATAATTAATCTAGTTTAATATTTATTCAAAGTATAGTTAAAATTTATTCAAAAAATATCCACCAAGACAATTATATAATATATAATTTTGAACTTTGTAACTCAAATACTCAATTATCATAGTTCTTCGTTGTTCTTTGGTGGGTCACCACTACTCAATCATCATAGATCATAGCCAGAAAGAAACAAAGATTTTAAAGAGATTTTAAATGAAATGATATGTATAAAGTAATAAAGGTATTTGGGTAAATAAGCTTGATAATATATTTCCTAGCATCTAATACGAAAATAGATTTACCAAAGAATTAGTTTCATGCTACACATGGTTACCCTCATAAGTCATAACTTATATCTTACGTTTTCATTTTCTTGGGATTTAGATAATTTGTAGAGTAAGAGGTGGAAAGGTGGGAAGGGCTCTTAAAGGACCAGACTTAGGCCTTCGTAAGATAAACATTGTTCAAGAAATGATCGAACCGGGTGGTTACTTTGGTCAAGAAGTTCCCGAGGATTTGTTGATCATAGAATGTCACCGAGACGAAGTACTTGAGCCTCCTCAGTCGGCCAAAGTCATTGGGTTCTCAGACAAGTGTGACGTCGAGATATTCTCTGTGGAAGATCACTTGTTTTGCGTTCAAGGCCATCCTGAGTACAACAAGGAGATTCTCTTGGAAATCACTGATCGTGTCCATAAGATCAAATATATCGAGGTTCGCTTAAAACGTCTATCTTCATTTAGTTCTAATCCTATATTATACATATATAGTTTAATTTATTTATTTTTGTTTGTAGGAGGAATGTGTGGAGAGAGCTAAGCGTACGATACAAAAGGTCGAACCAGACACGAGGCGTTTGCACATTCTTTGCAAGAATTTCTTGAAAGGACGAAGCCACTTGGTTTAAGTACTAATTATTACTCTATATCAATAATGGTCTTTCATAAATCCGCTACGTTTGTGGAAGTTCAAAATTACACTATAATATGATATGGTGATCACATAATGTAACAGTACCTATACTTAAAATAAATTACCGATAAGCAAAAATACTTCGTTTTTTTTTTGGGGAAATAAGCGTGAAAATATGTGATCCCTTTCCTCAAACGTTTTTAAACTTCTTGAAACTGAAAATCCCTTTTGAAGAATTCTTATCTCTACTTTCTTGTATTTACTTTGTTTGCAACCTGTATGAATTTACCTCTGCCTTGAGGTTTTAATTTGAACGAAAGAGTTTGACCAAAAAAATAAAAAAGGTGAAAATAAATCAAATAAACAATAACATATATAACCTTATATACACTTTCTGTTTCATAATATATGATGTTTATAGAAGTGTTGTTATCTTATAATATATGATGTTTTTAAGTTTCTATACAACTTTTAGATTAATTTTATATTTAATACTCCATCTGTTTCATAATATAAGATGTTTTAGATGTTTTTCTTTGTTTCATAATATTATATTTTCAACTTTCTAGATAACTTTTATATTTTCTTATTAATTATTTTATGCAGTATTGTTTATGATTGGTTAAACTTTTTTAAAGTGGTTATTTCTTGATTTGCGTACTTCTCTCAAAACATCTTATAGATTAAAATGGAGGGAGTATAATGCAATCTTGTTTATGATTAATTAAACTTTTTCAAAGTAGTTATTTTTTATTATGCGTGTTTTAGCTAAAACATAATATATTTTGAAAGAGAAAGAATACATTCTTAGAAATTCATTTTTTTTGCATTGTTTTTTAACTTGTTGGATATTTCCACCATCATATAAAGTGATGTGGGGGTGAGGATATAGCAATGCCACAATATTTATGTGGTCAAGTAGTTACAGTTTCTTAATCCCAAGCTAGAAAAAGGAAAGAAGTGGAAGTGATTACGATTCTTTTGTCGTTTGTTTTTTTTGGCAACACTAATAATAATTCAGTTTGGCACCGGCCAATTACAACTTACAAGAAAGAGATAATTCAAACCCAAAAACATTAATAATCTAGTAGTAGGATACGTACAAATTAAGTAAGTCTTAATTAATCTATGGTATAAAAGTCAAGTATATTATGAAATGATATACACCAAACAACACTAATCTCATGACCCCCATGACTAAAAAATGTGAGTGGTTTCTACAAATTAGAGTTAAGATAAACGAGGTGTGGAGTTGTCATCTTTATACACAGCTAACGAAACACCTCACGTTTTCTCTCTATCTCCCCATTAACCGTTTTTTTTTTTTTTTTTTTTTTTCTCCTATTTAAAGAAAAATCTCACTTGGCGTGGTGTGTGATCGTGTTCTCCGTCGTCTCTTAACCACATTTCCCAAATCTCTCTTCATCTCCATCATCCCGTAATCTCTCTGTAGAAGAAGAAGAAGATGGTGATGGTGGTGGAGGAGCAGAAGAAGAAGAGGTTTGCTCTATTTCTCGCGACGAGCGACTCCGATTTCGTTAAAAAGACTTACGGTGGATACTTCAACGTCTTCGTTTCGACTTTCGGAGAGGAAGGTGAGCAATGGGATCTGTTTCGAGTCGTCGACGGTGACTTCCCCGATGAGAAAGATTTAGACAAGTACGACGGTTTCGTCATCAGTGGTAGTCCACACGATGCTTTCGCTGACGCCGATTGGATTGTTAAGCTTTGCGAGGTTGTTCAGAAGCTTGATGAGTTGAAGAAGAAGGTCCTCGGCATCTGTTTCGGCCACCAGGTTTACGAATTTTACAATTTCTTGATTTTGGATCTGATTTAGGGTTTTAGAAGGAATTGTGTAATTTTGGATCTGATGGTTATTGTTGTGTGTGGTGTGGTCAGATCATTACTAGGGTTAAAGGTGGGAAAATAGGAAGGGCTGTTAAAGGTGCAGATATGGGACTTAGAAGGATTAGTATAGCTAAGGATAATGAAAAGCTAAGAGGTCACTTTGGAGGAGACGAGGTTCCTGGATCTTTAGCTATTATAAAGTGTCATCAGGATGAAGTCTTGGAGCTTCCTGAGTCTGCTACAGTTCTTGCTTCTTCTGAGATTTGTGAGGTTGAGATGTTTTCTATTGGAGATCACTTGCTCTGTATCCAAGGGCATCCTGAGTATAACAAAGAGATTCTGTTTGAGATTGTGGATCGTGTCCTTAATATGAAGCTTATGGAGGTTTGTTTTTGTTCTTCTCTTTGTTGTTAACTTTATGGAACCTATCAGTTGATTGATCTTTACTGTTTTGATTTTTCAGCAAGAGTTTGCGGATAAGGCAAAGAGTACAATGGATACTGCACAACCAGACAGGGATCTATGGCAGAAGCTCTGCAAAACCTTTCTCAAAGGTTGATCTGAGCAAGTTTAATTTGTTATCTACCAAACTATGTCATATCTCGATGATCCTACCATTTCCTTTGTATTTTATCTTCATCAGAATAAAACAATCACTGTCATTTATATTACCACTTTTATCTTTAATCTTAAATCTTAATGTTACAGCGCAAATCAAACAATAAAATTCAGTATGAGTTAAAAGCGTTCATCATAGACATTAGTTAAATTTGGTCAACAAGGATCATCAGCAGAGAAATCAGGCTCTGAAGGCTTCTGATATTTCACAAGTTCTTTTGTAGACTTTGCTTCAATGCGGTTCTTGTGAACTTTACGAAGTGCATTCGCAGCAAACTTTGACGCCAGGAACGTTGCCCTGATGCTAGTAACCGATCCTTCTCCTTCTTCTTCTTCTTCTTTCCTGAGTTGCTCAAGTTTCTTCTTCTTCACGTATCGTCGCCACGCTGCTTGTATGAAAATAGCAGCCCAAGTCCTCCATTGTTGTGAGTAGAATCTAAATGTGTGCTGAACTTGTCTGCTGTGTAGTCTCCTAAACTGGCTAGCCACAAATTTGAGCTCATCGGCTATCAAAGCGAAAGCCTCTACTTCAGTTAGTGCCTTTGCAGTTCTAGTAGAGGAAGGTAGGTTGGAACCGGATTTGGGATCAAGTGCCCATGTCAAAAGCTCTTCCCCACAGAAATCTCCTTCTTTAAGCAAACTGCGGTTGAAGAATCCGCTTCTCCCACCATCTGTGGTAACACTCTCAAGCCGACCACGGATAATGAAGAGCATCTCGTTGACCGGGTCTCCTTCTCGAACCAAATAAGAGTTCTCTGTGTACAGACATGGCTTCAACCGCTCACAGATTGCATCAAGCAGCCTCTCATCCATATTCTCAAACAGTGGAACCTTTTCATTATGAAAAAAAAACAAGATGGTGTCACTTATATGAATCAAGATTAGAAAAGGGCTTTTGAAATAAGATTCAACTTACCCTCCGAACCAAAGCCAGACAGAGATGGCGTTTGATATCTCTTCTCAGGTCCTTTGGGAGGTTCTGAACCAAATTCTCTTCATCTACTCCGCGTGTCTCTAACCATTTGTACTGGTCATATCTCCTGACCCGTTCTCGCAGTTCCGGTGGAAGCATTCGATGATGCATCCACTGTTCTGAATCACGTCTTTTCACTCTCATCTCTTCAAGTCGGATTGTAAGGGATTGAAGATAAGTCTGCATGTTTCCGATAAGAAGAGCAAAGAGAAGAAGTCCAGCAATGGCAAGTGCTATGGAGAAAATAACCTCTCCAGGGTATGTACTGGTTTCAAGCCCTTGACCAAGAGTGCTGCATTTGATATCAATGAGGTTAATAATGCAACAGAGACTTGTTATTACAATGAAAGTATTAGAAAAGACAAAAACTCTTTTAGCATTACGTACCTGAGATTCTGAAGTCCCCACCATAAACAGAAGAAGTACTTGGAGACAAAGCTCTTAGATGAGACAATGCCAGAGGACAGTGCTCTTAAGTAGATCCCGAAATCAAAAGGAGGATTATCACCATCAGTTGTATTAACTGGACAATTTATTTGAAGAACAGATTCTTTGATGGTACTCCAAGCTGCATAACCATCCATATTTTCATTACCACAAAACAGAAAGTTTCTGGTACAGTTGTTCTGGCTAATACTGCAAGCCTTGCTCCAGCATCCATTATAGCGTTCTAAGGCCAACAAGTACCATAAAGCCCCAACAATCTGATAAAACATAAATGCATACAAGACAAGAGGGGTTATGAATGGATTTTTCAAGGAAATAAGAGGAAAAGGGTACCAAAATAGTAAGTACTAACATGACTTGCGAGCATGTAGAGTAGTAAATAATAAGCTGCACCAGCCCAAGCAGTTTCAGCAAAAACACCAGCTGTTCTCTTTAACTCTGAGCTCAAAGGATACAACCGAATGAATCTCGGAATATATTGAAGTAAAATGATAGATCGCAGAGCCCGCTTTGTTGCCAGCACACTTGCACCTTTAGAGGTGTAAAGAAATCTCCAAACTACAATCTGAAAAAACCCAAAAAATAACATAAACTAGTCACCAACGTTTGAAAACAAAGAAAAGAATGAGCAAGAAGGCGATTTGTGTTAATATTACCTGTGGAAGTGGAAGCACAGAGAGAAAGTCAATGATGAAGTACTGCTGCAAATACCGTTTAGCTATCTGTGCAGGGTCGATCACAAGTTCGCCACGCCCAAAAACACGAGAAGAAGGGGCGACAAAAGCTGTTCTAAACCGAAGAGCCATGTGAAAAAGATAAAACACATCGATAACTGTCCGCAGCGTAGTAGCTATGATAGCCAATCTCCGGTCTATACCAATACATTTGTCATTATCCTTAACGAACGGAAGATACAAGAAGAGTGGATCCACAGACACAGCGAGAATACAAGAAGTAACAAAAGCTTGTTACAGAGCAAAAGAAACTTGTCCTGTGGATCAAAAATCTTCTTCTCTGATACTTTAAGATCTTCAGGAAAAACCGCCCGTGAAACCCCTAAACCAATTGATCTTCCTAGAGACCAAAGACCTTTAGAACCTCTCCTAAACCCTTTCTTGAAAGAACCAGAAGATGCATTGTTTCCCTGAGAAGCACCACCACCACGTGTTGGTCCTTGTAGATTGAGTGTGCATCTGTTGAGACCTCCTGTATCAGAAGTCTGGGAGTACCTAGAATCCATACTATCCAACCTGTGAAGAACAAAATAAACTAAAGATATCCTTTTATTTTCAAACCTCAAGTAAAGAATTGGCCTTTTCTTTGGCTAAAATGTTATCATCATCATGGTAACAATAATGTGATCAACTATATATACAATAATGAGAATCATTTTATATACCTTACAAACTTCTCTCGCTGGCCACTGATAACTTGTGATTTCACTGCTTTTTTGGCACAGTTTAACATGCTTTTTTTTCCCTTGTGACTCAACTCATGAATCCCAAACCTGTTTCCTCACACAAATTATGATCAAAACCTATTTTGAAGCACCAAACTCCAGCAAAAAATTCAATATAAAAAACCAAAAAAATGCGATCTTTGTTTCTAAATTCCCTCTTAAAACCATTATTTGTTAATGGGTTGAGAACATTCATTTCATAAACATCTAAATTACTTCAAAGGAGACAGTTTCAATAACAGAACGGCACAATCTCAAAAGAAAAAAAAAAAAATGTCAAACCAAAATCTAGTAAAGAGAATGTAAAGATATACCGTTGAAGAAGAAGAAGAAGAGGAATGAGAAAGACGGTTGAAAGAAGTCACAAAGCCGAATCAGACGGAGACGAGAGAGATGAAGAAGAAGAAGAAAGTGAGAAATGGTGGGAGGAGAAGAAGAAGAAGTCGTTTCAGACAGAACATTGAAAATAAAAATTGATTTGAGAAGAAGAAGAAGAAACTGAAAGTGTCTCTCCGTGCCGTCCGGGTCGGGTCCACCCGCTCTTTCTGCCGTCACGTCTCTCATTACACCAAACCTTTATATATATATAATAGTCTTATCTTAAAATGTTTTTAACTAACCTCAGTTTAGTTTGGTGATTAAACAAAAGCACACACATATTAAAACCCTTATCAATAATTATCTCTGACATTCTTGTCTCTCTCTAATAAGAATGTTACAAAATAAACAATATAAATAGATTAATCATAGAATTTAGAGTAGAAATGATCTTCTACTAAATCAATGTTTCAAATTGTAATAATCTAGGCTTCAGCCTCCCACTTTTCACAGCCCCACTTGTTCTTCGATAACAGCCCCACTGTTGTAAACCTCTGCATCAGCTACACAACCACCTTTACCAAGAACCGTTACGTTACCAACCCGAGCCCACTTCCCAACGGTAGAGTCCCATCCCACTATGCTATTAGAGACGCACGCATGTTCCTTGACCCGAACACCACGCATTACAGTACAACCAAACAATCTCACACCTGAATCAATCACGCATCCCGGACCAATCACAACATCAGGTCCTATCAAGCAACCTTTTCCTATAACCGCGTTCTCATCCACGATAACATTCCCGATTATATTGTCCCCTGTAGCCAGTTCCTGAGAAGTTTTCTCTCTTAGAGAGTTAAGGTACAGTCTTTGCCCGGTTATGTAATCTCTCGGTTGACCAATGTCCATCCAAAAGCCAGGTAACACCATCGCGTAAAGCTTCTTCTCTGAGGCTATCTTAGGGAATATCTCTTTCTCTATCGAAGTCCGTCTCAGCTCTATCCTGTCGAGAACAGATGGGTTCAGAAGGTATATCCCAGCGTTTATCTTGTTCCCTACAAAATGTTTTGGTTTCTCTACAAAACTTTCAACTCTCTCTGTTGCTTCCTCTGTAACCACCACACCATATTTGGAAGGATCATCCACCTGTTAATATTCAAAAACGGTATTAACGTATGAATGGTCCAACTTCTGAAAATGCACTTTTTATATATTTATTACCTTGGTCACCATAATGGATGCTTCAGCGTTGTTAGTCTTGTGAAATGCGATCATCTCAAGCAACGGGTATTCGCAGATAACATCACTGTTTAGTACAAAAAACGGTTGGCCTGATTCATCGATGAGCTTATCACGAGCAAGCGCGAGAGGCCCTGCTGTTCCAAGAGGTTCAGTTTCTTGTGAAAATGTGATCTTAATCTCTAGCTTCTTCTCATATTCTTTCACAAAATTCAACATGACCTGAGAGAAAAATACCAAAAACACAATTAGGAGGATGAATAAATTACATCAATTGACATATTGTAATTAAGGAACAATGATATATGTATGTACCTCTGGCTGTTGCTGATTGATAGCTAACACAACTTCAGTCACTCCAGCAGCTTTTAGAGCTTCAATCTGCAAATGGCATCATAATGACAAATAAGAAGCTGCACCAAGGAAACATAATATACCCAAAAAAAACAGAAGAAGAAGCTAAACCTGATGCAAAATCATGGGTTTGTTCCCAAAATCAACAAGGGGTTTAGGCATGGTGAAGGTAAGTGGCCTCAATCTTGTTCCGAATCCTCCAACTAGAATAAGAGCCTTCATTCTACACATATATAATCAAATGATCATCATCTACTCTAATTAATCTGAATTTTTCAGTACATTACTTCAATTTCTCTGACTGAACACACAAACCTAAGAAATTACACAATTACGAATAGATCCAATGAAAAACTCACATGGATATTTGGAATCTGGAAGGAGAGGACTGTCTTCTGGGATTATAATGGGGATCGGGAAGAACTCTACTCTCTGTCTCCTCCTGTAAGGCGTTACAATGCGGCCAACACTGATACGTACGATAAGTCACAAAGCCTAAACCCCGCAATAAATATTTAAAAAAAAAAAAAAAAAAAAATCTGAAATTTTTTTAATATTAAACCAAAAATACTTTTCAACTCTTAAACCAAAAAAAAAAAAGGACATTTTCTTCTACTAATTATCATTAAGGGAGCATCATAATTTTGATGACTAAACAAAAAAAAACTCAACAACATATTTTGTTCTTTTACACATGTAAAAAAAATTATAGCTTTCTCATTTTGTTCATCAGCTAAAGAGATCCATAGATTCTGCAATCTTGCTTCTGGCTTCCTTGCAAAGAACATCTGCTTTGCTTCCATGTATTGGCTTATGAATGATAACTCTGACTTCCCCATGGTTTAGTATTCCTTCACTACCCGTTGGCATGATTTTGCCTGTTCCCATTAGCGTTATTGGTACTACTGGAACTCCTGTTTTAGCAGCCACTGAAAACGCACCTTTCTGTAATATATCACAAGCCTCTTTATGTCAACACACAGAACAAAACATATGTATGATCAAGAAGAATGGTAGAGATTGTTGTTTACCTTGAAAGGACCTAACTGACCATCCTTGCTCCGTGTTCCTTCTGGGAAGAAAAACACTGATGCTCCCTTCTTTAGTAGTTCCATGCAACGTTTTAAGCAATCCTGTAAATTGCACAAGAGTTATAAGAGTGCATCTGCTTAAAACAAAACACTTGGAAAAGTGTGGGAGAAACAAATAGTTAACATACCATTTGGCTTCTTGGGTCCATCCGCTTCAAGGGAACAACACCCATCATTGACATTGCCCAACCGATAATGGGAATTACGAATATCCCAGTCTTGCTGATGAACTTGAAGCTTTTTCCAAGACTGAGAAGTGTGTAGATATCCAGAAAACTTTGGTGGTTTGAGACATATACAGCTGCAGTATCTGATGATGGAAGATTCTCCAAACCCTCGATGGTGATTTTGTAAAAGGGATAAATGCTTATGGAAGCCCAAAGTTTAGCGATGAAGTGATGGAATTTTCTCCTATAGCGATCGAATAGAAGGACAAACGGATGACCAACTAACATCAGGACAATGAGAACAATGGCAGAAACGCCAGCAACAACGCAAAAGCATACCCCTCTGAGTCTTGAGCTCAACTTAATCTCTGCACTTCAAAGTTGAAATAACAAGACAGAATTGTGTATAGAGAGATTAGGAAAACAAAGTTGTTCAACTAGCAAAACATACCAAAAATATATTCACAAAAGTTTTAGCCAAAAGAAAAAAACCTGGTTCCGGGTAAGAAGCTTCAGGGGTTGCAGCTCCAGAAAGATCTGATCTAACAGTGACAGTTCTTGCCAATTCACTTACTCTATGCGATTTCTTAACATGAATTCTGTAAGGATCCCAACTTAAAGAGCGGTTACACCATTGAAACCCAGTACGTCTTGTTTCACTCAAATTTCTTCCACTCGGAACAGCTAAAGAAGAAACATGGAAAGCAAAGCCAGTAGTATTTGTATAAGTAACTCTATATAATCTCAAAAACCAGAATGAGTGTGTAGTACACAGAATCTACAAGTCTTTCTATATAACAAAGAGTGACTCCAAAGATAGCATCAAGAGATAAGATAAAAACTATAGCTTTCAATTGAAGAGGCTGCTGATAAATATATAATCAAAAGGGCTAATTTGGTTTCCTTACCATGAAGGGAAGTACTAAAGCTCCCCATGCCATTCGAAATACGACCAAAGCAACATACTTTATCCTTTGAAATCTGCATCTCCAAATAATTTTCATAGAATAAGAACAATTTTAAGATAGCTTCATGTTCATCATTGTTCAACTAATTCCAAAACAAAACATCACCAAGTTAAAATCTTTATTAAGCTTCCATAGCAGAAACTAACGAATCAATCACAAAACAGTAAAGAACCCTAAAATAAAATAAAAAACGAAATCAGTACCCGAATCAACGATGACTGTGATGAACAAATCGGGTTTCTATAATCTGAGAACATGATTTAAGAAAACAAAGTTATACACAGAAGTAATTGTATTTTCAACAGATAAAAGATACAAAATTCAAGAAGAAGAAGAAGCATATACATGGAGGGTGTGAAGAGATGGTCCGAGCAGAAGCGACATCCATGGCGGAATCTCTCGAGCAAAAAACATGCGTCAGATTTGCGCTCATGTAATCCGTGTCATCTTCTTCCTTACTTCCAAGCTTATCTCAGGGGGGTGTTTCTTTGCTCTACTGTTTTCAATTTCTATTCATTAACTGTGTGTCGTTTTTTTATGAAAAAGCGGCGGATTGCTGTTTCCTCGTTTGTGATATTGACTACATGTCGTTTGTTTTTTGTATGTGAAGGGCCCCCCCACCCCCCGGTAGTATAAATAACTACAAGGCCTTTTCAAGTCATTGATTATTGATGGCCCATTAAGTGAGAATTAATTATATGTAGGTTTTGACTTTTGTAATTGTTTTTTTTTTCTTTCCTACGTTGTATCATTGTTTTTTTTTTTTTTTTTTTTTTTTTTCCTTCTAATAGCTTTATTAGGGATAGAACGTTGTATCATTGTTTACAAATTGTTGTAAAAAGAAAGGACATGAGTGATACAGATCATAATCATTCAGGCTTACAATTGCCTGTTTTGCTAATTTATCAGCACATTGATTTTGCTCTCGATGCCGGAAACTAAAAGCCACTGTCTCAAAAGCCGCTTTCCAAGCTTCTATAGTATCCAGGTAATGTTTCAGTCGAAGGTTTGAGCTCCTGTTGTTGACCTGTTGAGTAATGTTGATATTATCTCCTTCAAAGATGACTTTCCGGTATCCTAGTCCCCAAGTTGATTGGATTGCCCATATTAAAGCTGTGCATTCCGATTCTTCAATTGTTATCCTTCCTTGAAATTTGCCCATTCCACAGTGAAGCAGAGCTCCATTAAAATCGCGTATGATCCAGCCGAGGCCCGAGATGTTGTTACCTTCGATGTGGGACGCATCATAATTACATTTGATCCAACCAGGTGAAGGCTTTGTCCAATTGTCTCTGCGAGATTGTGCAACAGTTGTGATCCGATATTCTTCTGTTAGGTTGAGACAAGTCATCCATTCCATTGTATCATTGATAGCCAGCTTCACTAAGTCTTCTTGTCTAGTGACTTTTTTGTTGAAGACAAGATCATTTCGACTCTTCCATAGTCTCCACAGTAACCAGAAAGGAAGAAGACGTTTAATCGGTTCAACGTTAATATCATGGTGTAATCGGATCAAATATCTGAGCTTATCTTCCATACTGCTTGTCGGGTCTCCGAAGAAAGATGTTGGAAAACCAGCTGAGCGCCATACAGGGATAATGTTAGGACAAGAAAATAATATATGATCACTAGTTTCGAGTCCAAAACAACAACTGGAACAATATGGATTAATATTAATGTTCCTCCTCCTCAAGTTGTCTGCAACTCCAATCGCTTTTGAGGCCATTCTCCATAAAAAGTGTTTCAGCTTTGGAGTAATCTTCAATTTCCAGATATTAGTTGCAATGTCTGGTGCAGATGCCAAAGGAGCCATTGGTTCATCATCTTGTTCTAGTCGTAAGTTAATGGCTTTCCAATACCCTGATTTAACTGTGTAGTTACCATCCTTCGTATGACTCCAGAGATAATCATCTGCTACTGATCGTCTTGGTAAAAAGATTTTCCGAATAATATGGTGGTCAGCCGGATCTATAAGACGATGAAGTTCTGTTTCGTCCCATTGTCGTTGTTGCTGGTCTATCAAGGTTGCCACCTTTAGTTCGGGTCTGTATTTGAGAGCAATAATGGGGAACGTGGAGGGCTTGTTGGTAACCATGGATCTGTTCCCATTGATGTATCATCGCCATTACCCACTCGGACTTGAATGCCAGTTGCTAAGAGCTCACTACCAAACTGTAATGACTGCCATCCATACGAAGGCTGAGCTCCTTTTCCAGCCTGCAATAGATTTCCATCACAGAAATATCTTGCCTTCAGTAATCGGTATATCAAACTGTTAGGTCGTTGAATTATCTTCCATACTTGGTTAATGCCTGATTAAATAGATGCAGATCTCTGAATCCCATCCCCCCATTCTTTTTCAATGTTACCAATTTTCTCCAAGCTACCCATGATAATTTTTTTTTTATCTTTGGTCGATCCCCACCAAAATTGGGCTATTAGGCTATCTAGTTCTGAGCATAATTCCATTGGCAATTTGAAGCAGTTCATTGAGTACACAGGCATAGCATATGCTACAGCTTTGATCAAGGTCTCCTTTCCTGCTGTACTTAAGAATCTTGTTTGCCAACCTCCTGTTTTTGATTTAACATGGTCATGAATATATTGGAGCATTGGTTTCTTCTTTCTTCCAAATTGTTCAGGCAATCCCAAATATTTTCCTCCACCTCCCACATTTGGGATTTGTAATGTTGCTTGAATTCGTTCTCTGTTCTGTTGGTACACTCGGTTTCCAAATGTAATTGATGACTTGTCGAAGTTGATTATCTGTCCTGATGCCTCTCCATATTCTTTGAAGATTTTCAGTAGCTGTGTGCTGTTCTTATGATCGGCCTTCAAGAAAAAGAGTGAATCATCTGCAAACAAGAGGTGGGATACCATCGGACCATTGTTGCTAATGCGGATTCCTTGCAGCTTTCTTAGTCTCGTAGCTTCTGAGATTAAAGAGCTTAAAACATCGGCACATAAGATAAATAGGAAAGGGGATAGGGGATCACCCTGTCTTATACCTCGGCTAGATTAGAAAGAACCATACGGGCTACCATTGATCAGAACAGAAAACGAGACAGAACATACACACTCCATAATCCACTTTATCCACTGTGGCGCAAAACCTTTTTTTGTTAACACTGCTTCCAGGAAACCCCACTCAATTCTCTCATAAGCCTTGCTTATGTCTGTTTTAACAGCCATATAGGAGTTTGCACATCGTTTACGAACTCTTAATGAATGTAGCACTTCATGGGCTATTAGAACATTATCAGTAATGTATCTTCCCGGGATAAATGCTGCTTGATTTTCAGAAACCACTCCTGATAAAACTTGTTTCAGTCTTTGAGCCAAGATTTTGGAGATAATCTTATAAGTGACATTGCAGAGACTGATTGGGCGAAAGTCTTTCATTGTCCGCGGTCGCACAATCTTAGGAATTAAGCAAAGGTTTGTTTGATTCCATTGTTGTGGCATCTCTCCCAATATGAAAAACTTTCTAACTTCAGTGATCACAGAGGGTCCAACTATCTCCCAAAAATTTTGGAAGAAGGCCGCATTGAACCCATCTGGACCTGGGGCTCGTGTAGGACCAATGGAAAACAAAGCACTTTTTATTTCTTCGTCAGAGATATCAGCAGTAAGGCTTCCATTCATTTCAGGTGTAACTACCGGGTGTATGTTCCGCAGTGTGTTGGAGATATCTGGTGTGGTCCGTCCTGAGAATAATTCACTGAAATAGGTGATAGCTTCTGCTGCGATACTCTGGTTTCCGTAAATCATCTCACCCTCTGCACCTTGTATAGCTGTTAACCGATTCTTCGCAATTCTATTCTTTGTTGATGCATGAAAGAAACGTGTGTTGCGGTCACCAGCAGTGAGCCATTGATTCCTACTTTTCACATGCCAGTACTTTTCTTCGTCTTTATAAGCTTTCACCAAGTCTCTCCTTAGCTGATAAATTTGATCCAATGTCGACACACCATCTGTGTGAGCATGATCTATGGCTTGTACTAGCTCCTTAATTCTAAGTGCCGAGTTAGTGGGATGATTTCTTTTCCACTCAGAGATTTCTTTCCTACAGAACCGAATACGCTCTACCAAGGAAGGTTCACTAGATAACATGCTACTATTCCAACTTTGTTCCACTACGCCTTCAAAATCTGGGTTTGTGCATAATCGAGTATCAAAAAGGAAAGGTTTCGTACCTTGTTCAGTAGTCCGTCTGATTTTAATGATTGCAGGTCGATGATCTGACTCTACCATTTCCAAATAATGGACCTCTGATGCTGGGAAATAAGCTTTCCATTGATCATTTGCCATTGCTCTATCTATCCAACTTTCAACATTGTGTGTTCTTCTTTTTCCAGCCCAAGTCATATTGTTTCCTTTAAAAGGAAGATCAGAGACTTTACAAACATTAACCATATTACGGAAATCCACTAAACTCCAATTCTCTCGTGGCCTTCCACCTTTTTTCTCATGTTTATGCAAGATTTCATTAAAATCACCACACATCAACCATGGCTCAGACCGTTGAACAGCAATTCGTTGAAGTTTTTCCCATAAGTTGTGTCTTAATTTACGAACAGGGTGCCCATAAACACAAGAGAAGTAAAAAGAAACATCTTCATTACTGATTTTACAATCAATGATACGTTCGTTGACATCATAAAAGCAAATAGAAATTGTCTTCTTCCACATCAAAGCTAAACCCCCACCAATACCCAAAGGAGATACACATTTAACATAATCATAATCCAGTTGGGCAGCCACATCTCGAACGACATCATCAGGATTCTTTGTCTCGATCAGAAAGAGTATGTCCGGGGAATAAACAGCTTTTATTCCCTTAAGGCGTCGAACTACCAGGGACCCTTTCAATCCCCGGCAGTTCCAAAAGGCTGTATTCATGGTGGCTCCGGTGGTTTCTGGCCCACCGTACCTTCACTGTTGGTAGTTGCGGTTGTCGGAGCATCTCTCTCAGGGACTGAAGAATGATGTGTAGGAGTTGTGGGAGGACTAAGGAACCAGTTACGAACCTCCAATACTTCAGATTCACGTTTGTTGCGCTTGGAGTAGCATTGTTGTGTTTTGTCTGTGGCATAAGCCTGACGCAGATCGCAGCAGAGCAACGGATAAGTAAACTGTGCAGTGGATGTAGATGGCTCAGTCTTCCGTTTCTTTGAAGCGCTTTGGGTGACACTGATTGGTGGATCAGAGCCGTGATTCATCATTGGCGTAGTATCATTAGTCGGATGAGTGTCTTCAGGCTCCTCAGGATTGTATTCTGGTTCGTCATCATCATCCTCTTCAGGCGGAGGGGGTGGAATGTTGTTTCCCTTCGGGCAATCAGATGCATCATGAGTGAACAGCCCACAGACAGAACAAAAACTACGGAGTTTCTCGTATCGGAATTTTAGAACACGCATCTCAGAACCGAATTGAAATTGGCGCTGGAATCGCAAGGGATTATCAATGTCCCATAAAAGTCGAACACGAACATAGTCAACCATAACAGCACCATCTCCACCAAAATCTGTTTCCAGAAAATGACCCAGATTTTTGCCAATGTGTGTGACCATTCGAGTAGTTAGGTAGTGAAGTGGGATGCCTTTAATCTGGATCCAAAAAGGAATCTTCTTCAGAGAATCAACACCGGAGGGGTTCCATTTCTGGGTAACACACATCCAATCATTAAAAGACCAGGGACCACGCCGAATGATTGAAGCCATTGATTCCTCCGTTTGAAACAGAAATTGGACCTTTTGATTTTCTATGATTCGGCCTGTGACTTCTTCGCTCACACCCCATAGGCGGGGAAGAGTAGTAAGCATCGCACGAAGATTCAGTTTTCTTGGGTTCACCGGTTTGACCACCAAACTGAAACGATTCTCCCTGATTGCGTCTTCACATAGGTCGATCGGGAGAGCAATCGATGTATCTTCTATGCCCAGTGCAATATCTTGCATTTGTCGTCGAATTTTATCCGCCATGATTAGTATGAACAGAGGAAAAGAGATATCACTCTGAACAACCCATTGAATCCAGAGACAATCGCAGGGTTTAAATAGTTTGGCAGAGACAGCGTTTATGGGATTTACAACCGTTTTACCGTTATTCAACCCTGAAGTAACCGCCGGTAACCGGCGACCAACACTCTCAGAAATGAAGAGACACGAGAAGAAGGGGAAGAGGCGTGGTCGCACAAAAAATCGCCTCTCTCTCATATTTTTTTACGTTGTATCATTGTTTCATGAATTGAATTGTTTCATAAAATTCTAACCAAAATATAAAATTTGAATAAAATCTACTTCTTACGTACGTTTTTTTAGAATTTAATCTCGTACGGCTGTTGGAAAATAAAAGCGTTGATAATTTGATTCAGAAACGGTGACAGTAATATTAATAAAACGGGCATATTAATTGTGAATGACAAACTTGTTCGAATTCAAAGATATATATAGATATATATATGTATGTGTAACATAGAGGAGTTTTGAAATCAATTTTAAATATAAAACAAAACAGTAGAATTGATTTAATACCATAATGGAAATGGATTAGCACATTATCCAGTTGGCCTCATCTTATTACCACATTGACATTAGCAACATAATCAAGGAAGATCTTGACTAGTATGATATATTATGGTAATACATGTAAGACAAATCTCAAAATGTAATTTGGATATAACATTGTAGCATTAAAGATATTATCTTTTCCTTTTAATTTAGAGAGAGTAAGCCACACTTATCCTCTTAGGTTACAGCTTTGTTTTATAAACTATATAATTTTTATAGACTATATAATTTTTATAAGTTGGTTACAAAATAATTATACATTTAATATAAGTTGTTTACAAAAAAAATGTTATAGATTAATTGATCAATATACACTTAAGAATATCCCAAAAAATCATCTGAAAGATAATATTGTGATGATTTATACAATTTTCAATATATAATCTTTATGATTTTATGTATGTTATTGTTAGGCATAAAAAAGAATAAAATCTTGGTAATTTATCACGTTTAATCGTGATTTCTGAGATCTTATATTGTGCAGTTAAAAAAAAAATCTTATCTAAGCACGGGTCATATTAAAACATTTTCACCAAACATGTTCAAAAATTAAAACAAAAACAAACAACAAACATAACTATATCTCATACATAAAATTACAAAATTAACAATATAAGCTTACAAAATAGATGTTTTTTCAAGCTATCATATTTAACATATGATTTTATTGCATAATGTTTTATCCAAAATTTTTTTAAAAAACAATCATGTAAATTATATTTTATTCTAAAATTATAATATAAAATAAATTATGCAATTTCAATCCGTGCTCTAGCATGGGTCATATTCTTTTTTTTGGTAAGAAGCACGGGTCATATTCTAGTATATATATGTATGTGTGTAACATAGAGGAGTTTTGAAATCAATTTTAAAAATAAAACAAAACAGTAGAATTGATTTAATACCATAATGGAAATGGATTAGCACATTATCCAGTTGGCCTCATCTTATTACCACATTGACATTAGCAACATAATCAAGGAAGATCTTGACTATTATGATATATTATGGTAATACATGTAAGAAAAATCTCAAAATGTAATTTGGATATAACATTGTAGCATTAAAGATATTATCTTTTCCTTTAAAATAGAGAGAGTAAGCCACACTTATCCTCTTAGGTTACAGCTTTGTTTTAATTACTTGCTTTTTCACAACTTAAATTTTGGTACATAAAATATTATTTACTTTCTAAAATGAATCCTATATATCACCCATTAATATAATTAAATGTGGTCAAAATCTCTTTGTATTAACTATTGAGTCAACAAAGAGAGAAAATATATGAAAATATTTAGTTCCATTGTTGTGGTTATTTTCATAATTTTAGATACGAATCGCAAGAACAAACTATAGATTAAATAAAAGCTTTGAGAGTGAAAATATCCCAAACGCTTAACATAAAACAGAAAGATAGATATCTTATGATGATGAAAACTAAAAGGAACAAAATAAACTTCAACAATCTGGAAAAATAAAAACAAAATTTTAGCTAAAAGATTGAACTTGGTAAAAAAAAAAAACTACAATCTCTCGATTGACTTAAATTAAGCCATAGCCAAAGCAATCACAACTGCGGTCAAGAACCAACCGCTTGCAACCTTCAATCCGCCAGCAGCGTTATTGGGAGCTGGAGCCGGAGCCGTAGGGCTAACAGGAGAAGCCTTAGGAGGGACACTGACATCACCGGATGGTCGTTCAGACAAAACAACAAGAGTAATCTTTTCACCTTTAGCGCAGTTTCCAGGAGCACCACTAATGAAGAAGTAAGGGCCAGATTTGTCAAGATGAACCTCAGTGTGTCCATCCTTGTATTGCTTCAAGGGCTTTACTGTGTTACAGCTATCGTAATCTTCTTTTGTCACTTCTAGTACTGAATCTACTTTCATGTCGTACTTCCACACTATATATTCCACATGCACAAATAATACATCAAACATATAATATTTATATACATATGGAAACCAAACCAAAAATAAAACCATATTATATAATATGATCATCTGAAACGAAGGGATTCGTTTCACTTTTTTGACAATGATCTTGCATGGTTAGCTAAAAGCATATTATATATCAGAAAATGAAGATCAAGAGAGATATAGTACCGAGGAAGTCGCCGACTTTGAAACGGGTGTTTTCGGCCCAGTGATTGAGAGTGTTGTTGGGAGAATCAGGAACCTTCCACGCTCCCACAGATCCGCCGACCAGAATCACCCTAGGGGTATGGGCACCATGGCTAACTTTAGCAAACAAGAGGAAAACAAGGGTCAGAATTGGAACAATGATCCCCATTGTTTTGGTTTTTTTTTTTCCTTTCTTACTACAAATTCTTTTGTTTGGTTTGAGTTTTGTCACTCGTTTGTATATTGTTTTCAATATATGTGAAGAGAATAGGAGATGGTGGATGCTGTTTATATAGAGTCCCGTCTGTTGTGGTTTGGAGCTAAAAAGTGTTTTTGTGCGCGTTCGGAGCTAGGTTCGGAATATCAGTACCAAGTATTAAAGTGTGTAATATCTCTCTGATTTGCTAAATAAATGTCCGTTTTGACTCAGCTTTTTAATTACTAAACAAAATGTTTTAGAATATATTTAGTGAGAGAAACAAGAAAATAAATCCTTTGTTTGATTTTGTAATAAATCCTGGTGAGTTGTCTACACCAAAATATATATAGATTTTATTTAAAAGATATTTAATTGTTTAAAAGATATTTAATTGTTTGTAATCTAATTGAATTTATCGAAGAATCATAGATTGTAATAAGATATAGTAACTTTTGATATGTGTTTACTAATTTAATAAATTATGACAAGTATTTCTGAGATAAGTTTTATTTTTCTTAAATATTGAGATATATATATATATATATATATATGTATATATTTGTAAAGTAGTCCCAAATAACATAATTTACAAATAGGAAAGGTTGAGTATTTTAGACTATTAAATAACATTTTAAAATTAATTAGTTTTTACAATATTCTTCATCTTTACTGTCAACAACTTGTTATTGTATTAATTATTACCCTCTTTAGCAGAAGATATAGTTCATAACTTTATTTTTATTATTATCCGTTTACAAAACTAAAAACATTGATCCGTTTAAAAACGAAAAAAATCTTGATAAACTTGAAAATGTGTCAACTCTAATTTACATTTGTCTCTCATATAGTATTAACTAGGGTATTTATTTATTTCAAGCAAAAACGATGCATACGGGTAACAGTACTTTTTAACGTTACGCATGAATATAGTCAGGGCTACGAGCCGTTTGTGGGGTGGAGAACAAAGCATTTTAATGGCAACAGTTAATTGGCCGAGCTACACTATTTTGAGTTGGTCCGTAATTAAAAGTTGATGATAATTAAGATGGCAAGATTTACCACTAACGAACGTTTCATTGGATTTAAAGTCAGTGTTTTTTGTATGTTTCTTAACGTACCAGTTACATATGGTAGTACTTAATTCTTTCTTTTATGAGTAGCCTGTTCTGAGAGTTTTACACAAAAAATCAGGTATTCTTTGAAGAGAAAATTAAACGTCTTCTTATTTTGTCAATAGACAACGACTATATGAAAAACTGAGTTGACTCGATACTTAATGCTAGATTCAATTTTTATTTGGTTACTATAAATAGTAATTAAAAGGAAAACCTGAAATATCCGGACCAACAGGCAACATGCACAATTTGACATGAATATTAGTCTTTTAATACAAAACAAAAGTTGCATCATATAAACAAAGTCATGGGATGGGATTTTTGCGACTCCAACGAAATAGTATTCTGAGTAATTTTTCATATAAAAAAACAACATCAGATCCAAAGAGAAACAGTCTTCAAATCAAAAACCAAATACAACAGTATGATGGATAAGACATTGATTGATGATGGTAATGATGATAGTGATGACGATGATGATAATGAAGAAGGAGGAGATCACTTGAGAAGTGTCTTCACTATGGCTTTGACATTAAGCTTCTTCAGGTCCGTGTAAGACTGGCCACAACCCACGAACATAACCGGTGATCCCGATATGTAAACCATCGATAAAGCTGCTCCAACCTACAAAACCAAAACACTCTCGTTTACATTCGTTTATATGAAACAACTAAACACTAAACATCTATCAAAGATTTTTTGCTGTACCTTGTCATCAATGGTATCAAACTTCGTCAGTAAGATCCCATCGATCAGTCTTGGGTTCCCAGAAGTGGAGAGATCCGAAAGTTTCTGAATTTCAGAACAAAAAGCAAGGTCAATAAGGCTCAATTGAACACCTAACAAGAGTCTAATGCGGGTAAGAAACCAAACCTGATTAAACTTTGAGAGCTGGTCTACTGCATCGTTTCCAACAAGTGCTTCACCAACAAACAAGACCAAGTCTGGCTGATTAAGGTTAATGAGCTTTGAAAGTGCTCTCATCAAAGGTTCATTATCCTGCATCCTACCAGCTGTGTCAACAAGAACAACATCGGACCCGTTTCTAGTTGCTTCTTGTATGGCTTCTTTAGCAACTACTGCTGGATCCTTTTCATAACCCTTTTCAAATATCGGTATCTGTTGCCAAAAGATTCAACCACCAATTAAAATCCAGTGCTAACACAACACCATTTTAGATCACACAATTATTTGAACATGAGATACAGATATATGTATAATTAATTACCTGTAACCTACGAGCATGAGTCCTTAACTGCTCAACAGCTCCAGAACGGAATGTGTCACAAGCAGCCATCATTACACTGACCTTATGCTGCTGAAGCCAATACGCCACTTTGGCCAGATTGGTGGATTTCCCAACTCCATTGACTCCAACAAACACAACCACATAAGGTTTCCTCTGTTCTTTGGAAGCATGAACATCTCTCAATATGTCAATGGAACGTCTTGGAGTCAATATACGAACCAGAGCATCCTCCATCGCTGCCTGAAATCATATGTTTTTACCACAATTAAGCCATCTTCGAATTGCATAAGTGAAATGTTTCCTAGATTAAGTTAAGAGCTACAGGGACAAAGCACAAAACCTGAACAGTGGAAGAGATCCTGGTGAACGATGACAGCTTCTTTCCTTCAAGACTAGCTTCCACTGATTCACAAAGCTTCTCAGCAATCTCTTCAGCCTGCAAATGAAATGTCCAAGCTCAAGTAAGACACATAAGAATTCCAACCATCAGACACGATACACTGTTTAGAGAGACACATACCACATTCTTGGTCATGAGACGTTCCTTCAGAGCTTTCAACGCCGGTCCAAGGTCTGTCTTTTCAAGATTCGCCTTCCCAGTAATACTAAACACAAATCACAATATATAAGTTAACAAGACTGGATTATACAATATAACTCAGCAAACACACAGATTCAACAAGAGAAAAGCTAACCTCTGGAAAACAGAAGAAAACCATCCTTTTTTCTTAGCCTCAGCAGGCTTCTCATCACTTCCTGGTTCGTCATCATCATCATCACTTTCACTATCACTGCTGAAAACCTCTTCCTTGTCCATCATACTTTCTCCTTGGTCAGCAGCCACAACATCTACATGATCATTGTTCCCATTCTCATCAACTGAATCAGTAAAGTCCAGTTTCGACTGTTTAGGAGCCGCATCATCCCAAACCCTATTCTTCTTTGTAGCCTTTTTGGCTGGTTCCGCAGCAGCTACCTTGGAACTCTTATTACCTATACTGTCAGCTTTCCTTACACCTCCTCTACCTCTTACACCTTTACTTCTCAGTTTCTGAAGTTTACTTAAATCAACAGCAACATTAGAACTCGTGTTTTCTTTCCCGTTAGCAAGACCACCCTCCTGAGAATCATCATCTCCCAGTTTATGATTCTCATTGGAATGACCATTAGTCAAGTTACTAACTTTTCCCTTAATACCATCTCCATCATCCTTCTTCGAACCACCTTCACCAACCCTTTTGTTCCCTCCTTCAACCCCAGCTTTTAAAACCTGCCCTTGCTTCTTAACACTACCAGTCACAGGCTTCCCAACTTGCTTAATCTTCCTCAACTCCTCAGCCCTAGCTTCAGCTTCCATCCTAAGCTGCCTAAAAGTCTCATCAAAATCATCGTAAGCCATACGCTTAGGATCATAAACCTCAGAGAAGCTTTGCTTAACCATAGAAAGCAAATCATCCACATAAAGCAAGTGGAGAATACGCTGATACACAGCGACAAAGACAAGTCCAAGATCGTTGTGAAACGTCCACTTGAGAGTGTAGGCAGCACCAGGAGCATCGTAGTTAAACGAAACAGCACCAGATCGTTCCTCAAGGAGACAAGATCTGATCAAAGTATCGATAGGTGAACCTTTTAAAGCATTACCAATCTCTTTGCATGTCCAAAGGATTAATCCTCCTCGGGTAAAGATCAAAAGCTGCTCTAACATCTTCGAATCTTCAAATCTTCGTATACCCACCCCTGAATCAATAATAAAAATTAGATCTTTCAAAAAAAAAAACCCAATTGAGGAATCGTTGGTAGGTTTAGGTAATGAAGCATTCGAATTTTAACAGATCAAGGGTAACGCAGATATACAAATCGTAGAGAGAAAGCAATCAAATTAGCCCAATTGATGTAGACATAATAAGGAAACAAAAAAAAAACAGAACACACGGATCTTTGAGTTTTCAATCTGACAATTTCAAAAGCCGACAGTAACAACAACAAGGAGAAGAGATTGAGAATAGATCGAATCGTGGAACTCGAGAGGGGGTGAGGGATTCAAACCTTGGTTCCTGTCGTTTCTTGATACAATTTTGCCCGATTGATTGATTGAACAATGAAAATAAAAACTATAGCTTTACACCGGCGAGAGATAAGAAAAGAAAAAAAAAAAAAAAAAAAAAGAGAACTAAACAAAAAATCGTGAAAATTATGATCCTCTATAGATTCCCCAATATATAAATAGGTTTAAAATAAAATTCTTTTTGTTTCCTCAAATAAAAAAAAAATTTGGTCAAGGTTCCTTGAAATTTATTTATTTTATCCTATTTGAGATTTCTTTCCTCTTACTCTTACTATTTTTTTTTTTTTTTTTTAAATTGTGTGTGTTCAAAAATAGTCAAAAATCTGAAAATAGCATATAATTGTAGAAACGAAATATATATTTTTTTGTATAGGTAAAGAATTAAATAAAATAAAAAAAACCAAGTTTGGTTCGTGGAAGCAGCTGGTGGCGTTCTCGTCATGGACGGTGAATAATGTGATTTATTGACTAAAGATTATTCCAACGCGGCAGCTTTGATAAAACGCTGCGTTACGTTTTAGTCCCTTTGATATTTTTGTTTTGTTTTGTGCAAGGCCCTTTGATCTTGTGATTCGTTATATATTACTCAGTACATCATGACTGATAAAAGCTTGGGTCCATTATCCATATAGACATAGGCACAAGTTGCCATTACATGCACAATCTACCCGTATAACCAACCTCTTAACCACGCGCCTATAAGCCTAACCTATAAATCCACCGTGGTCATTAAAATATTAAACCAATGTTTTCTAAACGTGAATAAGCTTCAAATCCCCAAAAAAAAAAAATAGATCGTGCATGTTGCATTAAAATTCAACCATTAATGATCGCAATTCCTTCGGATCGGCCGACCATTACGCCAGGCAGCTCTTTGTTATCGTGTGTTTGACTTCGATGGTAAATTGTCTACTTGTTAGGAATACATTAAGGTCGCAATCCCCATTCATAGACACACTTGCGGTGGCGTGACTTATATATAACCTAATCAAATCGAAGATATAAGTTATCGTTTCCGAGTTTGAACCTCGTTTAGAGAGAAACAAGACTACAATGACTACTATTATCTTTACTCCCATAAAGCTCGTTAGATGGATCGTAAAAAAAAAAAAAAAAACTCGTTAGATGATCGTACCTTCTTAATTAACATGTTTTAACAGAATCTTTCTCTAACGAATTCAATTTAGAATACTGAAAATTTAAACAAATAAATAAATTATATTAGAAATTTGTTTATATTATACTCCTTCCGTTTCATAAAGAGTGTCATTTGAGAGAAATTTTTTTGTTTCACAAAGAGTGTCATTTTACATTTCCAATGAGTGTTTTAATGCTAAATTTTCTTTTTTACCCTTAAACCCAAAGCTATTTTCATTGAATTTAGATCATTAACTACTTATTAAATAGGGGTAAACATGTATAATTCTAACTTTTCTTAATTTGTGTGAAATGTGTCAGAATGACACTCTTTGTGAAACGGAGGGAGTATGACTTAACTCAATATAAAAATCAATTGCGTGTTATACACTAATTAATACTCCCTCTGTCTCACAAAGATTGATGTTCTATGATTTATTTTTGTCCCATAAAGATTGATGTTTTACTATTTTTAATTAATAAATATTAAACTTTTGTAAATTTCAAGAAGTGATCATTAAGAAAATTTGAAAATCTCAGTAGTCATTGGTTTATAAAGATATAATTCTTTTCTAATAAGAAAACAATCATTATTTCTTAATTTGTGTGAAATACATCAAACATCAATCTTTAAGGGACAGAGGGAGTATTGCATATTTTGTCCTTCTAAAGTTTTATATGACTAGAGTAAAGTGGTCATCAAATCACAACCATAACGTCACTTGATACGTTGAACGTTCGGCAAGAGTTTAATTTTTGTACTTCTTGTTAGAAAAATGTATAGTCCAGAATTTATAGGCACAACAGTTTTTACAGGGTGAACTGTCATCTTTTAGTTCTTACAAGAAAATACAAAAGTCATCATGATTATTCCACATCGTCCATTTTCGATTTGTTTGTTTCTTTGGCTATCTTGTGGTAAGTACATTTTTCTTTCTTTTCTTTCTCCATTTTTAAATTATTTTTCCTTTGTTTGATCTTTGATGTATCGCTAACAAACGTGCTACAATGTATTTGACTTTAATGTCACCTAGTTGATCACCAATCAGCATTTATGGAGATATGATATCTTTTATTACAATCAAGACAGTCAAATGATTCCAAAAATATCACCTACTGTAAAAGTTAATACTAACTGAGAGAACTGTATGACTACAGATAGAACTGATTACGTATCAGTTACGCCTAATTACATTATCATGTAAATATTATAAGAACATAACATACACCATGCACGAGAGAATATGAGAGAAGACGATATATAGAATCGTCATTGTGCAATATTGTAGAGTAAACAGTGTGGTGGTTAGTGCAAACTATGCATAAATGACGGTCAGAGCCGTCAATAGTGACCTTTGTCGCATTTTTCGCACTTTCACCCGAATTTATCGAACACATGCAATTCTATGTGATACAGTGATAGAAGCAATTTCAATAACAAATATAAGCTCAATCAATCATCTACATATATGATGTAGCATTTTCATCAAAATTAGTAAATGTGAGGTGTTGTAGACAAGCTCGTGAATAGTCCCTATATTGGACGTATAAACACAAGCTCGTGAATAGTACCTAAATACACTCAACATATATGATATATGCCAATAAATACACATTACCATAGAGAGAGAGAGAGTGAGAAAGGTCCACTCACAGCTGGCCAACCTGCACATTATGTAGTAACTCAGCAAAACGCACATTAAATATGAACCTCCGAAACCACATCCATACATCTCTCTACATTAACACTCATATATATACAAACACAAATACGAACATACATCTCCATATACTCTATGAGCTAACACACAGAAAGAAAGAAAAAAACCATTGAAGAAAAAAAGTGTAGAGAAAGTGTGAGAGAACACAAAATGGCAAGAATCCATCTCATTTTCCTTCTTCTTGTCGCTCTTACATCGACAACATTTTCATCATCATCATCATCATCTTCTTCTTCAAGAGAGCAAGAGAAGGACAGAATCAAAGCACTTCCAGGGCAACCAAAAGTCGCATTCTCACAATACTCGGGCTATGTCAATGTAAACGAATCTCATGGTCGTGCTCTCTTCTATTGGCTCACTGAGTCATCTTCTCCTTCTCCCCACACCAAACCCCTTCTTCTTTGGCTCAATGGAGGTCAGTTTTATCCACTCCAATTACTTTATAATAGGAAGTATATCTATATGCTTACGTACTATTATTATATTACATAAACACATACATAGGTCTTATATATATAGCTTTCTTTGTGAGTGTAATTCTCTAGTTTATTTCCGGCTATGAGTTATGTAGTTAATCTATACATAAATTACAATCTACCAAACTTAACTAACCGAGTAGATTAACCATTTTCCAAGGCTGAAAAACGAAACCACACCGAAGACCCATATTTTAAAAGGATTAGGATAAAGTTAGATAAAATTATGGTTATGTATGGTTATATATGATAAGTACAGTCCCATTTCTTTTGGACAATGAGACAATTAAAACTTAAAAGGGTCAAAGAGAGAGAAAACAAACAACATTTTCTCTACACAAAAACTTAATCCCTAAACAATGAGACTAAAGTCACTAATTAAACAAACAAGGCACATCTATTAGCAACCACTAATTTGTGCATATATATATATATATATATATATACGTGTAAGTAAAAAATCGTTATTTTGGATGAAAACAAATCAATGTCCAACCAAAATAGCAATATCAACCACCCCATCTGCCTGACTGCCTCTCATTAATGGAACATGCACTCCCTTTTTAAAAAAAAAAATCTCTTGCAGCTTTATTTAATTGTCTTTTATTCGACACCATTAAGTAATAGCTAGTCCTTCACGAGCTTCGGATTTTGTACTCCGTGCAATCTACTACTCCTACCCACGTCTAGTACTCGAGCGCATTGTAGTTAAAGCCCTCATCTCCCACTAATACACTCAAAATTGATTTATATATCATAGATATGGATCCTCATCATGCAGGCCATGGGTGATGCAGCCCCTGATCCATCCATGTAGGCCACAAAATGCTTATTATCTTGTCTTGGACTTAAACTTTCATGGTGACTATAAATAGCATATAATGCAATTACAAGTACATAGGAACATGGGGATGATTAGCCTGAGCAAGTTTAGTCTTTTTTTATTTATTTATTATTCTTGCTATTAAAATGATAAGACTTTTAGTTTCTTCAATGAAATCATTATATATACTGAGAGTTCTCTAGTCACTTTTCTGGTGTCAACTTGTTTTGTTCTTCTGTCTCTTCATTAGCTTCTGTAAGAAAGCATGACAAAAAGGTGAACTTACCTTTTTTGTTGCCTTTTTTAATAATTGGGTTAGATCCAAAAAAACAAATACACATACACATTATACTAGAAAGCTTACTACTTTTTCTAATAAATTGAGTATCATTTTTTTTCTTCCAAATATGTAATAGAAAGTTGACCTTGTTATATATATTGGAAAAGAAAAAAACATAACAAAGTGGCCCTTATTTACAAAAGCTTACTATATACATAGTAGACTTATAGCAATTGTTTCAGTGGACGCATGCGTATTCATGGATGTCACTAGTTGATGCTCGTACAGTTTTGTAAGCACAAACACACAACACACGCCCGCGCGTGATTTTTGTTTCACACCTTTCTTTTTTTTTTTTGTGTGTGGCTATTATTCATTTTTTCTGGTCCAGAAATATAAGCGTCATCAAATATTCTTTATATTTTGGTTCTTAGCTATTTTTTTAAATTTATTTTAATCATTCCTAGTGGGAAAATCAGAGCATGTACAGAAAGATGCCATCATAATTTGAGTCACATTCATCTTGGTACAAAGAACTCAAATGTTGTTAATCACGTACCAACATTGTTTGGATCAAAAATCTGATTAAGAAAATTGTCATTATAACATAAGAATATTTGCTTATCTTATTTATATACTCAGGACCTGGCTGTTCGTCGATTGCTTATGGAGCTTCAGAGGAAATTGGACCATTCCGTATCAACAAAACCGGTTCGAATCTCTATCTAAACAAGTTTTCTTGGAACACAGGTAACTAATTAATAAATAATTACATTACATACCGTATGTAATAACTAATAACCATAACGTTCTGATGTCGAATCTATTTTGATTAAACTTGAATGTGTACAAATAAACACAGACGCAAACCTTCTGTTTTTGGAATCACCGGCCGGAGTTGGATTTTCCTACACGAACACAAGCTCTGATCTTAATGATTCAGGAGATGAACGAACAGGTTCAATCCATTTTCTTGATTTATGTTTGCTTGATAAAAATTAAATTATGTTTTTGATTATATTCCTAATCACACAGCTCAAGACAGCTTGATGTTCCTTATCAAATGGTTATCGAAATTTCCCCAATACAAATTCAGAGACTTCTATATCGCTGGTGAAAGCTATGCCGGTACGTTATTTCTTTTTGACAAAATGGTTCGGTAATAAGTTATTACAATCACTCATTGATCTATGTTAATATGTTGGCAGGGCATTATGTTCCTCAGCTTGCCAAAAAGATCCATGACTACAACAAAGCTTTCTCCAAACCTATCATCAATCTCAAAGGATTCATGGTAAAAAAAAAAAAAAAAAACCTAGCTCAAATCAAAACTATATGTCCAAGTCCTAATTAACATCCTTTATCTCTCAAGGTGGGAAATGCGGTGACGGACAATCAGTACGACAGCATAGGAACTGTAACTTACTGGTGGACTCACGCAATTATCTCCGACAGAACATACAAGTCCATTCTTAAATACTGCAATTTCACGGCCGAGAGAGCGTCTGACGATTGCGACACCGCGGTTAACTATGCCATGAACCACGAGTTCGGTGACATTGATCAGTATAGCATTTACACCCCAACGTGCGTGGCTGCACAACAAAAGAAAGATAACAGTACTGGTTTCTTTGTTCGCATGAAGAACACACTCCTGCGTAGACGGTTAGTGTCAGGGTATGACCCTTGTACCGAGAGTTATGCAGAGAAGTATTTTAACCGGCGCGATGTACAGAGAGCTATGCACGCTAATGTCACTGGAATTCGCTATAAATGGACAGCTTGCAGGTATACAGTTAGCTTCACCACTTAACGACGACTGTGTAATGATGATTTGCCAAAAAATAAACAATGATCCTTAAAGTAATGGTTTCTTGTTTTGGTTGGTGCAGTGATGTTCTGATCAAGAACTGGAAAGATTCGGACAAGACGATGTTGCCCATATACAAGGAACTTGCTGCGTCTGGTTTGAGGATCTGGATTTTCAGGTAAACTATGGTTCAATTTAGCATCGTAACCATTAGTTTTAACCGTGGATCAACATAGATACCATAGGGCCAAATCAGGATCTTACCTAACCTAACAGACATGGACTAAATAAGGGTCTAGTTGTAATGAACCGAGGGAAACTCAGACTCAGTGTTACTATTTTTTGGCTACTTAACCAAATTGTGGATTGTACTATGCAGCGGTGATACAGACTCGGTGGTTCCAGTGACCGCGACTCGGTTTTCCCTCAGCCATCTCAATCTCCCGGTGAAAACTCGTTGGTATCCTTGGTATTCTGATAACCAGGTATGATATACATACACATACTTCATATATATCCGTGCATGGATATGTATTATATAGAAGGTAGTGATGTTTACCCGTGGTGACAGGTGGGAGGATGGACAGAGGTTTACAAGGGATTGACCTTTGCAACGGTAAGAGGGGCAGGCCACGAGGTGCCTTTATTCGAACCAAAGCGTGCTCTCATTCTTTTCAGATCATTCTTGGCCGGAAAAGCGCTTCCAAGATCCTATTAGGAACCTAAACGTAGAGTAAGAAGCAGAATTTGGTTACCAGATTAGGAACCTATTCCGAGTAAACTCGGATTTCTTATTTCCTTTTTTTTCCCCGTTGAAAAGCTCGATTCATTTCCACAATTTGGAAACAACAACGATTTGAGAGCATTTGAGTAATTGTTGATAAATCAAAGAAGCACAAAGGTTCAAATATCTCTCTCTAATTCATCAGAACAAAGCTTTCATTTCTTTCTGATTGATCGATATACAAAACAAAAACTGGACTTCTCATACCTGAAAGTAGAGTGAAATCACAATAAAGTATTATGTTTAGTTACTTTAACCCTTCAAGACCCGGTGGCATTCCTAAGCTCTGCGCAAGATCACTCATTCTCGCTTTCATAGCCTGTGAAACCCAAAAGGTCCTATATAGTCAAGAGACGAAAGAAAAATGGATACTAATAGTTTGTATAGTAAAATATGGTATGTGATGTCTTTACCAGTACACTCTTTGCATGTGCGTCCTTGTATGCTTCCGTGACAAGTAGTGATAGTTTCTGCAAAAGGAAAAACATGAAACATGAGAAGCTGACAGAACATAGCTTTTAATCAGTCCTATGTAGTGAATGAAGGTTACTCACTTCGGAGCCTAATTCCATTGCTGCATCAGTGATATCAGTGCGGATTGGTTGCTGATTACCTGATAATGTAACCTGATACAAGTTCAAATCTTTTGGTCACTTCACTAGTTAGAGATCCAAAAACAAACTAAAACTAGCATATTACTGTGTAACAATCCACAAAAGTAAAGAATCAGACAGCACAGTGTGTACCCTTCGTTCACTTAACAGAGTCTGTAAATACCTTAACAAGCTCTCCTTGACAATAACCATCAAATTCAGCACTGAAACAAAAAGAGAGGATACAAGCAGGCATGATGAAACGCATAAAGATAGAAGAAAAAAGTTTAGTAATGCAAATGGTTAGGCATATGGGGACATACACAGCAAGCTCCTTCTGCACTCTAACAGCTTCTACTTGAACAACCATTTGAGCTTTCTTCACAGTCTCATACAAATTCTGCATATTACCAAGAATTCCTGCCTAAAAGACCAAAACAAAAACACAAGAAACCAAATTCCAAAGGTTAAAACTTTATGTTGCCGAGACAAAAATCCATAGACTTGTTTTTGTTTCAACATGTTGTAACATGAAAAAAAACACATACCTTTGATTGACCATCGTCTTTATTGTCCTTCTTCCCACCTCCGAATAACCCATTAACACGAAGAGACCTTACAGAGTTCTTCCGATTTAACCATACCACGCTCTGGCTGTGTCTACTACTTCGTTGAGCCGCGTTCCCTGAATTTAGCAATCCCATATAACGAAGAAGATGATCAAAAACTATACAGAATCTAGAGTTGCTCTAATTGAGACAAGCTCGCACGGTAATCACACTAGTTCTTCTCCAAATAATTTCAGAAATTGAAATCTGATTTCGAAAGATTTTAAAAACCAGATGAAACCTAACAGAGGAATAAGGCATACACAAAGAGAGTTGCACAGAGAAACTAACCATTGGAGAAAGGAGAGAGGAAAGGTTTGGAGAAATCAGTAGTCGTAGCCATCGAAGCCATGGCTCTCTGCTCTGCTGAGTGAGAAGAAGAAGGAAAAAAAAAAGAGAGAGACGCGTACTGCTACGTCTCGAGTCGAATTTCGACAAGACGGAAAGTTATAAGAACGACACCGTTTGTTTTAACCAATAATACAATGGCACGTCGACATTCTTAAGGATCCTTTGATTGTGTTTATTAAATTTAAGATTCGATGCTAAGCTAAGCTTTTTTAGATTACATGTGGCACCACCATAAATAAAATTATTATATTAAATTTAATTAGCTAAATTATATTATGATTGTAAATTTTACTATTACATTAGTTACAAACTTGCAATAAAAGTAAAAAAAATTCAACAAAAGAGGTCTAAATGGACTTGAACTAGAATTGATATGCATTATGTTAAAAAACCATATGTAGCTAAATGTATTTTTAATTACATATTTTCAGCTTATATGATACATATATGATTTAGTATGGAGGATATGTTCTACCAACTCTAAAGTGTATTCATCATAGAGTTAGACATCGATTTCCAATTACTAGAATCAAATGGTCAATGTACTTACCTAGCACAATGCCATCTAGAGTTGCTGTTGTGTCTTGTTTTTTAAATTTCAAATTTTTTTTTGACATCATTCAAATTTCAAATTTCAAATTTCAAATTGTTTTTTAAATTTCAAACTTCAAAATTGAATGTGGTATATAATTTGTATTTGAAAATTGACATCTCAAATCATTTATAAACTTGCTTAGGTGTCTATTTTTTTAAAAAATTATCAACCTTTCTTTGTTTATTTTGAATTGTTTTGTCAATTTATCCTAACTTAGACTTGTATATACATTATTTCTGAAATTGTGTTGATTTCTTGTTTGTTTGAACTTTTTTAATATATAATACTTAAAAAACCATTTATTTATTAAATTCTCATTAATATAACTAGACCTTTGTATATTATTGTACTTAATTGATTTTAAAAAGAAGAAAAAAATCAGTTTCGCAAAAAAGAGTCCCTATAGAAAGCATTATTGATCATTTAGTTTTTTGATTAAAGAAAATGTCGTTCAAAATAAAGAAGTACTCACAATCGTTACTGTTTGTTTTCAAAAGCAATTTGTTTTTTGTTTTCTACCTTCACTTCCAAGTAAAAAATCAGGATATTAAGTTCTCAAGACTCTCTAATAATAAACTGACACATAATTGCTTAACAATTTCTAAAAGGGCTTAGCTTATCATCGAATCTTAAGTTTATTACACACATATTAAGAAAACAATTAAATTTTCTATTTTACTTTTCAATAATATGCTATTTCATTTGATATAAACAATTAATAAACTAAAAGTTAAGGGTAAAACTGAAAATTTGATTCATAAAATTTGCATCAAGTAAAAAAAATGGAAGGAATATGTATCTTAATTTAATTTTAATTTTAATTGTGTTAATGTTAAGACGTTCTGTTAAAATATTTTAAAGCATCATCAGTGGAGATGGTCTTATAATTGGTCGGTCTTTAATTGATCAAAGAAGAGAAATTTGGATTCCATGTCACGAAAAAATAATTTGATTTTTCTATTTATGAATAGGGTATTTAAAAGTTCTACAGAATGAGATAATGAATAGAGTAATAACATTGTTGTTTGGTTATGTATATTAAGGTGCAAGCCTATGAGGGTCCCGAGGGAAGAGGGATGTTTTACGGATGTTGTCCAGTCCACAAAAGAGCATGACCACTCGCTCCAGCCCCATTCCGAATCCACCATGTGGAGGTGCACCGTATCTGTCAACCATGCATGTTGCTTAGTGAACAACTATGATAATCAATTTCTAGGATCTCTTAAGTACTACTATATAATGGTCCGGGTTTGAAATTTTACCTGAATGAATCGATGTATGTAGATATTGTCTCAACATTAATGCCACATTCTCTTGCACGTTTCTCCAACATTTCTGGGTCATGGATACGTTGTCCTCCTGATATGATCTCCTCACCTAGTACCGCACACAAATTTAGTAAACATAATTGGTGGGAAGAAACATAAGGTAAAAACGAACAAGAAGAAAACATAGCTTAAAAAGATGTACCTCTCAAGAAGACATCAAAGGATTTGCTGTAACGAGGATCATCTTCACAGGGCATTGTGTAGAATGGCCTAACTGCCAGAGGAAAGCGATACAGTATGTAAAAGTCTGTGTTGTACCTATATTGAAAACAAGAGCATCATATATAGTGTTAGAACAAGTTTGCAATTGCGATACACAAAATTTAATCATTGTGAATTAAGCATATCTATGAGAAAAAAGTGGTGGATTACTTACTTTTCCGAATGAGCTGGCCAAGTCTTTTCTCAGATTCTGTGTTTAAATCTCCAAAAGGATCAATCTCCACACCAGCTTCCTGTCAACACATTACGATTACCAAATTTTATTGATAGTCCATTCGCATAACTCCTTCAAATATAAGGTTAGATGCAAAATAAAAGTCAATGATCATACCTTGAGTATTTGAATCCCTTCTTCAAACGTTAACCTCAATGTTTTTTCATGAAACTGCATTTTAGTGCCAATTATCAGAATTCAATCAAAGACAAAGACTCAGTTTCTAAATATTCATTAAAGTGCTCATATTGTTACCTTCAAAGGTTCAAATGGGTATTGCTTTCTGACAGTTTCCAGTTCCTTAGAGAACATCTCGTTTATCTTAGTGAATGTAGGCAGAAATAAGTGGTCCACCAGGTCCATTAACTGCAGAAAAAGCAGTGATAGCGTATAATATAACTGAAATTGAGAAGAAATTAAACCATATAAATCTATAAGAGCACAAACTTACTTCGGTATAGTCTCTTTGAATCCCCATCTCCACATCAACACCAGTGAATTCACACAGGTGTCTATGACTGAACGAGTCTTCTGCCCTGAAAACAGGACCAATCACAAAGACGCGTGGAAAGTCACCACATATTGCCATCTGCTTATAAAGCTGAGGAGATTGAGCCAGACAAGCAGGCTTACCTTTGTAGTCAAATTTAAATACAGCAGAACCTCCTTCACTACTACCGCCCAATATTCTCGGTGTGTTGATATCTATAAAATCCCTACCAGGACGTGGCTTTCTATATTGATTGTTCAGATTTGAAGATGGTGTTTTCTCCTCAAGACTGGTCGGCTTTCTCGACGCCGATATCAAAATTGATAGGGAGGAGTTTACTTATTTCTCTTTATCTCTTATTTCTAGAAATTTGAATGTATGTGCGGACGCTTTAGTGCGTAAAGCGCGTATAACTCCGCACCGTGTTTTGTATGTAAACAACTTTCCACCTAATTGTCTCCTCTGAGCTAATCTTTTGTTGTCAAAACAAAATAAAAGTATATGGTCTTCTCTCTATTCAATTTAATACATTATGGTAAGTTAGTAACATTGACATGGAGACGTTAGACGTACCAATAAATTCAAGACAAGACACACTCTCATATATACAAAGTGAAAGATCTAAGAATGTTTACTGAAATGACTTTTTAGTTTTAGTTTTCTTTTTCTCTTTCATATGAAAACTCATGAAGCAAATAAGTAATTATAGTTATACATATGTTCTTTAAATTATGTCAATCCAGATTTTAATCAAGAGCCTACCATGATGCATGTAGCTCAAGTACTAGAACATGAGAGAATATATAGAATAAGAAATTGTTTCTTTAGAATCAAGTTAAGCAAATTTGAAGCATTATCCATATAAGTAACATAATTGCATAGAAGTGTGTCAGTATCCTATATTGTTTTTGTAGGTGTAGAAATAATCATATGTATATATGAAAAAAAAAAATTGATATTTTGAGTCAAAGATGAATCTTACTATTCAGGTTGTAACTAAATATATCTTAATTTATTAACTACATAAAAACACACAAAATAACAAAAACTAACAACAGGAATAGACAACATAGAAAGCAAGATAATTTCTTTTAAAACAAATTTCTAAACAATAACCCGCGGGTATTCACCTAGTATTATATATATACTAGATTTATAACCCGCACGTTGTGCGGGACTATAATTCTTTTAATTATTAATACAAACAGTTGAATATAATTATAGTTTTTCAATATGAAAATATAAATCTATACAGATGTCAACTTTATTTTATTAAGTGATATATAACTTATCTATTTATTTTAACATGTTTTCACAATTAATTCTTTCTTTATTTTTCGGTATACATTCGTCATCTATTGCATTTATTGTTTTTCACATTCTAGAAATATTAATTATGAAGACATATCATAACTATTTTTCATCTTCCAAAACTTTTTTTATCGGTTGAGTGATTATTATTTACTAACATAGACGTAATTTTTTTTAAGATAATATACCCACTCTTCTCGCAAAGTTTCTTGAGTGTTATATACTACTACATGTAAGCTTTGCTTCGTAGTAATAAAACTCATAATTGGACTCATTTTTATCCGTAAACATCATATTATAACATCAAATATTACATTTTACCTTAACTGTTTGACAAAAGAAAAATTATGTTCACATATATAATTTTTTAACTTTAAAGTATGTATAGTCTATGATGGTTTACACAATATTTTTTTATTTTGATTCTCCTAATCTACAAAATTATAAGATTACTCTAACTTTTGAATATGTGTATTTATCCGAATATAGAATTTTTTTAATTTTTAATTAAAATTTTACAATCTACCACTACCATCTTAACTGGTTTTTTTTACAAATAACTTTTTCAAATTCCTTCCTAGTATTTTTCACTATTTTTTTCTGTGTGTGTGATGTTTAGAATAAGTTATATTTAATATGTTTTATTTCAAATAACCTTTTACATTTCTCTTAAATATATACATTATTTTAATTTTTGAGCACTTGATTAATATTTTCTCTTTTTTTATATATCTTTGTTTAATCATTATTCATTATTCATATTTTATTTTGATATTTTTTGTTGTATTTTTTTAATTTTGTTTTTGGTTTATATTTAAGTTTTGAATTATTTAAAATGATTGTTTTTAATAATAATAAAAATATTACACAATATGTAATCATTATTGTATTTTACTTAGATATTTTTTGTTGTATTTTTTCAATTTGTTTTTGGTTTATATTTTAGTTTTGAATTATTTAAAATAATTATTTTAAATAATAATAAAAATATTACACAAATAAGTGAATTAATTGATGCATTAACTTTAGATTTAATGTTCTTTGATGATTTGAATTAATTTATTAAAAATAAAATGATGAGGTGGAGGAAGGAGAAGAGAGAAAAGCCAACTTTATATATATAGATTTTTTTAAGAAGAGAGAGCGCTAGAGAGACAAAAGTAAAGTAGCACTTGTTTTAAAGATTTTTGGAGGTGTATACGACTTTTTTATCCCAAAAACAATAAAATAATTAAGATATATGAATACGCGTAAAAATACCGTTTGACAAAGAGATAAGTAATAATTACTTTTTGAAAAAAAAAACAAAAGAAAGAAGCTCAAAGCAAAAACTCTGACAACTGCAGCAGCAGATGCGCAAATCCCATACCCATCCCATGTACCACAATTAACCTTTGTCTCATCTGCAATTCTCGTTTCTGTTTTTTTTTACCCCGAAGTTTTGTATAGGGAATTTGGTTAAGAATGCCATTTTTCTACAAAAACTTATTAGAAATGCCATTTCTTTTATCCTTCTCTAAAATGCCAGTTTTTAATTGAAGAAAAGAGTGAGAAGACCAAATTACCCCTGTCCAAAAAAACTGAGAAAAGCACATGTGGGAGAACCAGGTTTGGATGGACCAGATCCAACGCCTACAAGATTAGTCCATCCAAAATTTGTCCTTCGATCTCTTAAGTTTTGTTATATTATGGACAAGTTTTGTTGTCCATCCATCTTGTATTATATTATGGACAAGTTTGTTTATAAGAAATCAGTCCACTATTATGATAGACAACGATTATTGCTTCAGTGAATTCATCATTCTTGTCCATCTGGGAGTTCATCAGTATTGGCCATCAATTGTTGTCATCGGAGAGTTCATCAGTCTTGTCCACCAGAGAGTTAATCAGTTTTGTCCATCAGGGGTTCATCAGTGTTGTCTATCGGTTGTTATTTTCTGGGAAGTTCATCAGTCTTGTCCATCTGGGAGGATAAATTAGTGTTGTCTACCGATTGGTTTGAAGAATTGTAGGATGGATAACAAGGCTTGTGAAAATTGAATGAACAATAAGTTAAAAAACAAGAAATGGACATGTTTAGTCGCTGGATCTAGTCCATCAAATCTGATACATTGGATCTGGCCCATCAGAAAAATGGGTCAGATATCAGATCTGGTTCATTAAAGTTAAGAGAGAAGGAAACAAACTGAAGAAACTCAAAAAGGATATGGAAGTTTCAAAAGAGAGAGATAGAAGAAGATGAATATTGAAGATGGGTTGGCCTCCACTTTTACAATCATGTTCTAAAATTTCTAATGTTGAAAAAGAAAGAAGAGAGAAGAAAAGAGAGAGAGAGGTGTCGAGAGAGAAAGATGTGAGATTGAGAGAGAAAAGAAAAGAAATAAAATAAAGGGTGAGTTACTAGAATATTGCATAAAAGCTTCCTTATTACAAAAGTAACATACAATTGTTTGTAATTGCTAGACTAACACACTGTACCTATACTACCCCTGAAACTAGTGCTGGGAAAAAACGTAATTACGGCTAATGCCATTAGGATAAAAAAAACATTGGAAGTTGGGACTAAGTCTACCGATCCTTTGATGGTAGATTTATACACATGGACTGATTAAAGGTGTATGTCAGATATTTTTGGTACACTTAGTTGTAGTCTTGGTACACTTATCGGTCACTGTAGATGGTACACTTAGTTGTAGTGTTGGTACACTTATCGGTGGACGTATATGTGTATCAAAAACTAAGTGTACCAAAAATATCTGATGTACACCTTCAACAGTCAATATGACCCAAAAGATATTTATGGTAGACTAATGGCCTGTTGCGACAGATTTATTCGACAGCCTTCTCTCGTTTCAGATATTTTTGGTATACTTGTTTGTTTTTTTGAAATAGTTTTCGGAGTGTGATGGTAGGTTTCTTGTCCGTGGTAGATTTAGTAAGCATTTTTGACAGCTGTAAAGTCTTACCAGAATAACACGAATTTGTTTGAGCTGTCAAAGACAGTCTAGCGTTGCGATAGACTTATTGGAGGTAGATCTAAACACGATTGCTGTTCTTCCGATCTATGGTGTTCATGTAATAACGTTTGTAGCAGATTCATCAATCGTATTCTGTTTGTCGGCCGGAGCAAACGTCTTTTTCCTACTCTGTTTCGTTAATCTTTCCTCTGGGTTCATCCATGGAAGAGCTAGATATCTGTTCGAAAATCTATATAACTCACTTTTATAGGTTTTTAATTTAGAAATCAGATGTTGAGATGAAAATCTATAATAGTTGAGCAAAAAACCCACAAGTGAAACCAAAAAAATAGACATAAGTCGTGAAAAAATAAAGTGAGGCAGGGAAAATTAGGGTTTTCAGTCGTATATTAGAGGTAGAAGACAAGGATATTCTGGTAATTTCGGGTTCATTAAACCTAAAATCGAACGTGTACGTACATAATCAGGAGTCATCATTCTCATAATCTTAAGTCTCAGCTTATGGCTTTTCCTGAAAAGGAAGAAGCTACTAGAAATTCTTGAAGACTGGGAGGTAAAGTTTGGTCCTCATAGGTTTGCTTTTAAAGACTTGTGTAACCGATCTAAAAGAATGTTATCATAGACTGTAAAATTGTCTAGTACCAAACAAAAAAGCAGCTCTGGAACAAAAAAATTTAAAAATACGCATGAAAAAATAACTTGTGTAACCGATCTAAAAGAATATTATCATAGACTGTAAAATTGTCTAGTACCAAAACAAAAATAGCTCTAGAACAAAATAGCTCTGGAACAAAAATTAAAAAAATACAACCCTACTGGGGATCGAACCCGGAACTCTGGTTTCACAGACCAGCACCTTATCCATTGGGCCACTGAGTCTTTTTAATTATCATGTCTTTCTATTGTTTATAAGCCAATACATTATATCCTTCAGTAAAGAATTTAAACAGGCTGAACTCAAACATCAACTCAGCCCGTTTGATTATAGTTTTGAATTTCTCAATACGAAATTGAAACAAAATCTAGACTTGAACAAAGAATACTGAGCAAAACACTTTGTGTTTAGAAGAAAAAAATTAGGAAGAATCGAATTCATGAAAACAACGTTAATAATCTCAAGTAGCATCAAGATTTCATGGATAGTCATAGTCTAACAACTGTAGAAAACAGAAATTCACCAGCAACTTATTATTTAGGTACACAATTCAGGGCTAACTCAACTCAGTCTCCATGGAGTGTTGCAAAACCCCAGAAGGAAAGAATAAAGATTGCCTATTCAGTCATCAATCCTACAAAAGAGGATAAGTAGTACGGTAGCTTTTAAACCTTGCTTATTCTCAAACAATCTCTGCAGTCTTCTCTGCTAGTTTCTGCACCTTCCCCGGACGAGGATCTTCTGCTTTATCTTCTCCCTCAACAGCCTTTTAAAAAGATGAGATTACCGTTAAACATTAGCTAAACCTGTTATGCTGGTTTATAGAGAAAGTAACCAGTTTATCAATCAAAGATCTCTTGAGCCTCGATTATGCTGTGTTGCCTGAGAAAATCACAGAGTTGTGAAGTTTAAGATCTTAGATTCAGAGTGAATGGAAAACCAAGAACAGAAAGAAGAAGAGATGAGAGCAATAATTGTTTTGCTTACATATCATCTTTTGCGACCCGGTAATACTTTTCAGCATGTTGTCGTTGGCCAATCATTTGAGCGAAGCGTTCATCATGGGTAATGACTATGAGTTGGAAATTCTCTTGGCCCTTTCTGTCTTCCATGATCCTGGAGAATGCAATGACATAATGTGATCCAATGTTGAGAGACATGGTCTTAAAATGTGTAACAACATTATAGGGAAAGGGCAGGGTAAATATCACAATAATGATTCCAGTGTTTAGATATTTAAATTTCTATGCAAGAGGAATTATATGTACCCATGTATCATCATCATAAGTCATTAAACGTATGGATCGTAATTCTTACCTAAGAAGAGCTCCTGCAAGAGATTCTGAATTGGGCCCATCAAGGTTTGTAGTTGGCTCGTCAAGGGCTAATATTCCACAGTTTAAGCAAAATGTCTCGGCTAAAGCCAACCTTATTATCAATGAAGCAAGAACCTGCAGGAGAAGACGAAGAAGAAAGTGATCACCTGAGTTAAACAACGAAACTTAAAAGATTATTGAATAGATAACGACATTTCTACAAGAGCAATTTTAGAACAACTCGCCTTTTGACCTGCGCTGCATCTTCCTCTCATTTCAAGTTCTGTATCACCAGTCTGCATAAGAACCTAAAAAACACAAGGTTTACCACAATGCTAGTAATGGTGATCAAATGGTAAAGCATGTTGTCAATTCTGTAGCATACCTTGTAGCTGTAAGAGCGGGTGCCTGCACCTTCGGAATCTGAGTGTATTCGTATGTAATCCATATCTTGACCTCTGTATGTCTGCTGCCACAGTTCCCTTATAATCTTATTTATTTCCTCCATTTTCATTGTGTGGAATCGCATTAGTGCTCTGTAAGATGGAAATCTATCTTAAAAACTACAGATTGAAGATTTAGTGTATATTGAAAAACAACTAGCCAGAAGCTTATATTAGGACTCGAGAAAAGCTTATTTGTCAAGGGCATTGTAGTATCTATCCAAGTCTTTATTTGCCATTTCAGTTGTCTGGCCAAAATGAAATGTTCAATTTAACATAGAGTGGAATTTGTTGATCATTCAGGCATTGCCACAAGGTAAAACATCTAACCTTTAGCTGGATCAGTTGATCAAAGTGCCGCTTATCTATGTCCTTGTATTGTGCCTGTTTTAGCTCTACTCTGTTTTTTGAAATACTGCTCTCGTAAACAGACACTGTTCCACGACACCGGTTCAGCTACAGGAAAAATATAATTTTTCTTTAAGCACAATAAAATAGGCTCTGAAACCTTTAAATGGATAAATTATCTTCAGATAGTCCAGAAAAACACAGGGTAACTCGACGTTCACACATATCAGTTGCTAACAGCTGCGAGTAATGGTATTCAGTGAAGAAAATCTGTTATCTATGACCATTACTAAATTTTATATTTTGGCTATCTTGAAACAAGGACAAATTTTGAAAGAGCCAATTACCTCGGATATTAAATACTCAAATCGGAGAAATGCTAGATCTTTACACTTAACCATCATAGAAAATAAATGAATAGCTAACCATAGACACCAAAATCAAATCAGAGTGACTGCTATCTATATATAAGAATCTGCTTACCTCTGAAAGAAGTCTTTCCCTTTCCCGTGATATCTTTACCATTTCAGCTTCCACTGCAGGAATCCCACCAATATTCAATATTTGCTCTTCCAATGATTCAATTTCACGTGTAAGTTTCTCAACTTCTGCTTTTGTTGTCCGGTAGTTCAAGTTATCCTCTATATTTCTTCTCAGTTGATCTTGATTCCGCATCAAGTCTTTATTTCTGTTCAGTTCACCTGCAAGTTCATTCTTTCTAGCTTCACAGCTCTGAAGCTGAGTTCCGGATAACCGCTGCTTCTCTTGAATATCATTTAGGCTCTCCTTTCTTCAATTCATAATACCTAGTGAAGCAGTTGTAAGCATATCTGGTACACAGGATAGTAATGAATTAACCTTTGGCTAGCAGAACATACTCATTTATCTTAGAATTGAACAGAGGACGGAGGCTGAAGAGAGAGCGTTAGCAGACGCCATTTTTCCAGAGAAAAGCAGCGAAGTTTTTTTTTTGAGTGAGGAACGTTCTGGATTGAAGTGAACATCAAATTAATCTCATAATCGATGCCTAATAAGTCAAATCGACAGCAAATATTAACAATTCTAACAAGCAATCGAATTAATATGAAACCCTAAAAATTAAAGACCACCGGTGATAAATTAGGGTTTAAACAAACAATCAAAATCAAAAGACGAACCGTTTCTCACCGATTCGCTAGACGGTGGAGCTCGCCGGACATCCACCGATGGTAATCAGTTGATTTTTCCGATGGTTGTTGATTCGGCTGTTTATCTCCCACAGACGAGAGAGACGAGAGAAAATCGGGAAAGAATGAAAAAAAAATGACCAAAATCAAGAGCAAGAGCATAAAATCTCAATTTTTTTTAACCAAATTTAATTATAAATAGCATAAATCGTAATAAAAAACTTTTATGTGTTATTTTCAACGTATTAGTCTAGTAATAAACCTACTTTTATGTAATATTCTAGGTAATTTCACTAAAATAAAGGATATTTTTATCATTTAAAATATATTAAAATGGGTCATATGGCATTTGAGAGAAGGTAATATGAAAAGTGGCATTTGGCAAAAGACTGAACACTGTTCATGGCATTCTTAATAAATTTCTCTTTTGTATATTTACCTTTTTGTACCTTGCTTTTCTATAATCAATCTTCTTTAAACCCTTCACACCAAAAAAAAATCAATCTTCTCTAAACCCTAAGTCGAAACTGGTCTCTATACTCGTTTGGTAGCTTCTCCGCCGACGCCCTAGCCGTTGTTACCACAGGAGCTGCCGAATCTGTGTACGCTGCATATCCTTTTCAATTTCCTCTGCTTCCTTTTAATCATGTATAGTTAGCTGAAAAGATGCAGAAAATAAGTTAAACCATCTCATTAAACCAATTCCTAATTATATTAGTTACAAACTTACAATAAAAGTAAAAAAAAAAATCAACAAAAGAGGTCCAAAATAGACTTGAACTAGAATTGATATGCATTAGGTTAAAAAACCATATGTAGCTAAATGTATTTTTAATTACATATTTTTCAGCTTATACGATATATATATATAGATATAGTGGATTCATCATAGAGTCAAGACTCAAGACATCGAGTTCCACTTACTAGAATCAAATGGTCAATGTACTTATCTAGCACAACGCCATCTAGAGTTGTTGTTGTGTCTTATTTTTTAAATTTCAAATTTGTTTGGCATCATTCAAATTTCAAATTGTTTTTTAAGTTCCAAACTTCAAAATTGAATGTGGTATATAATTTGTATTTGAAAATTGACATCTCAAATCATTTATAAACTTGCTTAGGTGTCTATTTTAAAAAAAATTATCAACCTTCCTTTGTTTATTTTGAATTGTTTTGTCAATTTATTCTAACTTGGACTTGTATATACATTATTTCTGAAATTGTGTTGATTTCTTGTTTGTTTGAACTTTTTTAATATATAATACTTAAAAAAACCATTTATTTATTAAATTCTCATTAATATAACTAGACCTTTGTATATTATTGTACTTAATTGATTTCGATAAATTAAAAAAGAAAAAAAAATCAGTTTCGCAAAAAAAGAGTTACTATAGAAAGCATTATTGATCATTTAAATTTTTGATTAAAGAAAATGTCGTTAAAAATAAAGAAGTACTCACAATCGTTACTGTTTGTTTTCAAAAGCAATTTGTTTTTTGTTTTCTACCTTCACTTCCAAGTAAAAAATCAGGATATTAAGTTCTCAAGACTCTCTAACAATAAACTGACACATAATTGCTTAACAATTTCTAAAAGAGCTTAGCTTATCATCGAATCTTAAGTTTATTACACATATTAAGAAAACAATTAAATTTTCTATTTTACTTTTCAATAATATGCTCTTTCATTTGATATAAACAATTAATAAGCTAAAAGTTAAGGATAAAACTGAAAATTTGATTCATAAAATTTGCATCAAGTAAAAAAAATGGAAGGAATATGTATCTTAATTTAATTTTAATTTTAATTGTGTTAATGTTAAAACGTTCTGTTAAGATATTTTAAAGCATCATCAGTGGAGATGGTCTTATAATTGGTCGGTCTTTAATTGATCAAAGAAGAGAAATTTGGATTCCATGTCACGAAAAAATAATTTGATTTTTCTATTTATGAATAGGGTATTTAAAAGTTCTACAGAATGAGATAATGAATAGAGTAATAACATTGTTGTTTGGTTATGTATATTAAGGTGCAAGCCTATGAGGGTCCCGAGGGAAGAGGGATGTTTTACGGATGTTGTCCAGTCCACAAAAGAGCATGACCACTCGCTCCAGCCCCATTCCGAATCCACCATGTGGAGGTGCACCGTATCTGTCAACCATGCATGTTGCTTAGTGAACAACTATGATAAATTGATAATCGATTTCTAGGATCTCTTAAGTACTACTATATGTGGATATGGCATTAATGGTCCGGGTTTGAAATTTTACCTGAATGAATCGATGTATGTGGATATTGTCTCAACATTAATGCCACATTCTCTTGCACGTTTCTCCAACATTTCTGGGTCATGGATACGTTGTCCTCCTGATATGATCTCCTCACCTAGTACCGCACACAAATTTAGTAAACATAATTGGTGGGAAGAAACATAAGGTAAAAACGAAACAAGAAGAAAACATAGCTTAAAAAGATGTACCTCTCAAGAAGACATCAAAGGATTTGCTGTAACGAGGATCATCTTCACAGGGCATTGTGTAGAATGGCCTAACTGCCAGAGGAAAGCGATACAGTATGTAAAAGTCTGTGTTGTACCTATATTGAAAACAAGATCATCATATATAGTGTTAGAACAAGTTTGCAATTGCGATACACAAAATTTAATCATTGTGAATTAAGCATATCTATGAGAAAAAAAGTGGTGGATTACTTACTTTTCCCGAATGAGCTGGCCAAGTCTTTTCTCAGATTCTGTGTTTAAATCTCCAAAAGGATCAATCTCCACACCAGCTTCCTGTCAACACATTACGATTACCAAATTTTATTGATAGTCCATTCGCATAACTCCTTCAAATATAAGGTTAGATGCAAAATAAAAGTCAATGATCATACCTTGAGTATTTGAATCCCTTCTTCAAACGTTAACCTCAATGTTTTTTCATGAAACTGCATTTTAGTGCCAATTATCAGAATTCAATCAAAGACAAAGACTCAGTTTCTAAATATTCATTAAAGTGCTCATATTGTTACCTTCAAAGGTTCAAATGGGTATTGCTTTCTGACAGTTTCCAGTTCCTTAGAGAACATCTCGTTTATCTTAGTGAATGTAGGCAGAAATAAGTGGTCCACCAGGTCCATTAACTGCAGAAAAAGCAGTGATAGCGTATAATATAACTGAAATTGAGAAGAAATTAAACCATATAAATCTATAAGAGCACAAACTTACTTCGGTATAGTCTCTTTGAATCCCCATCTCCACATCAACACCAGTGAATTCACACAGGTGTCTATGACTGAACGAGTCTTCTGCCCTGAAAACAGGACCAATCACAAAGACGCGTGGAAAGTCACCACATATTGCCATCTGTTTATAAAGCTGAGGAGATTGAGCCAGACAAGCAGGCTTCCCTTTGTAGTCAAATTTAAATACAGCAGAACCTCCTTCACTACTACCACCCAATATTCTCGGTGTGTTGATATCTATAAAACCTTTGGATGATAGCAGCTCCGCGAACGTCTACAAAAATAGTTAGAGCTATGTTTTAGCTAAGCAGCATAGAACATATCTAGAGTACTAGACTAATACTTTACCTACCAAACTAGCATTAACAAATGATAAATCATGTTGCATAGCAAAAATCCTTTAGCAGAGATAAAGAGCTTACATATTTGAAACGGCAAGTTAAGGTGAAGATGGCTTGATTCGCCGGTGTTCGGAGGTCAAGCACCCTGTTATTCAAACGTGTGTCCTGAAGGATACGAACATATCGTTTGCCGCGCCCGGTTGTACACTTAGCCGCATCCTGTAATAATAATCATGGAAACAAACTAGCTCTTATTAACATATAAAAACATTAGCAAAAACACTAGTTAATTATCAGAATTCACAACACTATTGTAGTGCAAGTTCCAACAAATCTTAAAACATGATTCAACGTACCTTTTCGGATTTTTCGATATCCGCTTCACTTCTAGCAGCATCCTCTGGAATGAGTGGTAACTTTGGCAAAGATCTGCTGAGACAGAACACTTTTCTCACTTGAATTTCAACCTGCAATTAATTATATAACACAAAGTTAATGTCTTGTTTATGTCACAATAGATCAAAACGAAATCAGAGGAGAAGAAAAAGAAAGCAACCTGGTGCTGTGTGGCTCCGGTCACGGGAACCTTGGGGAAAGAGACAACACCAATAACCTCGACAATGGATTCATCACTCAGCTGTTTCAGAAAATTAATCATGTTGGCGCCTACTTTGGTCTCCTCCGATTTTTTAGCCACGCACTGCACCGTGAATCCACTTTGCCTCAAGATCACAAACATTCCTGAGCGAACAGTGTGCACTCGGCCTCTGATCAGAACCTCTGATCCCACCATCTCTCCCACCAAATCGCTAACATCGGTCCACTCTTTTCCTTCAACAGCCTCTCTCCACTTTTCTGCTTTCGGATCCTGTAACCCGCTAAGAATCACGTCGCCGTAGTTACTGGAGTACTCGTCATCTTCGAGAGACGTTGAAGTTACGTTACGCGAGGCTTCTTCTTCTTCTTCTTCTTCTTGTTCCTTCTTGCGGCGCAACTTCTCTAGCTTCGCCGCTTCTTTCTTTGCTGCTTTCTTGCTCATCTTCTCTCCAGATTCCTCCTGTGGCGGAGTCGTCTCTGGCTCCGAATCCTTCTCTGTTTTCCTCTGCCTCTCCTTGGTGATCGCGGCTGTAACAGCAGTGACGATCTCCTTCTCCGCCGTGTCTTTCATCAGAAAGTTGCTCTTTTGCCCAATAAAGTCAAGGAGTTCCTCTAGAGTCCCTAGTGGATTTGAAGGATTAAAACTTGTTGCGAACGGCAACGTCGAGGGACTCTCTTCTTCCATCTCGGAGATAGTCGTCAATGGTTTTCGTTTAGCTTTTAGGGTTTTGCGGTAGCCAGTGATTAAAATCAGAATCGTTGTCAATAGGGGAAATTTGTATAATCTTTGTGGAGAAGAAACAGAGCTTAAAACCCTTTTAAACTCGTATTAGGTTAGGGCTCTGGTTTCTAATTTCCTTATTCTTTTTTTTTTTTGTAGTTGATATAATTTTGTAATAATCCACGTAATTTCCTTATTCAAGTTTGATTTCCTATATATCATTCAATTTTAATATGGAAAATTGCTACTATTAAATTAAGATTAATAAGTTGAAACCAAAACCCCTAGATCTGAAAAGAAAAAGAAAATTCTTTTGGAGCCCTAGCGCAGCCGCTCTTGTCAACTTTGATCACCATGGAAGGATCTGCTGGCATCAGAAGAGGTCTGAGATCGCTGGATTTGAACGCCCGTGTTGTTGTTGCAGACCCTCCGAAACCCAAAACCATACCCCGGACGACGATATCGGTGGAGGGATATGACACGAGGCTCCGTGAGTATGCTCTCAAGCTCGCGCTGACGAAACACTTCTCTTCATGCGGAAGGGTCGGACATATTTATGTTCCCAGAGACTATAAAAAGGGTATCCTTAAGAGTGTTGCCTTCATGTGCTTGGTCGGAGAAGGTGCCGAAGAAAAGGCATTGGAACTCAATGGAACTGACGTGGGAGGATGGACTGCAATCGTTATGGCTGCACCGTTGCAGAAAGAATACATGGATCCTCCTTGTGCTGCTAACCAAGCAAAAATACATCGGGTCCTCGTTACCGGGTATGACACTTCGCTTCCTAAGATTGATCTCCAGATGGCGCTGTGTGATCATTTCTCTTCATGTGGAGAGGTCTGGCAAGTTCGGGTTCTCCCTGGCATTCCAGCTGAAGCTATAATTTATCTGAGGGGAAAAAGTTGTGTAGTAGACAAGGCGCTTAATCTAAATGGATGTAACATGGGAGGAATGAATCTTGTAGTTGAACGTAATCAGCCGCAACCGGGAGACATAGTAATAAAAAGAAAGCGTCTCTGCACTACTACTGGCTATGTGCTCCCAAGTGTCTTAGTCAGGGCGTCCGAGGATGACAAGAAGAAGTTGGAGTTGGAGATGGAGATGGAGATGAATGAGAAGAAGAAGAAGAAGATGAAGATTAAGCTGACCAAGTTGGACAAGGAGATTCAGGTGCATAGGGAGAATAAGGTGAAGTTTGATATGGAGAGGAAGAGGAGGCTAGAGATGGAGAATCTTGAGATGGCTCTCTCTAATTAGGAGAAGACGAACCACCTCTCTTTATTATATGTATTTTATTACCTTTGTTTTAGTACCTTAAAAAGTAAGGTATAAGTAAGCTCATCTGCGTTTCGTTTCGTTTATGTATGATATGTCCGTTCTCTGTGTCTTAAAAAGATGATGTAAGCTCAATGTATTATCGTTATCTGGTTTCGCTAAAAAAAAATTAATTAATTAATTAATAAGTTTATTTTACTTAGTTGTTTTAACGTGTAAATTCACAAACGAAATCAGATTGGTTCAACTGGAGATAAACCTAATTAATAAACCAGAAAATGTATTTTAATAAAGTGATCAACATAATTAGTTAAATATCATCATATTTAAAGTTACACAATAAGTTTCAAACTATTCTACCAAAAAAATAACTTTCAAATTAAATTCGAACTTTTTTTCCAAATTAATAATAAAAAATATTAGGTTTTTTCTAATTGGTTCGATTAATATTCTTAGACACCCTAGTTTTGATATAGAAATTTAAATATTAAGGAAAATTGACCAGAAAATCTTAAAGCATATTATTTTTTTAGTTTTTGACTTCAAAATATAAGTTAGAAAACTAACCAATTTGTAAAAGCCCCTTTGGCCCAGTAGTTGACATAGGGTTCATTAATGCTTCTACACCAGAAGGTCTGGGGTTCGAGCCTCAGATAATGCGATTTATTAAAAATAATATGTAATAGAATTGTCCATGATAGAATCATATGTAATAGTTCTTGATAATATGCAATCCTTTATACTATAAAGCACAAGTCACACAACCAATAATTATTTGACACATCAGTTTAAAAAATATTTTTACAAACTAACATAAAACTAAAAAAAAATATTGTGGAGAAAAAAAAAGCCAAAACTACATAACTGAAACAAATTCCTAAAATTCAGTTGACGTGAAAACAAATTATTTTTCAAAAAATAAAAAAGTAAAATCGTGGTAAAAAAAAAAAACAAATTACATATTTATTCAACTAAATATAAGTTGATCAATTAAATATTGACATGTGGGCAAGTTTATCAAAATTAAACAGAAGTAAATTAAGAAAAACAAAGTTAATTGATAAAAAAGTCAGTTTTCCTTTTACTACTACATTTATCGGTAAAAAGAAAACCATCCTTACGTTCTTTTTTTAATCTCTCTTCTTCTCAATATCAGCTCTAAGTTCTCTATTCCATTTTTTTTTTATTTCTTCATTGATCTTTTTCCAATAATCACTAGAAACTAAAGAGAATAACCATTTTTGAAAAAGTCAAAGGAAGTTAAGATATTCATATTGGAGGCGTTTGTGAAAGTTGAACATCAATTCCAAAGATTTGCAGCCAAATGATTTTTAATTACACATGTTTTGGGTAAGGAACATTTTCCTTTAAGTAAAATTGTTTCTATGTTACGTAATAGCATATTTACTAAGTCAACAATTTATGGCATTTTAAAGATTTTTCTTTTGCTATCACTAATCTTTGTGACATATTATAAAATTAGTTAATGTGTGCCATGCAATTGTAAATGAAAAATACTTAGGTTCACTCCATTCACCCCCTTTTCTTTCAGCCAATCAGAATCTTCCATCTAATATTTTATTTAAAAAATAAATCAAAATTAAATTAAAATTAAGAAAACAAATTCTGCATACTTTTAATTAAGGAAAGTTAAATATTTGGCTTGATTTAGATTTTTAAAATTAGAGTAAGATTATATGTCGGTTTGGGTTTACAAATGAAGTGGTTAGGGTTTAGATTTTACAATTAAAACGAAATTATATGTCGGTTTGGTTTTACAAATGAGGTGGTTAGGGTTTAGATTTTACAATTAGAACGAAATATATGTCGGTTTGGATTCACAAATGAGATGGTTAGGGTTTAGATTTTACAAGTAGAACAATATTATATGTCGGTTTGGGTTCACAAATGAGATGTTAGGGTTTAGATTTCACAATTAGAACGAAATTATATGTCGGTTTGGGTTCACAAGTGAGATGGTTAGGGTTTAGATTTTACAAGTAGAATAAAATTATATGTCGATTTGGGTTCACAAATGAGATGGTTAATGTTTGGATTTCATATCTGTCGGTTTGGGTTTATTAAAAACGGTTTAAGTTTTTAATTTTATAATAATATATACGATTTTATTTCCTTATTTTATAACGGAGTGAATGGAGAGGTTCACCTTAGGGTGAACCCAAATATTGCTCATTGTAATTTGAGTTTGTTAACCATAAAAATAAAAAAATTCCTACATTTGTTTATTTTTATAAAATTTGTAATACAATTAAAATAATATAATATAATTTCGGTGCATAGCACCGGTATAATACTAGTTAATAATAAATCTAGACAATAAAAAAAACTAACCAATTTTTCTCTAAATATTATTTATTGACTTTAGTTGGAAAATAAAATAAAAAAGTTGATTAGAAAGGCTATAATGGTCATCTTCAACGATGGGTCCAATGGTTGAAAAAAATCAATAAACACATTATACTATAAAATAATATATTCCCATATATATATATATATATACACATGATACACACCAGACCAATCTCCATAGTTTCTTCTTCTCCTGTTTCGCTGTTTGTCCAAAACCCAACCCCATATCTTTACAAACCTCTCTCTAGATAAATGTTTACATACATATCCAACCATACCATGTCTTTTATCTCTTCAGTAAACCCCATATGTGCCTATTTAATTCAAATCTCCACTACCCAATTTATCAAATCCAACCTAACAAAAGAAATGAACCAAATCATAAACACAATATACAATAAAGGAAGAACCTTTATTTGTTTACTTGGTCAGCATTTCAATGCCTGCTCTTCTGCAACTTCCAAAAGGGTACAAAAAGTTAAAAAGAAATAAAAGTTTTGATTTTTCTTTTCTCAATTCTTTCTTTCTCTTTTCCATCTTGATCACTAATCCTAGTTTTTTTTTCTGGTGCTTTGTCTGGTCTGTCTCATAGACTTCTGTCACCAAAAGAAAGAAAATAAAAAGGAAAATCCAAATTTTAATTTTTTTTTTTGTTCCAATTTCGATTTTTGTTGTTAATGGGCACCCAAAATCAATCAATTATGTGGTGGCTTCTTTGGGGTTTCTTTAAGTCTTTTGGTCAGAGAGATGGTTTCATATACAAAGGAATAAGACTCCCACCACCATTAAACCTAATCCCTTTGCCCTTTCTCTCTTCCTTCTTCTCATCTCTCTCTCTCTTTTTCTTTTCTTCTTCTCTTTCTCGCTTGCTTGGTGTCTTTTCACAATCTGTGATTCCCAGATTTCACTGAACAGATCCGATGAACTCCTCTCCTGGCAATGTCCGATTAACCCTTATGGAGGTTTTGGAATTGGAAAAGGTAATTGATTTTTCTAGGGTTTTGAATTTCAAAATTTTCTGGGTTTCTGATTTGTTTTGATTTCCTCTGGATCTGCTGATCTGTGTGATCTGATGTTTTGTCATTAATTTGGGTTTTGATATATGTTTTGAAATTTTGCTTCTTTTTTGTTGTTGTTGTTCTGTCAGGACTTGGAAGTCAAAAGAAGGAAACTGGAGATGGTGAAACAGAAACGATCGTCTCTTAAGGCAGAAGTTAGGTAATTATAATAATCTCTCATCTTCTTCATGTGAATTTACGTGTTTTTGTACATTCATTGGCTTATTTGAGGTGTTTGATGGAATGAAACGGTAGGTTCTTGAGACGTAGATACCAACACTTGAAGCAAGACCAAACTCTTGTAATGTCTCCAAAGATGTTGAGATTGTCAGAATCTGGTGGGGGTTTAAAGAAGCACTCTAGTCTGAGAGCATCTGTCCCATGTTTTGATTTGAAACAGAAGAATACAATTTGCAATGAGAAGGCAGCATTGGCTAAGGATGCAAGTCGTGACTTGGAAAAGAAGCTAAAAAGGAGCAGAGGAAAGGATATTTTGACTTCACTTCCTGACCTTAACGGAGAGGGAAACACTTCTGTCACTAACAAAGTCCCGGGCTTTGACCTTAACCAGATCTCGGTATAGCCAAAACAATTCTTGTTATTTTAGTGTCTTCCTTTTTGTTAGAGTCTTGAGAACTTACTGAGTGTTATTTTGTTTGCGTTTTGGTTACAGAGAGAAGAAGATGAGCGGGAAGTGAATGGTGAAAGTATGGTCGCGGAAGCAATGAAGAATGCAATGGTTGATAACAGAATCAGTGATCTACATGACAACAACAAGAGAAAGTTACCGATTTGCGGAGATGTGGAGAAAGAGTTACATAGAGCAGTGAAGAGGAAGGTTACATGGCAAGATCCAGTGGCTTTAACTTTAAGTGTTTAAGGTTCTTAGTATGTAAGTAGGATTGATATGATAATAATATAGGATTTGATATAATGATATAACCCAATATGCACATATGCTTTACTAGTATATATTAAGATTATATAAGGTTTGGTTTGATCCATATGCCCAACATAAGAAAACATATGAACAACTCTTGTCATAACTGACAACGTTATCCTTTTAATCCAATTTGATGATCACAGAATTGCATGTGTTGTTTGGCTTTTCTTACTCATTCTCTTCATCGAAGTCGGGGAGCAGAAACGTTTGGCTCAAACAAACACCAAACCGACAGAACATTTACAGAACATTAGCCATGATTAACTTCAAAGCTCAATTGATTCGATTGAATATTAAAGAAAGTAAAAAGCTCTGTTTTGTAGGAGTAAGCTGAAAAAGTCTTAACATGTTTGTTTCCATCAACTCTATAAAGTCTAAACATTTGAAGTTTATTCGTGTACTCACTCACACGACGAAAACGTCTATTCAATCTAATGGAAGTCAACGATTGCGAAGGAAAGGTGGAGATGGGTTCAGGACTCTGTCCTGACTGGTCTGAGATGACTCGGGAATGCCTTCTCGACATCTTCTCACGGCTAAGCCACGAACAGAGATGGATCGGACCGATGCTGGTCAGCAAGAACTGGATGAACGCATGCTTTGATCCATCACTCAACACCATCTTCGATCTGGAAACTCGGTTTCTATCTTTCCCGGAGTCGATCAACTGGTGGACTCCAGAGTTTGAGGATAACGTCGATTCCTTTTTACGATCTGTTGTTGATCGGAGCCAAGGTGGACTCACAGAGATTCGTGTCAGGCACTGTACAGATCGCTCTCTATCTTACGCCGCTCAGAGGTACGCATCACTGCGTAATATTTGGTTTCAACTATGTTTGGGAACTCTTTCCAAATTACGTTTTGTTGTGATCTCGTCGTTCCTAATCGTTTACATGTCAATATGTCCTGTCCAGGTGCCCTAAACTTGAGGTACTTTGTATCAAGAGCTGCCCAAATGTTACAGATGCATCAATGGAGAAGATAGCCTCAAACTGTCTAAACCTTATAGAACTTGATATAAGCTACTCTTACGGTATAACTCACGAGTCTTTCATCATGTTGGGGAGAAACTGCCAAAATCTGAAGATTCTCAAACGTAATTTGTTGCCCCGGCTAGGTCCTAACCTGCCTACAATTGTCGCTCCACTAGACTATCTGGCTACATTTCCTAGATACGGAAATATTGAGGCTAAAATAATTGGGAGATACATGCCACAGCTCAAGCATTTGGAGATTCAATACTCCACTTTGACTGCTAGAGGTCTTGACTCGATTTGTAAGGGATGTTCGAATCTAGAGTACCTAGACTTAAGCGGATGTATATCGTTGAATCAAACACAAACTCTTTATCGAATAACTCTCGTATATTGCTTTAGAAAACTTCTCAAAAACTAATGCAATCTCAATCTCTCTAATCTCACAAGTGTTGTTACAACCCAACAACTACTTATATATAGAGAGTTTTATTATTTATCTAAACAATAAGATAACTTCTTAATTGTTCTAATCCTAATCCTCTTAGGAAACCATTACTCGGTGGGATTAGGACAACTTAAACCTCAAGCTAATTCAAGCTTATCCTCAACAATCACCCCCTTAAGCTTGAAGTTCTTGTTGGACACATCATGAACACCAATAGACTCTCTCATTTCTCTGAACTTGATCCTTCCCAGTGGCTTGGTTAAGATATCTGCCTTCTGTTCAACACCAGGAACATGATCAACCTCCACTTGCTCGTTCTCGACACATTCACGTATGAAATGATATTTCCTGTGTATATGCTTGCTACGGCCGTGGAAACGGGATTTCTTGTGAGGGCTATAGCCGACTTGTTGTCAATGCGAATCATCACTTTCCTAAGAGCTTCTCCTGTCACTTCAGACAATAACTCCTGCAACCATATCGCCTGCTTTGCAGCTTCTGTAGCAGACATGAATTCTGCTTCACAAGAGGATAATGCCACTGTTTCCTGTTTTTGAGAACACCAAGAAACCGGACATCCGTTAAGATAAAAGATATAGCCACCTGTGCTCTTACCATCATCTTCATCCACATTGTGACTGCTATCACAATATCCTACCAACCCTGTGTTGTTTCCTCGCTTGAACGTAAGACCAAAATCTTTAGTCCCTTGTACGTATCTTAACACATGTTTCAGCGCAGCACCGTGACTCTTCTTAGGACTATGCATATAGCGACTCAACATACCCACAGCAAACGAGAGATCAGGTCGAGTGTGAATCAAATACCGGAGACAGCCAATGTTTCTCCTATAGTCGTGCTCACTAACAGACTGTTCTGCCAAAGCCTTAGAGAGTTTAGTACCAGAGTCCATCGGAGTTTGGACTGCGTTACTCTCACTCATACCTGCATCCTCGAGAATCTTTGAAGCATACCTCCCTTGTTTCAAAGTAATTCCACCATTCTCTTGCAAAACCTCAATACCGAGATAGTATGTCAATCTTCCCAAGTCACTCATCTCAAACCTGGCCGACATACTATGTTTAAACTCAAGAATCAATTTCAAGTTACTACCAGTAACAAGAAGGTCATCAACATAAACAGCAACCACCAACAAACCTTCTTTATCTTGTCTTCGATATAGAGCAGGTTCCTTGGCACAACGAATAAAACTCAATTCCATCAAAATCTGATTAAGCTTGTGATTCCAAGCTCGCGGAGCTTGACGCAAACCATAGAGAGCTTTGTTCAACCTATACACCAAACCCTCGCTACCTTTCTTCTCATAACCTTCAGGCTGTGAGACATATACCTCTTCTCTAAGATCACCGTGCAAGAAGGCAGTTTTTACATCCAAATGGTGTATCTCCCAACCTCTGGAAGCAGCCAATGCAACGATGAACCTAATGGTCTCAAGTCGAGCCACTGGAGCGAACACTTCATCGAAGTCAATTCCGTGTTTCTGAACATAACCTTTGGCAACCAGCCTCGCCTTATGCTTATTAATGCTTCCATCTGAATTGCGTTTAACTTTGAAAACCCATTTCAAGCCAATTGGTTTAATTCCAGCTGGTAGTTCCACTAGGTTCCATGTTCTGTTTTTTTCTATCGACTTTAACTCCTCGCTGCAGGCTTCTTTCCATACTCTCAGTTCTTTAGCCTCTTCATACGTTCTAGGTTCATCATCCAAAGTTAATAAAAGCTGCTCTGCCTCTATCTCTGCAATCAGTACATAGTCACTTAGATACCTAGGCTTCACACTAGGTCGAGTTGATCTTCGCAAAGCAGGTAGAACTTCTTCTATTTCTTGTTCGTAGTTTCTTCTTGCACCTCAACTCCATTCTCAGAGTTATTGACATCTCCACGCTCCTCGATATGCTCTCTCAGACCACTATTACCGAAATCACCAAAACTCACAGTGAATGACCCTGGAGCTTCTGACTCATCAGGCGAATCACTCCAGTCCCACTTCTTAGTCTCATCAAGATAACGTCTCTACTGACTATCACTTCTTGAGTGGATGGATTGAGCAATCGATATGCTTTACTGCCTGGTTCAGTCCCAAGGTGCACTAAGGCTCGAGTCCTGTCATCTAGCTTCTTCAAGTGCTGCGACTCCACTCTTGCATAACCAACACAGCCGAAAACTCTCAAGTGCTCTAGATTCGGCTTCTTTCCTTTCAACATCTCATAAGGAGTTTTCTCAACTAAAGACCTTGTTGCTACTCTGTTTATCAAGTAAGTGGATTGCCTTACTGCCTCTCCCCATAGATAATTAGGAACACACATGTGCTTTAAGATACTCCTGGTCATTTCAAGCAATGTTCTGTTCCTTCTCTCTACCACTCCATTCTGTTGCGGTGAGTAGGGAGCAGTTAAGTGTCTTTGAATTCCAGACTCTTCACAGAAACTCGAGAATTCAGAAGACACAAATTCACCCCTATCAGTGCGAAAGACCTTGATTGTTGTTCCCAACTCTTGCTCAATAATAGCTTTAAACTTCGTGAAAGCTCTGAACGCATCACTCTTCTCCTTTAGCAGCAAAGACCACATGTATCGAGAGTAATCATCAATAAGCACGAATATGTACTTATTCTGAGCTGCAGTCGCAGGTGTGATAGGACCACAAAGATCCCCATGGATCAACTCGAGTGGTCGCTCAGCCCTAAAACCTGTTGCCTTCGGGAATGACTTCCTGGTTTGCTTTCCAAGTAAACAAGAGGCACAAGTCTCCTTAACAGCTCTTATCTTCGGTAGTCCGACAGCTAACTCCTTTCTGATCATTAACTCTATTACCTTAGCATTGACATGACCTAATCTTTCATGCCACCTCGCAGCTGTATCATCAGTCTCTGTAATCTGCAGTAGACTAGCTTCAGCTTCCATTCGCACCTTGTAGAGCCGATTTCGTGACCTGTTTGCTTTCACCAAAAGTTTTCCATCACGATCGTGTAAAGTTAGAAAGTTTTCCTTCATTCTAACTTCACAACCTGTCTCTGTAGCTTGTCAAGACTAATGATATTACTTTTTAGTTCTGGAATCCAGTAGACTTGAGCTAACACTTTTCGATCTCCCGACTTGGTGACAAAGAGAATCGAACCTCTCCCTTTGATATCCACTCTTGAATCATCACCGAATCTGACCTTACCTGTTATGGTCTCATCAAGGTTGCTAAAATAGCTCCGATTGCCAGTCATATGATTACTGGCTCCATTATCCAAATACCAGACATTGTTTCCATCAGTCTTTGTCTCAAAGTTTTGTGGGTTAACCTTCTTCTCATTAAGAAATACAACTTCATGCATCAACAAATCCTCAGCCTCCTGGTTATCTATCTCACTTGAGTCCTGAACCTCTTGAAGCTTTAGCAGTCTATCTGGACAGTTCGATGCGTAATGACCCTGTTTGTCACATCGGTAACACACAATTGCAGTTTTGTCTCTGTTCTGGTAACTGTTCCTGCCTCGTCCTCTACCACGAACAAAGGAGCGTCCTCCTCGTGCTCCTCTACCTCGCCCTTGATCATGGTTCTCTTGATAATTGGTTGAGTACAAAAGCTTTGTTTGATCCTCTTCTTGATCCTCTTCATCTCGGATTCTCTCCTCATACGTCTTGAGTCTCCCAACTATATCCACAAAACTCGTTTTGTTAAGATCAAGTACCTGCTCCAGAGCTGCAATGATGTGAATATACTTTCTCCTTGGTAAGCTATTCAGGAATTTCTTGACTAGCTTAGGTTCTTCAATACTCACGCCAAGAGCTCCTGATTTGGATGCAATTTCGATAACTTCCCCACGAAGTCATCTATCGTATCAGTTGGTTTCATTCTCATTCTTTCGAATTCTGACATGAGGGTCTGCAACCTCGCTTCCTCTCTCAGCTCCAACATACCTAGATTTAATCGCATCCCAAATCTCTTTTGGAGTACCTAGGTTACCAACTTGTAAAGTTAGTGTCTCCGGAATAGACTGGAACAGGAGTGCCCTGGCAAGATCAACCTTCTCGGTTTCAGCAACGTTTGTCTCAATTGTCTCCCCCACCTTGTTTACTCTTAACACAACAGTCATCTTCATTGCCCACACCGTATAGTTAGTAGGTGTTAGCATCGGGCATTGAAGAGCAGATGCATTAGTCTCCTTGGATGCGGAAGTCATAGCAACAATATCCCCCATGTTTCTTGATTAGTTTCGCTGGAAGTAAAAGCTTTTGTGTTTAAAAATTCAATGATGCTCGATACCAAATATTGAATCAAACACAAACTCTTTATCGAATAACTCTCGTATATTGCTTTAGAAAACTTCTCAAAAACTAATGCAATCTCAATCTCTCTAATCTCACAAGTGTTGTTACAACCCAACAACTACTTATATATAGAGTTTTATTATTTATCTAAACAATAAGATAACTTCTTAATTGTTCTAATCCTAATCCTCTTAGGAAACCATTACTCGGTGGGATTAGGACAACTTAAACCTCAAGCTAATTCAAGCTTATCCTCAACAACCACATGTACCTCGAGCTTGAACAATTTGAGGGAGATCTATAAGCCGGACTTCAATCCTTCCATTGCTATTGTACGCCTTCTAAGACCGGGTAATCCAAGAGAAGAATGAATATGGTGATGGGGTGTTTTTTCAGACGCATGTTTTCATCAACTTGTTAACCGGTTTTGATGCTCTGTTTCCTCTATGACATTATTTACTTTGTTGTTATCTATCTATGTGTTTGAATACTTAAAACAGTGTGAAACTGAAACCCCTTCTCCTTTGCCTTGTCTTTAAATTCCCCATTTCTATTTTGTGTGTGTGTTGGGGAGCAAAAACGTGTGAATACTTAAAACAGTGTGAAACTGAAACCTCTTCTTACTCATTCTCTTCATCGAAGTCGGGGAGCAAAAACGTTTGGCTCAAACACCAAACCGACAGAACATTAGCCATGATTATCTTCAAAGCCCAATTGGTTCGATCGAATATTAAAACTTGAAAAGTCAATAAAGAAAACAAAAAGCTCTGTTTTGTAGGAGTAAGCTGAAAAAGTCTTAAACATTTGAAGTTTATTCGTGTACTCAAACCAAACGTTTTTCAATCTAATGGAAGTCAACGATGGCGAAGGAAAGGTGGAGATGGGTTCAGGACTCTGTCCTGACTGGTCTGAGATGACTCGGGAATGTCTACTGGACATCTTCTCACGGCTGAGCCAGGAAGAAAGATGGATCGGACCGATGCTGGTCAGCAAGAACTGGATGAAGGCATGCTTTGATCCATCACTCAACACCATCTTCGATCTCGAAACTCGGTTTTTATCGTTCCCGGAGTCGATCAACTGGTGGACTCCAGAGTTTGAGGATAAAGTCGATTCTTTTTTCCAATCTGTTGTTGATCGGAGCCAAGGTGGTCTCAAAGAGATTAAGATCAGGCACTGTACAGATCGCTCTCTTTCTTACGCCGCTGAGAGGTACGTACGCATCACTAGCGTGACTTGCTTTGCTTTGATTCCATGGAGGTTGATCCTAAGATTTCAAGTGTTCTCTTATCTCATAATTCTTATACTACTTATATCATTTTGAAGGTGTCCTAAACTTGAGGTACTTTGGATTAAGAGCTGTCCAAATGTTACAGATGCATCGATGATGAGCATAGCCTCCAACTGTCGAAACCTTAAAGAAGTTGACATAAGCTACTCTTATGGTTTATCTCACGAGTCTCTGACAACGTTGGGGAGGAACTGCAAGAATCTCAAGACTCTTAAACGGAACCAATATCCCCGGCTTAATCCCCACATGCCTACAATTATCGCGCCACTAGACTATCTGGCTCGATACTCCAAATACGGGAATGTGGAGGCGGAGATTATTGCGAGACACATGCCTCAGCTTAAGCACTTGGAGTTTCGATACTCTACATTGACTGCTCAAGGTCTTGCCTCGGTTTGTGAAGGTTGTAAGGATCTAGAGTACATGGACGTATACGGGTGTATATACTTGAGAAGCGAGGAGATAACTACGTGTACCTCGAGCTTGTACAATTTGAAGGAGATCAATAAGCCTAATTTCATGTTCCCTATGGCTCTTCTACGCATGTCAAGACCGGGGAATCCCAGAGACGAATGAACTGGTGATTGGTTTTATCAGACACATACGTATATTTTGATCCACTTGTTGATCACGGGTTTCGATACTCTACTTCCTCTATGGTATATCCACTTCGTTTATCTATCTTTGAATACTTAATCAGTGTGAAAACCCTTCTTCTTTGTCTTGTCTCTAAATTCCCAATCTTAATATCTTTGTTGTGTGACTGTACATTATGTTCGTCTTTGCTTAACGTCTGTATTTTAGTGTCAAGTGTGTTAAGTAAATGTACCTATCTACAGAAGAGTACTAACTTACGTTTTCATCGTCAGTAGCTTTATAGCTTGCCATCTAAGCAAACACCAACATCGACTTAATCAGTGTCTTAATATTAGTACGACGATGTTTAAACACACAGTCCGGTCCCAGATTTAACTGAAGACAGGCCTTTCTAAGCCCACGTCGTCACGTGATCTTTTTAACCATAATAGGGGCGAGTCATCAGTGTACATAATAATAGATCCAAAATGTGATATGGTGTATTATTAAGTTGAGAAGAAAATATCAGGAAGTGGGGGCAAGGTAAGGTAATTCATACGAGATGTCGGCATGTAACATAGACCGTACGATTTAAATACCGGTAAAAGGAACGGTGCAGATCTCGTAGTTGACTCGTAGCGCCAAAAATAAAAGCCGTGGATTGCTCTAAACTGGATCTCTGTGCCGACTACTTTAAGTCTTTTTAGCTAGTGTTTGCTCTTCTCCACTACTTCGTTTTAAGATCACATTCGAGTTTCTTCTTCTTCTCATCATCTAAGAAAAAATGGCGAGCAACATGGAAGTTTTCTGCGAGATCTTAATCGCAATCCTTCTTCCACCTCTTGGAGTTTGCCTCAAGCGTGGATGTTGCACTGTAAGTTTCTCTCCCGAGATCGTCAAATCTCAGTTCTTGGAAACCGAATCTTGAATCTTGAAATTTTAGTTTTTTTTTTTGAAAAATAATGACTCTGATTCTCTTTGTTTTTGCAGTTGGAGTTCTTGATTTGCTTGGTGCTGACTCTCTTAGGATACATCCCAGGGATAATCTATGCACTTTACGTGATCGTGTTTCAAAACCGTGAAGGCAATCATGAACTCGGAGCTCCACTCAACTCAGCTTGATTTCTCCTTTTTGGTTCATTTACTTGGATCAATATGTTGTTGTAACTGTTTTACTTATTCTCATGTACCCTAATAAGTTGCTTTGTAAGTTTATGTATTGAGGATATGAGAACATTGTGTGTTTTTGGTTATATATTTATATAACTTGTCGTTCGCTCCTGCAAATAAGGTTACTAACTCTGCTAAGTGCTAATGTATCAGATTCTTTGCCAAGATTTGTACTGCCGGAGTTTAAATTTTCGGAATTGAGTTGTTTAATTCTTAGGTTGAATTCATATAGAGTAGTTATAATCTCATTTTTCGTGTTATGATTTCAACATTATGGTATAAGATTCTGCTGGAGAATAAATAGATTTATTTTTTTAGGCTACTTTTAGCAAGTGGTTGTGATATATTCTTAGCTATACGACACCGTATGATCAATTTACTACGCTTGCGGTCCCGGATTGAACTAATTAGACAGGCCTTACTAAGCCCATATAGTCACGTGGACGAGTCAGAGACCAAAAAAATATCTAAAAATGATCCGGTGTGTTAAGTTGCACCATAACGTTCGTGTTCGTTGTAAGTGATCCACGAGATGTAAATTTAAAGCCGTACGATTTAAAAACTGATAAATGTGTACGGTGCAGATCTCGTGATTGACCTCGTAGCGGTAACAAAAGAAAACAAAAACGTGGCTTCCTCTCGATTGGTACTATATGACAGCAAGTCTTCAGTGTTTTGTCTCTTGTCAAAGTCTTCTTCTCCAATAAAAAAAAATCTAAGAGCTTTCATCTCTGAAAAAAAAAAATGCCGAGCAACTGTGAGATTCTCTGCGAGATCTTAATCGCCGTCCTTCTCCCACCTCTCGGAGTTTGCCTCAGGAAGGGCTGCTGCACTGTAAGTTCTCTCTCTCTCTCTATCAGATTATATGGCCGGTTTAGTTATCTGGTTTAATTTAACCTTGTATAGCTATAGTATATAAACGTTGTAGAGCTCACATTGGATCTTTCGAACTCCTCAATTTGAGGCTTCTCTGGATTGTATTAATTTATATTTGATTTTGGTGGTTTCCTGAAAGCTTAATACATTAATTTGTTCCAGGTGGAGTTCTTGATTTGCTTGGTGCTGACTATCTTAGGCTACGTCCCTGGGATAATTTATGCGGTTTACGTGATTGTGTTCCAGAACCGTGAAGAGTACTTTGATGAATACAGACGTCCTCTCTACTCCGCTTGATGTCACTGTATCTGTTTGTTTCTTGAAACTGTTGCTTTAATTTGAGTTGTTGTACCAATAAGTTGCTTTTTGCAGTTTACTTGTGTTTTGAAAGGTTTCGAAAACATTTTGTTGATCCCTTTTGGTGTAATGCAAGATTGAAGGTTAACATTATATACTTGTTGGCTTCTCTGAGTTGTTTATCCTTAGGGTTGAATGCTTATATAGTTGTGTTGATACACTATGTTACTCTTAGAATCTTTGATACAATATGGACTCCCTCTCTGCTTCTTCTCTAGGCTTATACTCCAAGTAACATTATATCGCCAAATTATGGCAGATTTGGTTTTGTTAGAAACGATAGATTTGTGTTACTTTGCAAGATTGGATAATCTCCTAAGAAGATCATACTAAGATATAAGATCAGCAAGAAGGGATTTTACTAGGTGATGTAATTTTTAGCCAGCTGTTTCTGATTCCTCAGTAAACATGCTCTGTTCTTACTTCTTACTATGCACCTTTGATTACTTAGAATCGTATGGAACAGTTGAAATCTTTGCATCCAAATCATTATGCACATTTTATACTATAGGCAGGATATCAGAACACTACATGTCCTTCTACCTTGTGAAACATCCAAACTTGCTTTGTACCATGAGGTTGATGTATGTGGTGGAGATCAAGATGCCAAAGTTTAGTCTCCTCCTGTGTCTAATCGTTCCTTTAGCATGACAGGATTTGATGAATTGATTGGTTTCAGATTGTGGAATTCACAGGTACTCGACATACCGACTGATTACTGATTCACAACTCAGAAACAGAACAAAGATTGAAGAAATTTACTAGGTAATGTGATTTTTCAGTCAGCTGTTACTGATTCCTCACTAAACATGCTCTGTTCTTACTTCTTACTATGCACCTTTAATTACTTAGAATTGTATGGAACAGTTCAAAGTTGTCTTCAGCTTCCACAATCTTTGCATCAAAAACACTACGCACATTGGAATATAAAACCCTTATATCTGATAAGACATTAAGATTTTACATTTTAAGATGTTACGTATTAGTAGAAGAAAAGATGGAATAGAGTTGCAATTGTTGTATGAAATACTGCAAGTAAAGTAGATTTGGTCATGGAGGCCATGGATCTGTTCTTCTTTCCTTTAGGTATGTTCATATCACCTCCATAAACACCTCTTGCCCTGCTCGTTTGCGAAATTTCCTGAGCTCCCTTGGTATCAGTTACTCTGACGACTGGTCTCTCTGCAACCAACAGAAAAAAAAAAAAAAAAAGAGAGTTAATTAAAACATATTATATAGCTTTTGGAGGTCTGTTAACAAACATTGAACAAGCTAATTGCCTTTTTGGACCGCATAGACTGTTTTGTCTGAACAGCATTGAAGTTCTTCAGCAAAAGCAAAGGCGATGAAGCAGATGCTAATAATAAGCAACAATTCTCGATTGTATCTCTTCATGGGAGATGATTATGAAAGCTTATGCTTGGAGAATATTGATTCTTTCGATATTGTATGGAAATGATGAGTAAGTTAGTCACTGAGTATCTGAATATATAGGACTGTCTCTCTCTCTCTCTCTCTCAGTACGAACATTTTTTGAGTGTGGAAAGAACCTTACGATAGAAGATTACAACTCAGAAACAGAACAAAGATTGAAGAATCTGATGGGGAAAAGAAAGAAAAAACAGCCATTGTCGGGTAAAAAACAGCCATTGTCCCACACCTGACCTGTTTCTTTCACTTTTCATATTTTCTCCAAATCAATGGAGATAACAATAACAAAATGTTTCTTTGATTCCTCTTCCACTCCAAGAAAGAAATAAAAAAAGAATTGATTCTGTTTTGGTTTTGAATGGAGAGGAACATCCCCGTTGAGCAATGAACAGTATCTCATTTGTTCTGGCTAACTCATTCACTTGTGTTCGTTTTAAAATAAAATGTCGTCTTACATATCATCAGAATTAATTATGTGACTTATGCATAATACAAACAGTAAAAATAAAAGAGAGTAAATCTCGTTAAGGAAAAAGCTAGAATGTTGAATGTTGTGAAATTATATCTTGTAATGAAGATAAACCATAACTGAAAATATTTATGGGAAATATATAAACAAAAGTTTTAATTAAATAAATATATGGATAGATACGTGTATATTATTTGTAATTCTGAGAAAATAAGCTTTTGTATTAAGTTGATTTTGATTTCTTGGTTTGTAAGTTACATTGTGCAGAGTATATATAGAAGTGATGGTCTCAAATACATAGGTAAACCTAAACCTAAGGAGACCGACATATTAGATGGGCTGTATAGCCCAATACCCTCACCCCTCAAGGTGGAGTGTGGAGATTGCAAACACCCAGCTTGACCAAAAAATCTTCAAAGTGTTTCTGTCTTAATGCTTTTGTCAAGATGTCCGCGAGCTGAGTAGTAGTAGAGACATGTTGAGTGGCAATGACACCGCGTATGATCTCATCCCGTATAAAATGGCAGTCAGTACCGACATGTTTCGTGCGAGCATGGAAAACAGGGTTGGCGGCGAGCATAATAGCGGATAAGCTGTCAGAGTGAACCGTAATCGGAGTTGGTACCGCAATGCCAAGAAACGGAAGAAGTTGGCGAAGCCAGAGAAGTTCACTAACGGTGTCCGCCATGGCTCGGTATTCGGCCTCGACGGAAGAGCGAGAGACGACATCCTGTTTGCGTGTCTTCCAAGACAATGGAGAACCACCCAGCTGAATGAAGTAACCAGTAAGTGAACGCCGAGAAGAGGGACATTTCGCATGATCTGAATCACACCACGCAGTTAACGTAAGAGGAGCATTAGCACGAAGGAGAATGCCTTGACCAGGACTATTCTTTAAGTAACACACGACTCGAAGTGCGGCGGTCCAATGTGCCTTTTGAGGAGAAGCCATAAACTGGGAGAGAATATGAATGGCGTAGGACAATTCTGGACGAGTATTACCAAGATAGATCAGACGACCAACAAGTCGACGATACCGGGTAGGCTCCGGAAACGGATCACCTTTGGCGTAGGCAAGCTTGTGATTTTGCTCGAGTGGAAATGTGATCGGCTTAGCACCAAGAAGGCCAGTCTCAGCAATGATGTCGAGAGCGTACTTACGCTGACAAAGGTAGATACCGGAAGGACTACGAGCGACCTCGAGACCAAAGAAGTAACGGAGGATACCCAAATTTTTCATGTGAAAACAAGAACTCAAGTAGTGTTTGAACTCGTTGACGACATGAATAGAACTCCCAGTGATGATCAAATCATCAACATAAACTAGGACGTGAAGACGAGCATTATTTGTAACCAAGACGAACAAGGAGTAGTCGGAATAGTCTTGAACAAACCCAAAATTTTTCATTGCTTGAGCGAGCTTCGCAAACCAGCAGCGGAGAGCCTGTTTTAACCCATAAAGAGACTTGTGCAGACGACAGACCTTATTGTTGTCACCGGTCCGGAAACCAGGCGGAAATTTCATGTAGACCTCTTCATCAAGGTCACCATGAAGGAAAGCGTTATGCACGTCTATTTGATGAAATTCCCAATCTAAAGATGCTGCTTGTTGTAGAAAAACCCGAATAGTAATCATCTTGGCAACAGGAGCAAAAGTCTCGGAGTAGTCAATACCTTCTTCTTGATTGTTTCCAAGAACGACGAGTCTAGCTTTGTGACGCTGGAGAGTACCATCAGCATTGAACTTCAACCGAAAAACCCATTTACAACCAATGGCTTTCTTTCCCGGAGGAAGATCTTCAACTGTCCAAGTCTGAAGAGCTTCCAAAGCATCGATTTCATCTGCAACAGCAAATCGCCAATTTTCATCAAGTATGGCCTCATTGTACGTTTTTGGTTCTTGGCCGGATGGATGGCAAATAAAAAAGCCTGATAAGTCTCTGAGAACTGCAAACTAGAGACATAGTTATCAATGGGATATGGTGTCTTAGAGGGAGATGGTGAATAGATTAGGGATGCAACATAATCCGCTAATCTGACCGGTGGACGTTTTGTGCGATGGCCAAACCCAAGTTTTTCTGGTTCTGGAGGTTGCTCAACGTCAGTAAGTTGTGGAGAGGTGGTTGTTGCAGGCGTAGTAGATGCAGGATAAGGTGTAGAAGAAGCTGGTGCAGTCGGAGTGAGAGCAGAGTCATCGACTGAAACAGAGTCATCCGCGACACGGTCAGCCGGGACAGAGACAGAGTCGCTCTCGACAGGAGGAACAGAGATCGGTTCTAAAACTGGTGATGGAGCCGCGAGAGCAGGTGAAGGTGGATCAGACGGTTCGTCGAACGTGTCTGTGCATGGGAGATGATTGACAAGAGAAGTAGGAGACGGAAGAGCGAAATCAAACAGCGGTGAGGAACAGTCTTTGTCGAGAAATGGGAATGTCGTTTCGTGAAACACCACGTCGCGAGAAACAGAGACTGCCCCAGTTGCAAGATTGTAAACACGCCAGCCCTTCTGACCAAACGGATAACCAATGAAGATTGATGGTATACCCCGAGGTGCAAACTTGTCACCACCGTGCTTTTGGTTGTGAATGTAGCATAGACAACCGAAGACACGCAGATGATTCATCGGTGGAGGTCGGTTGTATATAAGCTCAAACGGAGTTTTACCATCAAGAATCGGAGTAGGGGTGCGATTAATGAGATAACCGGCGGTCAGTGCACAATAACCCCAAAATTCAATGGGGAGGTTTGCTTGAAAACGGAGAGCACGAGCCACATTCAAGATATGATGATGTTTGCGTTCAACGCGTCCATTTTTTTGTGGTGTACCAACACAAGAGGTTTCGTGTATGATGCCTTGTTGTGCAAAGAAATCTTTGAGACATATGAATTCAGAGCCGTTATCACTGTGGATAGTTTTCACTTGAGCACAAAATTTGCGTTCAACGAGAGCCAAATTTTTTTTAAGGTGAGTCGGTGCCTCTTTCTTTGAAGGCAAAAGATAAATCCAAACGGCGCGGGAATAGTCATCAAGGATAGTAAGGAAATACCGAGAACCGCATATAGAGGAAGTACGATATGGTCCCCAATGATCACAATGAATTAATTCAAAAGGAACACTTGTCTTATTATAGCTCAAAGGAAAAGACTCTCTTGTCTGTTTTGCTCGTATACAAACATCACAGGACGTTGAATCAAATTTATTTCTAGAATCCAAAAACTGCAACATATCTAAAACCGTAGACGAAAGATGTCCCAAACGAGAATGTCAAACTTCAGTAGAGGATGAGTCTACATGACGAACAGCAGCGGCAACTTCCACTCTCTTAAAGAAATAAAGACCTTGGTGTTCCTCACCCGCACCAATCAGCGTTTTCGTGATGCGATCCTGAATAATACACAGCCGTTCAGTGATCTGAAATACACAACCACGCTCTCTAGTCAACTGAGAGACGGAAATAAGATGACACTTCAACTCATCAACGTAAAAAACATTTTGTAAGCTTAAGGAGGAACCAAACACAGCCCGGCCAAGTTTAGTAGAAGTAGTGAAACGGCCATCAGGAAGTTTGATAATCATAGGTTCCATATCACAAACATCAACCAAAAAATCTAGAGAACCTGTCATGTGGTTAGAGGCACCAATGTCAATGATCCAGGATTTGTAAAAATACATACCCGTGGGTTGAGTAGAGGAGCGAGATTTCTTTTCAGCAAGGATATGTTGTAATAGCTTTCAGTCATCATCGCTTAAACCACTAAGACCGATACGGTTGGCGGATGTTAAAGAAGAGGGGTTGGGTACCGTAGTGGTGTGAAAAGTGGGACGACCTGGAGCGGAGACCGTGGAGAGTGTGTTCACGTGAGCGGAGGCAGAACCTTTGCCAAACATAGAGCCCACGGATGTAGTTGTAGTACCACGACCCGAAGCTCCGGAGGAATTGCCGCTGTTACCACCGGGCTTAGGACGCAGAGATTTGTCGGTCCACCACTCTGGATAGCCGATTTTCTTGAAACAGTTTTCACCAAGATGACCGGTACGACCGCAAACGTTGCATAGTAAGGAGCTTTTGTTTACAAACGGTTTGCGTGAAGGGTTTGATTGAACTGCAAAACTGACGCCGTCCGAGCGTTCTTCATACATGCGACCGGAGACTTTTGATTCCTCATCCTGAATCAAAGTGTTGTATGCTTCCACGAGACTTGGTAACGGAATTCGAGAAATCAAAAAGGATTTAGCATCACCGTACAAAGTGTCATCGAGACCCATGAGAAATTGATGAAGTTTGTCTTCCTCACGTTCTCTACGCACTTCATCCATGGTTTTAGCCTTTTGATAATCGGCTAGACTGCCCCATAACTTAGTGAGTTTACCGTAGTAGGATTCAATGGCGAGACCTTTTTGTCGACAATTTGCCAGCTCAGTTTTGAGACGTTGAACCCGTTGGCCATTCTTCACAACGAATCGTTTCGAACGTGATCCCAAAGATCATGAGAGTTGTTGATGTGAGACATCGAGGAAGAGAGACTCTCTTCAATGGTAAGTTTGATCCATGACACCACAAGTGCATTGTTGGCAATCCAGTCTTCGAAGTCAGTGTCATCTTCCGTAGGTTGAGGGATGGATCCGTCGACAAAACCAAACTTTTTGCGAGCCTGTAGGGCTAAGCGGAGATTGTTTGCCCATTCATCATAATTAGGGCCACGCATCAGAGGTTTGGAGATCAAAGTGCCAGGATTATCACCGGAGGTTAGATCGTAGGGAGAGATAGTACGACGAGATTCAGCGCGAGGAGGGTTTGTTGTTGTTGCCAAAGTCGACGAAGAAGAAGAGGAAGTGAACATCGTCGGAGAGAAAAAAATTATGAAGGAGAGAGTTGTGTATGCGGAAGTTTTAGATCACAAGATCAAACACACAAGACCTTTTTGTAGTTTTAGGTCTTATGGCTCTGATACCATGAGAAAATAAGCTTTTGTATTAAGTTGATTTTGATTTTTTGGGTTGTAAGTTACACTGTGCAGAGTATATATAGAGGTGATGGTCTCAAATACATAGGTAAACCTAAACCTAAGGAGACCGACATATTAGATGGGCTGTATAGCCCAATAAATTCCGATTCCATTTAGAACTATGTTTGAGGTTTATTTTTTTTACTATATAAAGCGGCAATATCTTTCTCTCTCTCATTCAGAAACTAAACAATCATGATCATCACAAAGGAAAGAACGATGGAGAAAACGAACAAGGTTCGATGGGGAGAGATGGAGGAGGACGATGAGAAGCTTGATTTCTTGCTTCCGCCGAAGCAAGTTATCGGGCCTGACAAGAATAATATTAAGAAGGTCATCGAGTACATCTTTACGGAAGAGAACAAGATGGCAAAGGTTACGACCACCATACGTGTCCGCAAGGTCATCGTTAGGACATGTGTCCGCATGGGGGCTAGGTCTAAACGAATCGCGGAGAGGCGCACCTGGGCTAAGTTCGGCGATGCAGTTCATGATGATGATACCGGTGCTAGCCGCCTCACTATGGTTTCAACGGAGGAGATTCTTTGGAACGTCCCAAGGCTTTGTCTGGTATGTTTTCTTTCTTTGGATATCTACTGTTTTTGCTTTAAGTTTTTGCATATAGCTAGGGTTTATATCTGTATCATCTGAAAACGATAACTTGTTACTTACGTTTAGGGTTTTGACCAAACTATTTTGTTTAGGTTTTGTATATGACGTTTACGGCTTTGGTAGGGTTATATTAATTATTTCGTTTAAACTTGTACTTATCTATGTATGTGTTCTAAGATCTGTAGGGTTTATATCTGATCAACTAAAGACGAATTTGCTTTATTAGCAGTTAACTTGTTACTGACGTTATATATTAGTCACCAAAATATTAGTCCTATCCTAGTTTTTAAGTTGCTTGTAAACAAATATCTTGGTTCTACTGTTAGGTAATAATTATTTCCTTTTGATATTTCAGGTACCAAAGCGGAAGAAACAAAGGCATCACCAGAGTTGGGTACATCTGGTGCGGTCCTTATGATCTGCAGGAACTGTGGCAAGAAAGGTCAGCACTGGACAGCGAGATGCCCTGAAAATAACCATTCCTCTATAGATCAAACAGAAGCATCTAAGTGGACTGCGCCAGCTCGCACAGACAAGGCTGCTTCCTATGTCCCACCAAGCATGAGAGAAGGTGCAGAAAGAAGCAATGCTGTGTCAGACACGAGGAGAAGGAACAACGAGAACTCTGTACGTGTGAATAACTTGTCTGAAGACGCGCGTGAACCCGATTTGATGGATTTGTTCCGTTCATTTGGTGATGTGAGTCGAGTCCATGTGGCCATGGACAAGAAGACTGGAACGAGCAGAGGCTTCGGTTTTGTCAACTTTGTGAGTAGAGAAGACGCGCAGCGAGCAATTAACAAATTGAATGGTTACGGTTATGATAATCTGATTCTAAGTGTAGAATGGGCTACTCCTAGACCCACCAACTAGATATTTTGTCAGTTTCCTTCGCGGTTTTTTTGGTTAAAAATTGACTTATTCTTGTTTTTTTTTTCTTCTCTTGAAATATAACATGTAAATTTCTCTTCTATTTTATTTATTTGTTTAATTTGCATAAATTGTTTGATACCTCTCCATATCACACACAAATAACATATGTTTACTCTTTCTTTTCTTAAGCGTGGTTAACCACTTCAAACTCCCTGCTTGTCGTCCTATGAGGATATATATATAGGTTGAAAATTTGATTTTTAAATACATTTATTTCTTCAATGTTTACTTGTTTAGTATAAGCACTGCCGTACTGGAAAAGAATATACTAAACATTTAATACATTAAGAATTAGTTTACAAGCTGTTTCCAACTATACCTAAAGGTTTGATGAAAAAGTTTTCTAAAATTATCGTCCTATCAACTTATTGGAGAAATTTCAAATGATTTATTAGCAATTTAGCATTCGATTACAAATCACAAATCTATACTATACACATCAATTAATAAATATTTTGATTCAAATCATGTCACACAACTAGAAGGATCTAGAACAATATGATCAAAACAATTCACAAAAGAAAAAGAAGCTCGCAAGTACACACGATAGAATAGAAATTAAGACAAAGTTGAAAGAAAAAAAAGGTTAACCTAGAAGACGAAGAATATCAGTAGAATAGAGCTCAAGACCGTGGAACCAAAACGCAATGCGATCGAGAGAGAAGGTCGACAAGTAGCCGACGATCCACCACCGCCACCATGACCACTACTAGGGACACGACGGTGAGTACGACGACCACTACCACCAACACGAACTTTCCTCATGAAAAATCGAAGAGAGTCGTCACGATGATCTACTGGATTGGAGTCACCGTGTTGTGCAAGCCTTCGTCCCCAAGAGGTCAGTAGTTGAGGTATGCTTTCTTGATTTTCAGATGAATTTGCCAAAGGCTGAGAGAGTAACAATAGGAATATAATCAATGAATAAGAAAAGCCAGTGAAGTCCTCATTTGTGTTTATATATGTATTTGATCCAAAGAAACTGAAGAAAGAAATCAGATAGATGGGATGAATTATATGTAAAT